>VWZZ01000396.1:214046-312891 GCA_013399095.1 Psophia crepitans
GACTGGACACGTTCCTGAGTGATGTGCTCTAGGTGGCCCTGCCTTGGCAGGGGGGGTTGGACTAGATGATCTTTCGAGGTCCCTTCCAACCTCTACGATTCTGTGATTCTGTGATACGATGCAAGAGAGATGTGTAAGTAATACACTATGTACACAAACAGAATAACACACAATAGCTGTATCTTGGCTATTTATCCATTTGCCGCGGCAAAAAGCCATCGTTGCTGCGTTGGAAACTAATGCTGTGTAACAAACGAGAGTGGGAGAAGGACCTTTTTAGAATATAAGCCGCACAGCCTGTTACAGATGCTAATGATTTATTCTCTTACATACTTGAAATGTTTTGATTAGATCTTGACAAGTTTGTCTAATGACAGGAATTTATTTCTTGGTGCCGTAAGCCGTCAGCCTCGTGATAATTCACACATGAAATCTGCTCTGTTCAGCTGCAGCGGAATCTCAGGTTGTAGGGAACTCGTACTCGAAAATAACAGCAGCATGTTGGAGATTTAATGGTTTTTAATGGTTTTTAATGATACTTTTTGGGATCTTGGGAAAAATTTTGCGAGGTAACGCCTTAACAGACCACTCACGGAGAGGCTGTCGGTGAGGTTGTTCATCATTTAAGGCACCACGTACCCCACGACTCAGTATGGAACAGGGGTCACTGGATTTTCTGGATTTGGGGTTTTTTCCTTATTGACTTTTTTTTTTTCAATATTCAGAACAGAACAGAAACAGGGTTTTCAGGGAAAACCCTGATATTTTACTCAGTGCGGAGGAAAAATACGGCGGGTAGGTCAGTACCCCGAGAGCCGGACACGGGAACTGCCCGCGCTGCTCCGGTCCATTCACTCCGCCGCGAGAGCCGAGGNGCCGGACCGGCGGCTGGCCGTTGGCTGCCGGTGCTGGGTGCGCCCAGGCGGTGCCTCGGGGGTGCTCACGGTCTATTTACTCACATAAAAACCTGAGGCTTCCCTTCGCTTTTGCTGCTTAGGCGCGAAATGCTGCTTTTACATGGGAGTTGTTCCATCAGCCTTTGCTTTGTGTGATGACGTGTATATAACGCAAGTAACGTGTGGGTTTTACCACCCAAAACACTCTGTTGCACTAATTGCTCTTTTCGGTGGGAACGCGCGAGCCCGCGTGCGGCAGGCGCGAGGCACGTTGGGTGCCGCGCTTCTGCGGTGCTTCAGGCACGGCGCGGCGCGGGCGCTGCGGGCCAGAGCGCGGGGCCGCCTTAGCTGTGCTTGGGCTTCGGTGTCAAAGTTACATCTGCTCCGCTGAGTGCTTGGGGTTTTGTGACGGCGAAGGCAACGATAATTCAGGCACAACGAGCGGCTTTCGTATCCCCGGCGCCGTGACGCGGTGCGGGTTCACCTCTCGGGCGCAGCGGGGCCCTGCGCGGTTATACACCGAGCGCGTGTTCGGGAACCGCCTTTTGTAATTTGGCCTTGGTCATTTACTGGTTGATGAATAGAATAGAACAGAATCATTAAGGTTGGAAGAGACCTCAAGGATCACCCAGTCCAACCAAACCCCCCCACCTATTACCCACTAAACCATGTCCTTCAGTACCGCCTCTAACCTTTCCTTAAACACCCGCAAAGATATATAATAACAAATAAAATTAACTCAGTGTTTTCATTTTTTTTTTCCAGAAGGAGCTCAGTCTCCCGAGAAGAGGAAGCTTGTAAGTATAATTATTCTTTATTCATCGCTTGGTTTGTTTTGAACATGTAAAGCTGTTCACTTGTGGAAAGCACTTAAATGGGCAGACACCCTGTTTTCTCTCTCGGCGTTTCAAGAATCTGTCGCGCGCTCGGGAACAGCTACGTGGGTCTCTGCGGCTGAAGCCTCCGTTCGTTTCCTTCAGTGTCGCAGGAAAAGCAGCAGTGGTGTGGGCTTACTTCTAATTGTCGTCTTATTGAGCCGGTCCTGATACGGAAGCAGCTGCGGTGTTGAGTGTTGCGCGCGCTGACATCGCTGAAGTGACTCCACGGAAGTCACTGGTTATTTATGTGATGTGGACAACCCTGATCGCTGCTCCTCAAACGGTCTGTTGACAGAAGTCCAAGTGCGTAGCTCCTGGACTCTGCCGGCCCGGTGTCTGTGGAGCGGTTAGTGGAATAGAGAGATTTGGACAAAGTGGCAGATGTCACTAAAAGTAGACTTTTAAAAACGTGGCTTAAACAAATTGCAATTTTTTTTTTTAATACATCATGATGTTTAACGAATTTTAGTGAACTAACTTGTGTTTTAATGATGTTCTAAGAGCTTAGCTTCTGCTATGCTTGCAGATTTATGGTGGAAGAAATTGCATTATTGATTGCATTATATAAAAGAGAAAGCTTTTGTACTGCCTGTTATTGCATTATGATTTAAAATTGTTTCCCAAAGCTTCTGTACACGAAGCTGACAAAAGCATCTAACCTTTCTTCCTCAGGTTTCTGGTTCTAATGAGAAATGATTTTCAGTCTTTTAATGCAAGCTCTCCCCTTTGTATAAGAACCAGTGTTTGGGTGATGCAGGGTTTGGAAAGTGCCAGTGATTCAGGGCCGAACAATACAGCACATCAAAAGGCCTTTTTTTTTTTTTTTTTAAATGGGGCATGACCAGCCCTTTTTGTTTAGTTCATATGACAATGGTAAACCAGTCAGGGAGTTATTTAAAGAACATGAAACACTGCCTGAATTTATTGTTTTTTTAAAAACCAGTATACCTTGAAGGCTACCTTAGCTGTGTTTGATAGATTTTTTTTTAAGAAAGGTGATGTCCAACATTTGAAGACTGTGAAGGTTCTCTGAAGCAGTGGTGGAGCGGTGAGTTACCAGCAGGGTTTTTGTTTAGTGTAACTTCAGTATTTTTTGTACAAAACTTTTGGAGTTGAAATTGAAGATGCCAGAGATATTCCCTTCCCTCGGTCAAGCGTGGAGGTGGGTATGACACCAAACTACTCACGCCTTTACGTTTGAAATACCTGAGATACAAATGAAGCGTCTGGTGGTTTATTTAGTAGTAACTAAGCCAAATGACGGAATGTTTTATGTCTGCACTGACTTAGCACCTTCAGTTTTCATTACTTCGCTTTAGTTTTCTTCCACAAGCGAGTGCCTTTTAAACCAGCACTATCTCAAGAAATTTAGCAACCCCTGTCAAGAAGATCCACACCATAAATTTTAAGCACAAGGTTGCAGCTACTAGCGAGACTGAAAATCTATGAAGAATTGAAATGTCTTCTGTTAGTTGCCTGTATTATCTAGCTGATTATTTGAGTGCGATTTCTGGAATTGCAGATTCTGTCAGTCAATTCTAGCAAATGATTTCTTGTTGTTTGAAAAGTTTAGCTGTGTAAGAAGTCAGTAGTGCCACTGACTGTGGCTCCTATGTATTTGCGTGATGCCGTATCGTTAAGCGTACAGGCTCGCTGGAAAGGGTGCCGTGGAGCTGCGGGGCGTGACTAGCATGTCCCAGTATCAGAGGGCTTACTTGGTTTTAAATCCGCTCGTAGTCTTCGAATCGGGAATTAGAGAAACTTATATGGAGAAAGGGAATAATTATGTGTGTGCATATGTTTTAAAAATGTACATATAACACGTATAAATTTTTTCAAGCATTCTGTCAAAAAGGGTGGCCTAACGATGTGTGCCTAAATGCAGACGGTAGGCAGTTCTCAGGCTTTCCCCCTGCTTGAATGAACTTAGCAGTGAACCTCATATGCAAAAATAAATGCTGAAAATAAATCCTTTTCTGAAATGGTGTGGTTGTGCTGTAGCCAATGAGCAGGGGTAGTTATGGACGTAGCTCGGTCCTGATTCATTGGCTGTCACTCATGGACTTTTGTTCACCGACAGGGGCAGAGGCAGGGATTGACAGAAGGATGAAGTATCTGGCTTGGAGCCAGAAACCCTCGAGAGATGCATCCATTTGCTGCACAAACTCCAGCCTTTGTAGCAGTTCGGTAGCAATTGTATTACATAGAACCGTCCGGGCGCTCGGTATCTTCCTGTGAGCTGCTCTGGAGGCCGGGGTGCATTTACTACTGCAAAAAGATCACATCTGGGGAGGAAGTCATCATTTTCCAGCTAGCCAGAAGTAGGAGGAAGACGACGTGACTATTACTGCTTGCTAGGTGGTTGCCTTGGTTGATTGTTGAGTTAGAAAGGGCTTAGACTGTGGATTAGCTCAGGTATTTGCCATGGCGGAACGGGGAGGGGTGAGCTCTTCTGACAGCGCTTCTAACTTTTTACCTGACTCGTATTGCTTCATATTTGCTTGGGTCAGTACTGGTTCCTCATGCATGAGCAGACTGTAGGCATGGACAGCAACAGTTCCTGTGCTGGTTTGTACCAAGGAGAAGAAGGAATGGAGTTAGATGTCTCAGTTTTTCTGGCAGGGCAGCACAAGGAATTTTGCCACCTGAAGAAGGTGTTGGTTAGAAGCTGAACAGCATGGATGGTGGGATGGAGCCTGTGAGGTCTGTTGATTAGTGACGCTGCTTCCACATTAGCAGAAGGGAACACAAGCACACCGCAAACGATGGCTTTGCCCTTGGAGGTCTTGCGGTCTAATCTTGGAATAATCAGCGCAGAGTGAGCAGGCATGTAAAACAGATGGGGGGGCTGTTTGCGGGGTGACATTAATAGGCATGCCTGATTATTTAGACCCTGTTTTGTTGATAATATGATTAAAGTGAGTGTGTTTCTGTAGGGGCGTTATGTTTAATAGTCTGAAGGAAATGACACTCAGCTGAGTTGTAGGCTGCAAAGAGGTTGAACAACACAAGTATGAGAACAAGAACAAGTAGTTACATTCTGTCTCTGGTGTGGTTCAATAATCAGAGTTCAAAGTTTTCCTTTAATAAATAATGCATATTAATGTATTGCTTATGTTTTTCTTATGCTTTGTTCACAAAAAATAATTACCATTCATGAACATTTTCTCTAATTTCAAATAGCGAATGGGCAGTGATAGGCCCAAACTTTGATCTCCGTCCTATGAGTGGAAGTGGTTTAATTATTTTTCAGCCGTTACCCTGTTCTGTTCTTTTGGTGCTACAGCGTGTACAGAGATTGTTTCTTGTATTGTTGGCTTCAGCTTTCAAATGGTTTTGATGTGCACCTGCCCGTGAAGCGCGCTAGAGACCTTCCAGACTTGAAAGGACAGAGGTGGGGACCGCGCAGCGAGACGAGGCTCGTGACGAGGCGCTCGTGTGTTCGTGGGTGTAAGAGCAGCTCCGCAGCCCAAAGACCAGGCTGCAGACTGCAGGTTTTCATCGTGGCTGCAGGATGCACAACCCCGTCCTGGAGCTCGCTATTTCTCCTGATTGCCTCCTCGGCTAATCAGCGGCCCCTGAATCTAGTTGGGGTTGCATTTGAGACATCTGGTTTCTTGTTCAGTACCCCGTTTTTAATGAATTCAGTTGCTTATAATATGAACTTTATTGACCTGTTTAGGGATTTTTTTTTTTTTTATGAAGAATGTGAGCTTATATTTGAAATCCTCATGGTTTCTTAGTCAGGGTTCCCAACTTGGGTTACTGTAATTTTTGTACTATCTAAACTTTCTAAAAAGAAAATATTGCTTTCCCACATTATGTCTAAATTCTAAAGGAGTAACTTCCTCAGCAAGCTAGATTCGCTAAACCAGCTTTTAATTTCAGATGCAAGTTATTTTTGTTAATTCTTTCCTGCTATCAATGATCTGTATCAAATATACTCTTAAAGTCTGTGTATGAACAGAAGAGAACAACATGGAGGCATACGAAACAGGAAAAGTAATTATAATCCAGGATATATCCAGTAAAAGTACACATTTCAATAAACCAAATATTACAGACTGCTGTTTTGATGGTGATAGGTGCTGATAAGAAACACTATTTACCTCATTATGTTCATCTTTATGAAATGTGACAAGCAACATAATGGTGTTTGCTAAAGACACGTGCAAGGGTTTTATGGTGGTCTTTATTCCTTCTAATCTCTTTTTAAGGCAGTTTATGTCCACTGTGGGGCTTGTTTTCTCTCTTTCCCTCCCCTCCTCTTTGCTCTCCCTTCTACTTACGAACCTCTGAAAGTTCTCAGTTTCTACAGCCCTAGACATTTCGTGGGGTGTTTCATGGAGTCTGTCATCCCGTTTCTGTCTGTCATAGCGGGTCAGCATTTCTGGGGGATCGATGGATGCCGTTTCCCTGGCAGGAGCAAGTGCTGTGCCTCAAGTGTGGAGAAGCCAAAGTGCTGGAAATGGAGGAAAAAAAATGGTTCTGGAAAGGAGTGGAGAGTTTTGCTACTTTTGCTGTCTGTTCTGTCTTGGATCTGGAAATAGAGTAAGAAGTAATGCCTCCATTCAATGCTTTCTGCTCGGGATACTTTTTATAGCTGGGGAGACAAAGAGGGGGTATTTTCTAACCACTCCATCCTTCTCTGAGCTGCGTAGAAGCAGCTCACCAGCAGATCAAAAATAACCCAGTGCTCTTAAGCTGATATGTGGGGCTGGCTCTGGAGGTGGAACGTGCTGAATTGTTCCTGCAGGACTCCGTAGGAGTGTTGCTATTCATATATTAGGCTTTAAAAATAATTTGAAAGCACCGTTTCTATAAAAGTGGTGATTTAGTGAATGAGGGGGGATTTTAGTGTTCTGTATATACTGTAATCTCAAAGACAAAGAATTTATGGAGGTTTTCATCAAGGATTTAAAATAAAAGTGTTTTGTGCAGTTTTTAATATTAAGTTTCCGCTACTTAATCCAGGTTCTTATTAAATAAGTATAATAAAAATATATATCCCATACCAAATTTGTACCTTTTCTTGCTCGCTGTTCTTTCTGACTCTGAAGTCACGGCATGGGGGGAGGTAGGAGGGGAGAGGCAGGGGCTCCGGCTGCATAAGGAACAGCCACCGTGGGCACCCTGGACCTCCGTTTGGAGAGTGGCAGTTTGTTCTGCTGGTGGGACGTAGCTGCTGAGGTGTGGGGTGCTCCTGCTGTGATTTGAGTCGTGGGAGGGTCTGAAGACAGGAGCTGTAATCTGGAATTTGACTTGGTTGACGAGTACTTGTGAATAGCCTTTACCTACCCACATACGGTCTTGAACACTTTAAAGTCTGTCAAAGGTGTATATTTGTTTTGTTTTTTTTTTTAGGAAAGTTACCTTCTTGCAAATACACATTTAAAGATACCGGACATTATTTTGGGGCACTTTTGTTAATAGCATGCAATTGATTTTGAGCTGACTGAAATTGCCATTGGCAAGCAAAAATGCAAGAAGCGCATTGTAGAAGGGAACATCGTCTCCCCGTGAAGGTGTTCCCCCCCCCCCAGCCTTTGGCTCCCCAGGCTGCTGCAGTTGCCGTTGCTCTGGTTTCAGTGTTAGAATCCATAAAGTTCGTAGCTGAAACACAGCTTGGGAGTTACAGGGAGATGTTTTAAGATTAAAGTTGTGTGTGTTCTTGAGGGGATTGATTTCTGCGGAGGGGACGGTTCACATGTTCCCTCTCCGGTGGGGAACAGCTGCTCTTTGCACCGCTGATGACTCTGCAAGGGCTTTGGGTGGGAGCAGCGACTCTGTTCCTATCGCAGTGTGAGTTTCCAAGCTGCTGCGTGAGATTTCTGCCAGGATCCTTTCAAGTGTGCCATTGCTCCCTTTGGCTTTTCTCTTTCCTTCTGGTTTGGTGAGACAGACTGTGCCTGCTCCTTGAAGCCCAGGAGAAGTTTGTTGCTGCTTTGCTGTGGGCTCAGCCCCAGTGTGTCCGGACTATATTGCTGGCTGCGTGACAGCTCAGATGGCTAGTTTGTGTCCCGGACTTTCCTGCACCTTCGTTTCGTACTGGTGGGCTTCATTTCCTTCCTCTGGATGCTATGAATAGACTTGTAGAAGATTTTTTTTATTTTTTTTTTTTAAATTCATTTTTTGACATGAGCCGTGTGGTTAACCTGGACCATTACTGACCTCCTGAGGTCCCCGTGGCACTGGGGGTACATGAAGAGCTTGGAATTGCACTGACTGTTCTGTGCCCCGCGTCGGAGTGATAACGGTGGGCTCCCCTTCCTGGCTCTAAGCCTCTTATGCTGGGGAGAAACACAGCGTAGCGGTACCATGATGAAACGGAGGAAACAGAGGCTCGGAGCCCCGTCTCTGCGGATCCAGTAAGAACTATTGTGAAAAATAAATTGAGCTTAAACATTTCAAATTGAAGCTATGAAGAAAACCAAGCCAGAATTTCTGTGGCCGATAGGCAGTGCCTTTGTTTGTTAGAACTTTCTTTATCTGTCTTGCTAATTTGGCTAGACACGACTTTTCGTTTGGAAGCTTTAACGTTTTACTTTTGTTGAGCATTTATCCTAAAGTATAGCCAAAAAAAAGAGCAATATTTGAATGTTTTAAATGGGGTACGTTATGGTTAGGTTTTGTTGTACCATATATATATACACTATACTATATATACATATACTATATATGTAGTCAGTTATACTACATTAATTAACCATTATTAATGTAGTATAACTGAATGTTTGTCTTTCTAGGTTGATCACCCTTCAGATTTAAAAAGTACCTTTAATAATCTGCCAGCAAGCTGTCACAGGGCTTGAACCTCCAGAAACCTTTGCTGCCTTTATTATCTTTTTAAATTAAGAATGCTATTGAAAACTTTCAGATTCAAAGCAAAGAATCTGTATTTACATTGCCACATGTATTTCTACAAATGAAATTTAAAGAAGCAATTCCTTTTTAATGCTTTGAAATCTAGTAATGAAAACTGCTGTTTATGATGTTCATAGTTACATTTATTATTTCTGTTAGTTAAAATCAAGGAAGTCATATATTTAATGCTATAAGTAGAGGAGGTTAAATGAATCTCTCCCACAGTCACTGGAGGGAGGAGCAGAGTAAGAGGCAGCCTTAACCTTTTCTGTCTGCGGACTGTAAAGCTCATCAGCTGTTTAAGCAGAGATTGCTAGTGGGGAGGATTTCCAATCTGTAAAGGTTACTTACTGATGAGTATTTGGATTCATTAGGAAATTTAAAGCACGGAACATTCACAAATATGCTTGACTCCAGGACTTTGGGTGTAAAATGTCTGAATACTAAACAAAACTGTTCACTTTTATGCTTAAATAAGGTAAATCAAAACTTTTTTCCATCCCCCAATCAAAATCACAGTTATAGTTGTAAAAATAAGGTGGCACTAGTTTGTGTTCTAAAACATAAGCACACTCTGTAATACCAATATTTGTAAGTTAACTTTTACTTTATTTCTAGTGAAGGACATCTCATCGTGTATAGCTCAATGAAGTAGGTGTTAGAACCTCTTTTTTATGTTTACGTAGAAGTCTGTCTGTAGCTTTTTTGGAAAGCTGCTGATTTGGGAAATTTTCTGTGCTCCCTGCGTACACAAATATGTGTTGGCTGCTAACCCTGCAAAAGCAGCATAGTTTACAGAACCGAGCACAGAGCTGGGAATCCATGTCCTGGGCTGTAACCGTGATGCTGCCATGGATGTGCTATGGGAGAGTCACTTAACTGCTTTGTGCCTCAGTTTCCCCACTGCTAAAATTAGAATAAAGCCATTTTGCAGTGCTGCTTTCAGGCTTAATTAGTTGTCGTTATAAAACCCTGCCAGTGCTAAATGTTGTTTTCTAGTTAATGGTTTGTATAACTCATGTTTTCACAGTCGCCTATTGCTGTTCTTGCCACGGTTGTGGCGTGGAACCGGCTCCCAAACGGCAGTCTCTGCAGGCTGTGATGTGAGCGGCTTGTGTCTGTTACTGGTGCCATTATCAACTTTGTTAATTTTCCTCAACTAAAAGTTTTACATTAAGGATTGACAGTGGTGTATATTCCAGAAAGCCTGGGAATCACTACAAAAAAAGGATTTGGATAAGTTCACATTGGAAGATATTCACAGTGGAAGAATAATGTTGAATGGGTACTAAATTGGATGACAAACACATTTTGTTTCGGCTGATAATCAGAAGGATGACTTTTGACCACTTAGTTTATTGCATTAATTACGACAGAACTTGTATTTTGGAGGTCTTTTTTTTTTTTCTTTATGGAAACAGAAGATGCGATATTGACCATGATTTATTCTTTTTCTGCCGTCGTACCGTGTCAGAATCTCCTCTCCTTTGTTCTCCCACTGCCGAGGAAGTGACGGTCATCAGCACATGTTCTCTCCTACATCTGCTCCAGGTCTGCAGCACCTTAAATTCCCGTTTAGTGCTGACTGTGCACTTGTTACTTCTCCTCTAGTATTTTACCTGAACTCAAAACCCCAGAGCAATCCGTCTAGTCCATGCTACAGCCATCCTTTTCAGTGGAGGTAAGGAGAGGTATCAACTAGGAGTTTCTAACAGTGTGGTGTTGGTGTAACCGCTTATGAACTTACCAGCTTTATAGTTTAAGAGAGTAATTTCTAACCAAAAGGAACAGCCTTGTAGTTGTAATTTACTTCCAGCCAGGTCCAGGTCGATGTTGCTTGTTGGTACACATTTTTCTAGCCCATGCGTAGTTTAAAGCTGTTTGTGGAGAAGAAGATAAAATTAATTAAGGAGTGGAAACCTGTCTGCCTGTGTGTGCATGCAAATCCCTGGTTGTACCTTGAGCTAGCTGCTGAGCGCGTGTGCAGCTTGTACTGTGCAGCAAAGGAACCCTCACAGGCGTCACTGATGTCAAGAAAACCGGCTTAAAAGTAAAGCAGCCTGGAGTGGGATCCCAAAAAAGCCCTGCCTAGAGTAGTGGGTCTGTGCTAACGTACTGGGCTCTGTTTTCTTCACTGTACATCCACATGGATTTCGTACAGAAGCCAGCAGGCTGACTGTCTCCAAACACGTGGTCTGCAAAAGTTGACCAGTAAAATCAAGCCACTTGTAAGCAGACTTAAATATGGGGTACAAGCGTTTGTAAACAGGAAAAAAAGTCCAAGCCAGCTTAGTTTGTATTGAAGTGTTTTAAGAGCTTGGCTGGTTTATTTTTTCTTTAGGATTAGCTCTTCCTTCACATTGTGCTGCGATGGAACATGTATGGCCATCACCAGCCCTGGTGGAAACCTCCAGCTTCTTCAGTAGAAGAAACTTCACCTAGTGAGCTAGTCACAGACAAAGGCTAACGCGGTTATGAAATTGGAGCTTGGTGGTACCTACTTAAAACTTGAGCCAGCAGAGCCATCAGGGGCTGGTTTTGAAGTTCACATGCTGCAGGGTGGATGTAGCTGGTCAAATTTCAGCTACTCATCAGGCGGTAATGCAATAGCCCCTGAATCGAGGCTGTTATTTCAGAGGGAAATTGCTCTTGCTGGCCAGCTCTGGTAGGAGTAACCAGAAAACGTGAAGTTGAGCTGTTTTAGGCATCTGTCCCTCTAATGGAGAGTAACCTATTTTACATCTATTGGGTGGAAATCAGGTTGTCAGCAAAGGAAAGGGATGTTGCACGTGTCTGTACTTAACTGTGCCGGCTGCTTTCTCTGCGCGGTGGGCAGCACTCGGTGAAAATTCTTAATACGGGTGCTCGTTTTGGCAGCGCTTGCGGTGACGTGAAGGGCAGTCACTAGAGAGCGGTCTCCCAATATTTTAATGTCATTGTCATCGATATAATTTAAAATGAATTTTTGTTATTTAAAGGCTGGTATTGGGTAACGTTCCTGTATAAAAAAAGGTGATTAAATGTGATTAAATGTTGTTTAGCATTGAGGCTAATTAACAGACCGGTAAGTAGCAATGAAGTGTCGAAATTTTATTATTGTTAAAGGCAATTAAAAACTGTTCTTTTTGGAGAGGAGATTTAATGATCATCGATTATTTTCAAAGCTTTTTTGGTACTTACTGCTTTTTTTTCTCTGACAATCCCTCAATCTTCAGGCTTTTGACATGGGTCAGTGAATAATTTTCTCTTTAAGAGTAGTTCATACAAAAGTCTTAGTGTCGAGTTATATTCCACTGTTACTATGGCCTCTCCTTGATAATAATATTTTTCACATATGGGAACCTTCCAACCATCTGCTCTCTAAATCCTGAATGGTTGATGATTCACAGATACGTGGCTCTGTGTAAGAGCTTAGGTCTACTATAATAACTTTTTATTTTCGTCCTTGTTGCTTTCACCTGTGCAGCTCTTGATCCTGTTTTATCCTGTCTGTCTTTGTTGTAGTTTTGTTTACTTGGTTACTGTACCAGCGACAGCCATTCCTGCTTGCTTAGAGCAAAGGTTCATCTTGGCAAGTCACTGCTCTCATTGATCTACTGAGCTTAACACCCTCAGGTTAGCCAGGGAGTGGGTCATGTCCATGGCTCTGCAAGTGATACTTGGAACTCATGGAAAATGTAACTAGAAAAACTTATGCCTTAATGTAAAATGTTTCTCACTTTTTACCTTTGGGATATTGCATTTGCAAGAATCTACATGGGTTTTCCCTTCTTGCCTGTAGGTGGTGTAGATATTTCTACGTGGATGGATGAACAACTGTTGGTGCATCTGACGTCAAGTCAGATGGGGTGGAAGTTCATGGCTTCTGAGATAACTAATCTAATTAAGAATGAAAATATCCTATACATACCCTTTGAACAATTGAAAAGAATGTGACGCTTTCAAAAGAGTAAAAGGAAATGTGAAGTGACAGGATTAGAATCAAAATAAATTGAGAGCAGGTGAAATAAGACTGCTATAGTTGGTGCAACCGTGGGTTGGAATTAAGGTCATGCATCTTTAGGAAGAAAAGAGAATGGTGTCCAAAATTAAACTGAAGTGTTTTGTCTCGTATTTGGGATCTGGCTTGCACTCTTCTGGGGGTAGCAGGGAAGTCAAATTACTGAAGAAGAAAATGATGCCATGTCTCACAGCTGGTCCTTTTTATGAGTTGGCAAGTCTTTGCACACCCATATTTGTCCTTTAATTTAATCAACATATGGATTTACAGGTTTTCTTGCTATCAAGTTGCTTAAAAGATATAATGAATTAATTTTCTAACTTGGAAGTGATGGGCCTTGAGGTGAAAAGAACATGCGTTTCCCCCCATTTCAAGAAACCTTACACACTCTGTAACACCCCCAGCCAGATACACACTAGTTTCAATCATTCTAGAAATGGATTAATTTGTTTGTGCTAACAAGGATGAAAACATTCAGCTGTCATATTCTGGCACCTCTGGGTGCTGCAGCTGAGGTGAAGTCTCAGTGGAAATTTGCTTTATCCTAACAAATCAAGGGAAGAGCTGGGTTCAGCTGGATTATTCATGGAGTATTTTCTCATGCTATTTTGATTTCATGAATTCATGCCAGTTGTCGAACATGTTCTTATAGGGATATATGGTAGAGATTATTTTTGTAGGTATGTTTTCCCTTTGAGGTTCTAGCCTTAACAAAGTCAATTGATAATACCTATTAATTTTTTTACAGCTTTGCAGAAGAGTTTCATAGATTTATTTTTTTTCCTAGCTTATGCAAAATTTGGTCACAATTTCTGAATGTGATGGTGGTCAGATCCTTGCTGTCTTATTTAAGTAAAACAAAACGGGAAACCTAATGTTGCTCCAAAATACTCAGTGTTTGAGCGCAGTACATAATTACTTGATCAGTGTGTAATTACAATGTTATGAGTTGTATATAATTAAGATTTTATGGACATCTGTGATATAATTTAAGAATATATTAATTTATTTACATAAAAAGCCTATTCTAGGAAACAAACATTTAATCAATAACCGTGGTAAGTCACAAGAAGATCGTCTACACAGGCGTTCAGTGAATGTACCGGGAGGGTTGCCTGCCTTTATTTAAAGCCTTTTTCGTATAAGCTGTTGCAGTGGATGAGGCGAGACCTATATTTAGAGCTGTGGCTTGTTTGGGTGTACGCGTGGGGTTCGCTGTGCAGAGAGCCTGCTCTGTTGCAGCAGACAGATGGGCTGGCGGGCGTTGCAGGGTGCTGGCCAACTCGCCTTCACCAAGGGCTGGGGATGGAGACACCTGCCTTGTTTGAGTGGGGTCTCCTCTTAGACCTCAGTTCTTTTTCTCATGCATTGGGATTGCTGATGCGTCTTGATGAGGCTCTTTTTACTCCAGACCTTCTACTTCAAGGCAGGTGCAGGAGTCCCTTCCGTAGGATAAGGCTCTATTCTTGAAACGCACTGCCCCAAATCAACTGTGTTTTGGGTTTTGAAGACTACATATATTTTACAACAGCACGGCAGCACTCGTAAACAGCACAAGTTCTGTATTTTTAGGGAAGATAAAAAACGTTTCAGAATTCAACCTTGATGATGTTCTTTCTATTTTTTATTTTGAAATGCCTCAAGGCTTGTCAAGAGTTTGTGATAGTTTCCTATCTCTACTTAAATTTTCTTCAGTTTAAAGTCACTTGATAGAGGTTTTAAAAGTTTATTTTAGTTAGGATTTCTTATTTCACAAATGTCAGCAGATGAATGAAGGGGACTGTATTCAACTTGAACGACATTTGGAAATTGTTCTGTTTTTGCAGCGAGGGATGTCCTCCTGGTTTAGTGCTTGATTTGGTACAGGTTCTGCTTTCTTAAATGTGCTAAAGAATTGGTCTGCAGGAGAGTATAATGTCACTTTTGGAAGCAGTGTAGATAAGCAATTCAGGAATAATGAGTAACAGAACAACTTTGTGAATATATCATTACGCATAATGTGAAATGGTGAATTTTGAGTAGGTAATCTTTTGTCAACTGCATCGTAATCTACATCTCATGCTGGATGAATGAATGAATGAGTTTCCCAGAATTCATTTCTTTTTTTAATGGAAATTTTTCTCTTTATTCCTTTTCTTTTGTACCAGTTTTTGTTCGTGGGAATAGTTTTTCCCGTCTAGGGGGTGGAGACTACAGGGGAGGGACATGTTGGTGATACCTCAGACTTGACAGGCTCAGATAACTTTTTCTGAACAAGTGATCAGAAACAGGCCGTTTGCTTGCCACGTGGTTGGACATGCTGAGGCATGGTGGCCCGAATGGTGTAATTTTTTCACGTGAAGGCATTATGTCAATGCTAAAATCCCAGCATTCTGCCTGGAGCTGCAGTGGCAGAAGAGTTAAACCCTGGGGTTTGGAGCTGGAGGTGTGAATTCTTGTCCCGTTCCAGGCTCACCGTTTGGCTGCCCTCCGTGGGACCACTTGTAAAGTATTACGTGGTGGTTTGACCTGGGAAATCGGAGGCTCCCAGGGGGAATATGTACCTGTGACTTCAGAAGCTGGAGGACTTTAATGTTTGCTAGCCAGTTCACCTATAAACCAAGTGGTTTGTAACTGGTTTTTCTATATAATTGTGTTGGAAGGCTGTGATCTGCTGGTACGCCTGCAGAGGAGCTGACTCTTTTACTACCCCGGCAGTTTGGGATGGCTGGGACGAGCTAGCAACTTGTAAGGAATGAAAAGCTCAGAAGAGACTGTAGGAAATATTGAAGCTTTTCTTTTTCTGCCCTTATTCTCAAATAACAGTGATTTCCTCAAATGATAGTAGTGCGCTCAGTTCTGTACAAAATCCTTCTTTCCACATTGTCTCTCCCTCAAAGACCTTTTGATCTTCAATACGGATATAGAAACAACCCGCGCGCCGAAAGATTCCTGGCAAGGGAATCGTTCTGAGAAAGAAATATATATTCTTAACTGGGCAGTCATGTGTTTATTATTGTTGATAGACAATCCCATGCATCTTCCAAAACTTGTTTTTAATTGTACTGTGAGGCAATCGGGTGCTATTTTTAGTTTTGACATGGAAAATCGGTGGGTGTGCATACAGGCCCGTTAACATCCCGCTCTGAGGTGCCAATAGTAGAGAAGTACTAACAGTGAGCACCGAGTGCCGACTTAACGGACTTGGGCTGGGAGAAACAGAGATTATATGACACAGCTGCTTGCATTAGCACGGGACTATTCCTGCCCATGAGCAGGAGATTCCTTTCAGATCTGTTTTCTTAAAAAATTACTGTTTGAAGCTATGAGTTGCAATTTCTAATTTAGATAGATAAACCGTTTAGCGGATCAATATTAACCTGAAAGCTTAAGGAAAGTTTAGAGTATAAAGAAGGAAAGAAGATTTCAGGGTAACATTGCACCAGATTTTAGAATTATGTCCCATTTCAACTGCCTCTCCCTATCCTGAGCCATGTTGAACTTTTGTCTCAAATTTAAGCTCTTGTTTGAATATTCAAAACTGTACCATGCCAGCAGGCCTGCAGCAGAGCTTCGGCTGCTCTAACATATCCCTTCATGCTCTCTTTTCTACGGGCTGCTTCCATACTCCCCTTTTCTTCAGTGTCTCCATTCCTGTTCTTGTTCGTTCATCTCAAATAGGCTCATTGTAGTCCTCCAGGTTCTCTCTTCCCCTCGTTTATTCCTAAAATTTTGCTACCTTGGCTAGTGGTCATTATTCTGTCATTCAATCCCTTGTGTGGTACTTGAGAGCATAATCTTCTAACCTAGTTTACATTACACTGTCACTATGAATTATTAATGCTCTAAAATAAAATCTTCAAACCGTAATCTTTGCTGCGGTGAAAGAGCTCTGTGTGCTTTTGTTTTCCTTCCTGTCCTCCCCGTCCTTTCCTTTCTTTAGACCCTCAGGTCTTTAGAGCAGGGATGTTATCGATCCAGCCGTCTGGGGAAGAATTGCTTGTGCGGTGAGAGTCGCGCAGTCACATCTCTGGGCTGAGATAGGCATTTATTTGTATAAACACTAAAAAAAAAGAAAAAAAAAGTTGTGGAAGTAATACTTTTGATTCTATCAGAAGACCTGCTGCACAAGTAGAAGTGATAATATGTTTGGGTTATAGCTTGCTGAGGAGGTGAATATTATTTTTTGTGCTATTATGTTGTTCCTATTTTTGTTCCTGTGATTCTCAGATTTATTTGTCAATAGATGACAAATTTAAAATAACAACGGAACAGGTTGAGTTATAATTCTCGGCAAATTTTTAGGGCAAAGAAGTTCAATCAAAAGGAATCTGGTAAAAATCCCTCTCAGCTTTCCTCCTCACTTCATTTTAATGCAACTGTTTGTCCGTTCGGCTTCTGAGAAACTGGAAGATTCCAAAAATCATTAAAAGTCTTAATTTTCCACGTGAAACAACACACAAATATTGACCAGAAGCGTTCCTTTAAGTCACGAGCGTCTGCGTTCCCCTCGCAATTAATTTGCACAAAATGAAGTTGATTACAGCTTCATTCATCTTTGACAGAGGAACGGCCCATGGGGAACGTGTTCCAGCCTGCGCCCCATGGCTCAGCGAGCGCAGCCTCCTCTGACACCGACATGGATCATAAAACTCTGACCTGTCGCTTCTGCAACTTTCCCCTTCTTACTAAAAATAAGGGCAGCTGCAGACTGCACCGCAGAAGGCCACAACCGAATTTTTACGTGCTGTTGTTGTAAGTGGTCGGTATTGTGAAAAATGCTGTATTTATTCATTTTGCAAGTAATTTTCTCAGCAGAAAGTTCCTTTTTTGGACAAGCAGGTGGTGTTCGTTTGCATGCATGATCTGTGCGGGCTCGGCTTATCTGTTTGTTTAGTAGTTTGTGTGTTGTACCGAATAATTTGACAAGCTGGAAATATTATTTGCTTTTTTTTACTAGTTGCATTTTTATAGGTATTGCAGAAGCCTAAATTTGGTTTTGTTAGAAAATGTTAAAAGTTTGCATAAATTTCGTTATAAATTTTGATATTTTTTTTTCTTTCCCCTAATCTATAAAATCTGTGTAATGCTAGATCGGCTCATCGAAATTTGGCAGAAAAGAAAGTAAAGTGAGCATAAGATGAATATTTCCATGTATCAACATCATCTTTTTTCTTTATGTCTGAGATGGTCTAAAAGGTCATTGCTGAGGTGGGCTATGTAAGTCAGGTTTATTTAAAAAATGAGCAATTCTCTTATATATTTTTGTTTCTAGCTATATTACTTAGATTTATTTGTGCCGTTTTAATGTGTTACAGTAGATTGTAGTGAGATGTAGCAGTGCAAACTTTTAAATTTTGTTTTTAGTATTTTAAAATGAATTTTTCTCTGGCAACTGCAAAAAATCATTGAGAGTTCCAAGTCCATCTATTCTCTACTTTATTTCAAAGCAGAGAATTCAGTTTGAGCAAATTTCTCTTAATGTATTAAATATGCTTTTGTGTTCCAGACCTCTAACATGTATGTCTCTACTTATATATCTGTGGACATATGTATTAGAAGGCATATATAAAATAAATATCTTTGTTAGAAGAGCTTCTAAATATTATATATGTTTTAGGAAACATAACTTGCGTAATGCATCCCCTTTGTGGGTTTCCCAGAATTACTGTAAAACAGTTTACGGAGCTGTATCAGTCTGTAGGTATATAAAAATCAGTGTTCCGGGCTTGTTCTCATATTTGTTCTGTCTTGTACATTCTCTATTTTTCTGAGGCTCGCAACCTTGAGTAGTTGGTTTGCCTGCTGGTTGATGATAAGTTATCACGGCTTTCCCAGACTTAAAGATTAAAAGCTAAGCTTTGGCTGTGAAGATTCATATTATTCCAAAGGAACAACTGGAACAGAGACCAATTTCTCTTAAAAAATCATGGCCAAATTAGGACGTAATTCTGCCTTTAAAACGGGATGATTTTTTTTTTTGGTATACCAGCAGTCATGATGTTTCCCAAGCATGGTTTTGATTTCTCATGTCTCTGCTGTGCCATGGCTTATTTTGTAAAGTCTATTCTTATCCCATGCTCTAACTTCATTAAGAATTTATGTTGAAAATGTAAAATTCATCCTCTTAGTCTGTTCATTACATTAGCATTCCCCTTGCTCCCAGAATAACTCTTCTTAGCCAACATCCTACAAAATAAGCTTTTTGTCTCAGAAAAGACGCCGTAAATGCAAGGGCTTTACAATATTGGGAACATTCAGCCGAGCCGCAGGGTGTTCACCAAGAAACAAGCTATGGAGTGGCAGGTCCTGCGCTGGAGATTCGGGTTGGAGCAAACAGCCTGAATTGTACCTAGAACCGAACCTAAAGCCAGGGGTCCTGTTGGAGTTTGGGCTTGGTGTTCTGGTGAAAGCACTCCCTGCCAGCCGGTACCACGTGGAGCTCCGAGGCACCACGTTGATCCTTGGCTTGGTGTCTGTACCGGTTGCTGCCATGAGATGGGCGTTGGAAGGTTGGGGTCCTGTATAGCTGAGGGGAGCCCTGTTTGCTTTTGTGAGGTAGTAGTGAGCTGAGTGACAAAAAGCCCTCTAATTCACCCACTTACATACAGCTGGGTTCCCTCTCTTTGCTTTGTTCATTTTACCTGAATTACTTGTGCGTTGTCTTGGTTTAGTTTTAACCAGCCGTTGGTAGTTCTTCTGCAGTCCTCAGCCCCCTGAAGACACGGAGTGTGCCAGCCGCCTTTGCTGCTTCCTTTTCTCTTAATTTGTCCTTTAAACTCCGCGCTGTGGTTTCCCTGGAAAACAGAGGGCAATAACACCCACTTTTCCAAATCTGCTGTGCTGCACCAGTCTTGTTGGAATGGGTTATGGACAACGTCTATCAAGGACTGTGTGTTACAGTTCTTTGGGGTATCTACCAAACCCCTGGTACAGGAGAATTTAGCAATAACCAGGTCTCGTTACTCAGCACAGGGAGCCAGGGGTGGAAGAATTCTGCAAAGAACTGAAGCCGATGAAGTGCTCTACTTCTTCATGGAGAGGCTGATGCAGGTTGGAGTGGCAGGAGAAGAGATTCAGATATCTTCCTGTTTTCACTGTGCTTTCGTTAAAACTGTGTTACAGGTTAGAAGGAAAGTTTTAAGTGCATTGTGGTAAATAATATATGATAAAGATGAAAAAATGCTGTGGTGGCAACAGGAGGGTGAATCTATGTTTTCCTTTGGATAAATTTTGGCTCAGGAAGAGGAGGGAAGATCTTTGGATGGGGATGTCAAAGTTGTAACCGCACTCTGTGATACTGGGTTCCTCGCTAGTAGAACTGAGTGTCTTCGAGAACGTTTCAGATAAAATGTTAGCAGATTTCTGTAGAAATATGAAGTGAGATTTTCAGAACTGATGTTCAGTACTGTTATTTTTCAAATACCGTATCTCATTTTTTATGGCGTTTGAATCACATGCTGAGGTTACATTTGATTAAATCAGACAACTGACATTTGCATCACACATGAAGACGACGGGGCTAGGGAAAGAATGCGAGTCCTACTAACTTAGTTAAAGAGGATAATTGACCTTTCCATGGCATCTGAGCCCAATCACCGATTTTGTGAGCTTGAAATAATGTTTAGCTTACGTTATATTGAAGTTGCCAAACAGCTTGCTAGTGTTATTTGGGAAGAATAGTGTTGTGTGGAATATTAGCGTACTAACAAGTGATATTTTTGTAAATAGAAAGATAAAGAAAATCTTCCTTATTAAACATTCATAGGATTTGGGACACAATTGACTTTGTGGTTTAGCAGGGCTTGCTTCTTATCACTATTTCGTACTGTTTTCATTTAGAAAATACTAATCGTGATGATAGAGCTGTAGTTAATATCCTCGATACCTAAGTGAGTACGATTTTGTAAGGGCTGTTTTAGGACGATGAAATCAGAGCATTTGCTTATGCTTAAGCTGTGCAGTGGTGGTGTAGTGAATTAGATAGCATTTCAGGCTATCTGCTAAGATGGCAACCCCTCTTAGCTCAGTAACTGCGCCAGATTAAAGTTACATGAGAAGTTGGCAGCTTTTATTCAGGTATATGAGTGTACGGCGCTCGGTAGCTGGTTCTGCCTCAGTTCAGTGCATGTTTCTGGTCCTTTGAATCATTAACTAGCGCGGTCACGAGGATGTTCCCTGCGTGGGAAGTGCACACCGGAGGGATGTTCAGTTGGTCGCCACCCCCAGAAAACTTGGCCATCAGTGCTTACTTCCGTCTCAGAAAGATGTGTCTTTGGGAGCCCTTTTATGCAGAGGTAGCAGCTGAGATCTGCTCGCACCGCTGCGGCAGAGGAGTGCGGCTCTTCAGTTCTCCATGGGCTCGGCGATTTCTGGAGCTGGGGTGACTTCTGCCGAAAACCGAAGAAAACCAAGATTGTATAACCTAGCAAAATGAACCTTAAAGATAGATTCAACTTAATGTTTTCTGTCAGACTGTTACTTACGTGTCTTGAGACTGCGGTCTGCTCAAAGACGGTCTGTTCTTCATTTGCGTAGGTCACTGTTCAAATAATAATGATGCCCCAAATAGCTCAACACACATCGTCCATGTAATGTTTTTTTAAAGGAACCCTCCTTTTTTTTTTTTTTGAAGCATATAGGAAGGACTTTTTTTTCTTTCTTTCTATTGAAAGAACAAAGTTTTCTACTGGAGCTTTTCCATGTTACACAGTTTTAACTATATTGTTAGTGATACAGAGCAGATAATACCTTCAATTCTTCTGCGTTAACTTATGCTGACTTATAGCAGAATAATTTTCTGTGCTTATTGGGTATGCCATTTAAAGTTTAAAATAAAATTGTTATTCCCTTTATAGAGAAGGAATGTATTTTCTATTCCATGACTCCTCCAAACAATTTAGCTTTACTAGTAAAAGGGTTTTAATTTCTGGAGATATCTATTGAGGGATTTGTGTGTTTAAGGATATTCAGAAAAGTTATATGGTGTTCAAAAATGTTAAGTCTGAAAGTATCAGATATTTCCAGCAGGAACAGGGAGGTGATTGTCCCCCTGTACTCAGCCCTGGTGAGGCCGCACCTCGAGTACTGTGTCCAGTTTTGGGCCCCTCACCACAAGAAAGATATCGAAGCCCTGGAGCGTGTCCAGAGAAGGGCAACGAAGCTGGTGAAGGATCTGGAGCACAGGTCTTATGAGGGGCGGCTGAAGGAACTGGGCTTGTTTAGTCTGGAGAAGAGGAGGCTCAGGGCAGACCTTATTGCCCTCTACAACTACCTGAAAGGGAGTTGTGGTGAGCTGGGGGTCGGCCTCTTCTCGCAGATAACTAGTGACAGGACAACGGGAAATGGCTGCAAGTTGCGCCAGGGAAGGTTCAGGTTGGAGATGAGGAGAAGGTTCTTCTCGGAAAGGGTGGTTGGGCATTGGAACGGGNGTGAGACAATGCAATGTAACGCTTCAGGTAATTGAATAATTAGGAAGAGACAGGTTTTTTTCTCAATTAGTATTTCAGCTGGTTTCCATTGTAAGGTTTCCTTTACCATCATGTGACACACAAAAATTATCTTCATTTGAAAACTACAGGACTACCATGAGTTTCATCCTGGTTGAAATATTAAAAAATTATAGTGAAGAATATTTTCTGGGAGCTTTTCTTGATATATAGTTCACTTAAAATGTTGTCAGTCATAAGAGTTTTGACCTTCAGGATGTTCTTTTTCAAACTGACCTCAATGATTTCCTTGGTACCACTTCAAACTTTATGAGGAATTTGGCTCACTTTTAAAGTGACAGGTTTTATTTACAAGAAGATAGTCCTATACCAAGCGAATTTATTTGATGATGAATGCAGCTGCTATGAAAGAAGTCCAGAAAGTAAGGGGTTTCCTGTGGATTGTTTGCCTAGTTACATTCTCATTTAATGTCAGGCTTAATTAATGTCCTACTTTGGTGGTGGTAAAGACCAGAAATTGGGGAAGTCCTTGCCACTGGCTGTTTATAACTGTCCAGTGGAAGTGATGTCATTAGGAGGGCACTGGAAGGTACACATTTGGCCAGCAAAGAAATACTCCATCATCACAGGAGCTGCTGAAAAGCTCTGCAGGTGGTCCTCTCTGAGGAGGTGCTTCAGGGAGATTGATGGACAATGAATATTCTGAAAGGCGACAGGAAGAATTTTGTAAATAAAGAGGTTTCTTCAGGTTTGGAATAGCTCAGGATGGGGAATTCACAAAGACATATCAATGTTTTTGAGTTAAATAAAATAGAAAACTCATGCTGTAACCTATTTGTGTGAGTGCGCTATTTTTCTTGACATGTGTTTTGACATACAGAAGGCTGCATTTTTACAATTAGTGAGGAGTTTCTAGTCCCAATTTTGCAAAATATTTTGCTTATATGCAGAGACAGTGGTATAGTTCCTTAGAAGGATTTCATTTGTCATTGTAGATGTGAGCAAATCCTTATGCTCTGTGCATTTGTTACAACTAAAGTGAATTCTGCAAATGTTGACACTGTCGTATTTTAAGACATGACATTTTTAAGAGATGTTTAACGGTTTCATTGTGTTGTTCTGTTTTTCTGGCAAAACACTGCATCTCCAAGGATGGTGTCTTCACATTTTTTTGGGTTACTCTGAACTTGTCTATAGTTAACGTCTAGGGACAGTCCCAAAATGAGTGCTTTTGCAGACTCTGATTTACAAGTTTACATTTTGCTATTGGCGCGTGAAACACACATTTTGGAAAGCAGGAATATGAAGTGTTAAAGAAATTTCTGCTGTTTGTGAGCCACTGTTATGTAATTCCCAAAGTGCTTTTTGCAGTTCTTGGGCACGTGCTCTGCAGAACCACGTGAAGTAGCAAGACGGGTGGATAGATAGGTTTCAGATGATGGCAAACATCCCGTTCCCCCATCCTCCTTCGGTGCCCTGTGCTCCTCGAGCAGCAGAGGATGGAGGGGGTTTCACTGGGTTAATGCTGCAGTAGGTCACCGATGCTCACCGAGAATGTTCTCCTAAAATGGCTTCTCCTTTTGGTGTCCATCCTGTAGGAGATGTGAAGGGCCGGTGCAGAGTACAGGGACATTATGAGTGGTATGTCTTCAGCTGCTGAGTTCTCAATCACATTCAAAAAAAAGGCACAATGCATATAAATTTAGAGGGGGGGTTGCCAGTTGTGATATTTTTTGCTAACTATAGGCAGTCTGTAATTTATTTTTGTTGTGACTTGCCCCCCGCCCTTATTGCTCAGGAATTTCAATTCATATTTTAGCTGACAGAGTAAATCTGAGTATTGTTATACCTCTTCAAAACCAGGGTTTATTGGAATTGGGAGGTCGCATAATATCCTGTTAAAATGCTGTTCTTCAGTTTCTACACTTGATTGGTATGTGTTATTATGTGGATAAAAACCCGAATGTGTTTATTCTTTCTCGGCAGTAGTAGATAGCGGCAGAGTTTTGTCTGCTTGTACTCTAAATTCACTTTATGAAATCAAACCGGAACGTGATTTAGGTTCATTTGATAGCAGTGTTTAAAACCACTACAGGAGGTGGTTGTGTTGAGCGGGGGTTCGGTTCCCGCAGCACGCGAAATCACGTTTCCCTGTTTTGAAGCTCCCATGGAAGGGCGTGCTTTGCTGAATCAGATCCTGTGATTCCCGATCAATGGACGTATTAAAAATCTGCCATTATTTAATGGAAAGTTATGAGGGCCATCTGATTGTTTCCTGTGAGTCTGTGGAAGGCGAAAGGGGAGCCCACTGGGATTTCTCTCTCCCCGACATTTATGTGCACTTTTTAAGGGCTGCATTGTGCGTGGAAGGCAGTGCCAGCTGTTGATTGTCATCGTTCTCATGTCTGTGATAAAAAGCCACTCAAGAAGGCTGAAACATGAGAACGTCATTAGCTTTGCTACTGGCAGAAGTGCTTAAAAAAGCCACAATAGAAAAAAAATAGATTGCATATTGAAATCTTTTTTTTTTTTTTTTTAAAAAAAAAGGCTGCTACGATGAGGTTTTGTTTAGATCCTGGAAAAAGCAAAAACATGGCAAGGAGCTTCTAGAGGCACAAAGGGGGGAGAGTGGACTTGTGGCTGATGTGCGAGGGGGTGTGTGGGAAGCCTCTGATGTGCATCACACGATTCCCGCTTGCGTTTTGCTGTCAGAATTCAGGGGGCTGAGCTGTTTTGTGGGCACCAGGTGCCACGTAGGAGTTTGTGTTTACTGTGACTGACGCGTATGTGGCATTGTAAGCTTTTTTCTTTCTTTCTTTTTTTTTTTTAATTTAAAACCCACTTGGTTTACTTAAGATAAAAGGTGGGATTAGTTTGACGATGGAAGATTAATTAAAAAATTAAGCAAAATGCCCTGGCGTGCCTCATGTATTTACAAAGCAGAAGGGCCACCATTTCAAAAGAAACCCCCAAACTAGGCAGTAAGTGGTGCTCTCTGTGCAGACACGGCTTAATAACACCCTGTGTTATTCAGGATTGCAAACAGAGCCCGCTTATGGTTTTGCTTGAAAATCTTTTGATTGTAATTGAATGAACACAGAGAGATGTATATAAGGCAGGCGTGCTATGCAACAAACTCCAGTTTTAAAGTGTATATACTAGGAAGGGAATAAATGTCTCATTTTGCACTGCCTCCGAAGGTGGAGGCAGGGAGGCAGGGATGGAGCCGGGAGAAAACGGAGGCAGTGGAAACAGCAGCAATATGTACGCTTGCCTGCCTGTCTCACATTAATGGAACAGCTTGCGAGGTCTACAGGGAATTTGCATTGGCTCTGTCACTGGTATTATTTAGTTCCTTATTTATTGCTAGTGGCTTGATTGTGCTGTATTTTCCCAGCAATGAAAGCTTTTAAAGATCATGTCTGACTCCTTTTGGACAGTGCTGTCCAATTTCTCTCTGCCTGCTACCAGCATGTTGAGACGATCCAAAAGGTAATCTAAGGATTTTGTGAGTAATTCTTACGGTGTTTTTCTAAGATAGTTGTTTTAATACTGTTTAGGCTTGCTTGCTTCTTTTTTTAACAGATCAGATCATATTCCTAGTTCGTTAGGTACAATTTCTTTATTTCTTAATGATTTGTGGTTGTATTCATCACACTGTGCAGATCCACTGATTGTTCTTTTTAAGGTATTTATTTAAATGCATTGTTCCTTCTTATAGTAGGTGAATGCGATAAGGGGTTTGTTTCTACAAAATGATGGGTAGATGCCTTACTGAGAACAAGCTGCTTTCGTATTCAAAGTAGCGAAACAGTATTATGATTATTATATAGACAGCACTAGGTAGGGCTTGTAAATATTTTGACTTACAGTCTGCCTGGAGATATGCATAACCTTAAATTTTCAATAATCCCTAGTATGTTTAGCATTCTTTTTTCTTGGAGATGTAAATATGTTAATGTGGTAGTTAATAGGATCAGCATTTGTAGTCACACTACTCTCTGGATTTGGATAAAATCACACTGAAGAGAGTGAGCTAATAAACGGTATCAGATCTGATGCAGTACAGTGGTGTCTCTTCAAGGCTGGGAAATATCAACCTAATTATTGCTCATCAGGTGCTCTGTGGAGCTTAACGTGTGTAGCCTGAAAACTTACTGGAGGAATGGACGTGGTGAGTGCGGTAGGTGGTTAATCCTGACTACAGCAGTGTATTCAGGTTTATGAGTAAACAGCTAGTGTCATAATTTCTCATCAGCTGATTTCTCGATACAGTTAAAAATCTGTGTAAGACTTGTAATATAAGCTTTGACTTGATTTTTAGGGTGAAATTTGTTCATCAGCTGTCAGAAATGAAATTAATCTTTTTTTGAGGATTGTAGCTTCTAAATAGAAATATATTGGGGGGGTGGGGAGGGCTCTGTTTCCTGCTGTCGTTCCACTTTTGTGGTTTAAATTTTATCCGTTGTCTTCTGTGCTGTCCGTGATTTTTAGAAACTTTAGTGGCAACGAAGAAAGATTTTGTAAATAAATGTAGATCTTAGTTGCAAAGAATTGCATTAGAGATGTTATTCACTTCAAATACGAGTTTTGTTGTCTTTAGCCTGTTTTTTAAAGGAAAAGAGCTCCTTTAGATTCAAGTTGTGTGTTGATCACTCTGCTCCCAGGAGTAACTTTCATATTCATTGAGCGGTTGCAGGGCTGGTTTGATGGAGGAGCAGAAGTGGCAGAGCTAAAGCTCAGTATTTCCTTACGGGTTTCTTGAACTTGGCAGGGAAAAGGAAAGGGAGGCAAGTTATTGTCCTGTGCCCCCATTTCCAAAAGAAAAGGCAGGTAGGACTTGGCTTTCCAGTGCTTCTTGGCCACCAACCGATGAGCGTGGAAGCAGCGTGGTGTAGTGAGGCTTGGCTCACAGCGAGTGCAAGGTGAGGGGCGCAGAGCCAGGAGTGGAGTTGGGGTAGTGCTGGGGAGGGAGAGGGGGCTTTGGTGGGGCAGGACACTCTTCTGTAAGAAAATAACCTGTGCTAGATCTGCAACTCGTGGAGCAACTTATTTTCTCCTCCTGCTTGCAGAATTTCATTTTTCTAAAGCTCGCCCCATTCTAGTCAGCGTTCTGCCTGCATAAAGGGTTAGTATTTTGTGAAAATTCAGCAGTCGGGGACTTCCATAAAGAGTGGACACCTGTGTGTTTCTCATAACAAAAATAAAGCTTCTTTATTTTTCAATACCTCGTTAGTGTGCCATCTTGAATTTAAAATTAGGCATCAAGGACAGAAACAATTTGAGAGATACTAACAAGGTTTCAGGTGCAATATTTTGTCAGAAAAGCCCTACTCAAAATTTACAATTCCATTTATTTGTTAGTAGTTGAAGTACAAAAAGAAAGAAATTGATCCGTAAATCTGCTGCGCGTCTTAATGGAAGAGAGATGACTTTTTATTGATTTAATCACATAAATGCGTATTAGATATTTCAAAATGATCAAACAGCTCTATGAGGATTCATAGCAGAGGAGCTGCATGAAGTCACATGGTGGAAATCCTATTTCGCACAGCATGGAGACCACAGCCTTCAGTCAGCCTTAGAAATGGAATATTTGAGCATGTGTGACAGTTTGCTGGGAATATCACCTTCTGCCGTGCTCTGCTAGCGGCCTGCCAGCCCTTCGCCGCCCGTCTGGGGGAGGTGGGTGGGCAGGTTGGGCTGGTCCTCTGTGTGTCGTGATAAATTGGCTGGTTCGTATAACGCGCTGGGGTGCGGTGATTCTTGCCAGGGTATCAGTCCTGAAAACGTGTGCACGTGTATGTGGTGACTTTGGTCCCAAGAGCACGCGGGCTGTGGGAGCGGTCACTGTACACCTAGTGCGTCGCGGTGCTGGGACCTGGGCGTTTCCGTGCGTTAGCGTTCGCAGGATCGTGGTGTCTGGGCACTTGGAGTGAAGAACTGTTATATTAAATGAATAAATGTTTTTTCCGTTTTGACTGGCTGCTTTTCAAAGAATAATGTTGACTTCTTAGTGAACTGCTTTCTTTTAAAAAACCGTGATTGCAAGTTAAATCTCTTCGGTAGCGTTGCAATTTTGGGCATTTTTAGGAGCAGAGATTTTTTTTTTTGCAGTGTTAGATACTTGATGCAATTTTCTTTCTTCTGATCTGTTTGTAAAACTTCCGTAGGGTCCTACTGCGTTTGTGATAGCTCTTAATTCTGGGCTTCTCCCCCTTTGATTTCTCTTAGTTTTTAATTTGCTGTTGCACTGCAAGGATGGGTTACTGGTGGTATTCTGACTTCTGTGCCACGGCGCGTTTCTCTGGAGTGATGGCTTCTGATAAGTACTAAAAATCCTGAAGGGCTTCACTCCCATATGGCTTTTCCTACATTAGGAGGCAAATGGGAAGGACTCCTCTTTCTCCTTGGTACATTATGTTGAAATGAGCCCTTTCGTGCAGCTGGTGGGATTCTCGCTGCAGCTAATGGTACTGTGAAAGTGAACCATCTGCTCCTCCGGTCAAAGTGGCTGGATCGTTTCTTCTTGAGCGTATTCCCGGAAGGACGGAGAAAGTCAAGAGCAAACTGTAAATATGTAAGAGTTTGTCATGGGAGGGGTGACTTAAACATAAATCAGATTTGCCTGTCAAACTGGTTCTGTGTGCATATCTATGATTTTAAACTATCGAAGAAATACAAGAATTCCTTGGTTCAAAGGGCACGTGGGGTTGGTATTTTGATATCGGCGGTACTGAGGCATTCCCTAATGAAATTGGATTATGGAAAGATAAAGTGTCATTCTGACATATTTAAATTGACTCTTTTTCAATCGTTTTGTGTCTTTGTGCTTTAGGGATATCTTGAATATACTCTTAGAATTTGGTATTATTAACAGCAGTGCAGAACTCTGCAAGTGGGAGTGTGTGTGCTGGTTTTGAAAAATTGACTTAGAATGGTGATTTCTAATATTTCCTCATTTTTTCAGCAATTTAATCCTGGCTGGGTGGATTGTGACTGTGACTGTGGATTTTAATAATTTGACCTTTTCTTTTTTTGTGTGTGACTTTCTTTTTCCAAAGTGAAGACAGGGGAGATTTGTGTATTGAAGTGACTTGAAAGAGAACTCTGGGGGATCACAAAGGTGGATTTCTGGTAGGAAGGGCGTGCTGGTTTTGTGACCACGATTGCCACTGATGCTCTAATTCTCTTTCCTCTCTTTTCCTTTCAGTGAAAGGCCATCAGTGATGTAGTGTTTTAGTCATCTGTTAAAGTCACAGAATTAAATTTGCAATTACCCGTAAACGTAAAACAATCTTTAGGCTGCAAGGCACCTCTAAGATCAGTGATTCTATGGAAATCATTGTATTTCATTGTAAACGCTTCCTTGGTAACTAAGAAAAATACTCTTCCTTGTTGAAATATTGACAAACAATAAGAGAAACCACCTTTCACTGGGATGTAAACGAGTGAGAGGGAAATAATCAGGTGGCCAAGAGCAGGTAAATGGCGCTTTCTGATGTATTTGTGCTGACTTTTAAGCTACCGGAGCAGGACTGGGTTAGACAGTGAGTCCATACATATCCCTTCCAATGTCTTCGGTGTCTTTTTCATGCTGATTCATCGAGATTGACATTAAAAGCTGTGTGTGTCAGAAAGATGCCACCTCCTCCATATATACATTGTCACTTTGAAGAAAAACAATTAGTTTGAAGCTAGCAGAATACTTACTTTTTTGTGGTAACATAAAGCTAATCTTAAAAACGTGAGTCTATGCTATAATTAACTTTAAAGTGACAGCTGTCACGCCACACATTTCCTTGCTCGAACGAATAAAGTAAGAAATGTTTCCCTCATGTTGGGAAGGATGTGAAAGACCTGGAAATCTGATACTTTTGATAATATTTAGCTCCTACTTTTTACCTAGCTCAGCATATTAAATGGTCTCCTGGCACCCCTAATTGGAGAGGGGTGAATTGAATTGAATTGAATTTCATTCAAATCACTTTTGCTAGTGTTTCAATATGACCTTAGGACAAAAACACTGTTTTGGGGAGAGAAAAAAATTCTACCTTCTCTTCTAAAATGCTCTTTATAAGAATAGTCTTTCAGATTGCATGGAACCATAATGGGCATTTTGCTCCCTAATAGATGAGTTTTGGGGAGCTTCTAGTACACTCTCCATTCCAGGATATTTGTGCTACTTAAATACCATGTAGGAGACCGGTGTGCCATGAATGGAAGGAAGATCCTCCTAATACCCAAATTAATTGTAGTGATTCAGGGAATATGCCTGGACTGTTTGTAATTTCTAGTGTATTTGGGATTCTGTCTATATAAATCAGATTTTAAACGCATTTTCACTACTGTTGGCTGTTGTCTTGCTAGACTAAAGCCCAGAGTCCTACAGGGTTAACACTGAAATTTTAAGCCTTGAAAGCTCTTTGTTCAGATGGAAACTCTCTTGTAAGAACACTTGGCTATAGCCCAGGACAAACCAGTTTTTCAAGTCAGAACTTTTGTGGAGAGGAAACCAAGCAACACATAAAATCGTGGATGATTTAATGAATTATTTGGATCCTTCTCATGAAGGAGGCTGCTGAATATGAAATAATTTTACACTGATGTTTTAAGTAGGGAAAAAAATGGGGAAAGAGACTGATTTCAGAAGAGGTAGGAGGAGAAGGGAAATTCTGAACTTCGGAGGACACTGAGATCAATGCTACTGTACAAAATGAGACAGAAAAGGTACATATTGGCGTGTGGTTGGCCTGGAAATGTACAGTTCTTGTGTTTAATTGAAGTCGACACATTTGGGTTTTGGAATCCTTACAAAGTCTGTGCATCTGCTTATTTCAACTGTTGTTGGTCTCTGACAAGTGAATTTTAAATCCAGAGCACCCATCAGCTTAAAGCTCCGGGATGGACTTGTAGGAGTATCTGGTTCTGAGGAACCTTTACCCGTGCTGTGACATTGCTCTTTGTGGGTCCTTGTTCTTCTTTGAAGAGGTGCTGCGTGGGGGTGCGGAGCAAACTAAGAGAGGTTTTCTGGAGCACTTGGGATTCCTGATGTTAACCAGGAACTGTAAAACTTAGGGCAAAATGTTGTTGGTTTTTTTTGTTTTTTTTTTTTTTTTTTTTTTTTAATAGAAGACTGACTTTATTTAAAGAATTGATAGAAACAGTGTATGACATCATCATACACCTGTCTGGAGGCATATGACTTACGTTTTTGGTCAGGTGCTGAACACCTAGTATTGATCACCATCTCAATTACCATATTGAGAACGTGTACATGTTTTCAAAGTATTAAGGAAAACACCTTTGAAGTGATTTGATTCTACATTTGTAGAATGATTTGTATGCATGATTTGTAGCTAATTATCAGATATTCCCTGAGTAGTTTTTTCCAGTCTATAACCCAATTTTTTATTTTTTTTCTATTATTTTGAGGACTACTCTTTAGATTTTTAGAAAAAATAATCATCATGTCAGTAGTAAAAATTCATAGTTTATGCCAAGCCTCTTAAAAGTTGAGTTTTAAAGGCTGTTCTGGCGTGCTCGCTCTTGGTACTATGTCAGCTGAAGGTGGAAGGGTCCGGGGAACTGGAATTCAGAAGGGGAATGCTTACGAATCTTGCACAGGGCAGTGCTTGTGCCAGATGTGAAATCCAAGTCTCTCTTGGCTGTGGTTTTAGGCAGTGCTGTGCAAGAAATTGGACACGCTTTCAGACTGTAAGCTTAATAAATCGTGATCTTCTCCACAAAAATGCCTTGAGTTTGAGGAGTCGGTATTTGGCTGTGATATATAAAGACAAAGCTTAGTTGTGTATTGAAAATCTAAGCAAATGTGATGCTTATATATAGTGGTATCATGCTTGCATTAGGCTCCCCGTATCCATTACTGCCTGCTGTGTTTACATAGCACTAAGCATATCGCTTAAACTACTGAGGAATTAATAGAAGAATTAAGAAGATTAATAGAATTAATAGAAGATATAACTGTCACTTCACATGTTTTATTTGGCGCTGAAGGAGTTACTTCTGGTATCAAAAGACACTGCCAGTGAGCGTGTACTAGAGGAGAATTGCCGGGACCCACAGAGACCTGAGTCTCTGGATTAAAATGTTCTGCAAGCACATATGATAACAGTCTCTCCACGAATATTTGATCTCTAAGGAAACTAGCTTGAATCCTGCGGTGGCATTTGAAATTACTTATTTCCAATATATTGTATGTTTTCCTGTCCTTTAATTCTGTTCCAGTCTTGATTGCATGGCAAATTAGTTACGTTACAATTAGCAAACTTAATTTATATTAAGCATGATTGCTATGGAATTTGAAGACCTGGCTTTCTGTTAAGTGTTTGCATTTGTCTTCCCCTGTGTCTTCATTCTTGTGCTTTCCGCGCTGTTCATGGGTCTCATTGCGTGTCACACACACACAGAATCACAGAATCACAGAGGTTGGAAGGGATCTCGAAAGATCATCTAGTCCAACCCCCCTGCCAAGGCAGGGCCACCTAGAGCACATCACTCAGGAACGTGTCCAGTCGGGTTTTGAATGTCTCCAGAGAAGGAGACTCCACAACCTCTCTGGGCAGCCTGTCCCAGTGCTCTGTCAGCCTCACAGTGAAAAAGTTTTTCCTTACATTAACCCGGAACCTCCTATGCTCCAATTTGCACCCGTTGCCCCTTGTCCTATCGCTTAGTGAGGCCGAGAAGAGCCTGGCTCCATCTTCCTGACACTCACCCTTAACATATTTATAAACATTGATGAGGTCACCCCTCAGCCTCCTCTTCTCCAAGCTAAAGAGACCCAGCTCCCTCAGCCTTTCCTCATAAGGGCGATGTTCCACTCCCTTGGTCATCTTTGTGGCTCTGCGCTGGACTCTCTCTAGCAGTTCCCTGTCCTTCTTGAGCTGAGGGGCCCAGAACTGGACGCAATACTCCAGATGCGGCCTCACCAAGGCAGAATAGAGGGGGAGGAGGACCTCCCTCGACCTACTGACCACAGCCCACGGTCGGTGTCGTGCTGACCGTGCTGGTTTCAGAGTTTGTGGTGGAACAGAGCGGGTATGGCGAGAAACCTGGGGTATGTCAATACCCGACTCCCAGAAATGTATTTTACAGCAATCTTTTACTTATACAGAAATAGGCTAATTTTACTGAAGAGTCCTATCGGTCCCTACTTTGTGTCAGAGAAGATTCGGGGCATGTTTGCCTGTGCTTGTGACTTTGTCCTGAAGTTTGTTAGACGTTGTTTGTAAAAATAATACTTACCTGTTTCTAGTGCCATTAATTATGAATAAGTACATAAAGCACTCAAAAAAGCTTTTAGTGATGTCTTCATTTGTGCTCTGATCCAATTTTAGAAGAGAGATGTTTATTAAATATCTGCTTTTTTAATAGCTGTGTAAATTTTTTTGTGATTTTACTAGGATTTAGTTTTTTCCTATTTTCTTTTATGATTCCTTTTCGTCACCACTGCTACCATCCCTTTATATTTGATACATTCATGTATTTGTACTTACAGCTTTCCACCATCTTACTGTAAGTGGAATTGATTTTGATTTTAATCTTCAGCCTTCTTAAGTAGAACAGCTTTTAAAACAAGGGTACTTTCTTAGGCAATGGCAGAACTGCTTTTACCCTTCGGCACGTACTGCAGCAAGCTTTAACTCTCAGCTTGTGGCTTTTATCATTTGTGTTTTTCTTCTGCTTAGTTTTGTGGGTGATTGTTTCAGCTTCGAGCTCCTAAAATTTCAGAACTCCGCGTGTGTGTATCTATTTGTGTCGTTATTAAACTGGAACGACCATCCTTGTATGAAAAATTGATAGCAATTGGATAATGAACATTTGGCTCAGATAGCAAGTAAGCTCTACACAAAAGAATGAGGTTTACTATGTAATCAGGCTTGATTGTTCTAGAAACTTACCCTTGCTGGAGATCTGGGGGCTGCTCCTTGTGCCAGGGTGGGATCTGCATCCTGGGCCCCCCTCTTCTACTGCCTTTTGTGGTTCCATTGCTCCATTAACTTGAAATGCCTTCTAAGGCATATTTTCTCATTGTTTTAAAGTCGGCTGCTTACTTGATCTGATACACACTGCAGTACAGTTAGCTAATGTATTTTTGTAAGTCTGTTTTTCACAACTTTGAAGTCTGTTGTTTTTGTCTGAGACAGTGGTTGGTGGCCTCACCTGCCCCCGTAAATGAGTAAGGGCCAAATAATTGAGTTTGCAACTGTGTAGTTTATCTCTCTACATGAATTTACACCAGTTTTACTCGCTACACCGAGCGTCTCCTATGTCCACAGACCTCCAGCTCCCATCTGTCAACTTCTTTGACATTTAGAGTCAGCTTGTACCTGGGCATCCTTTTTGCCTCTCTGCCCTTCAGGCAGTGGGTTGATTAGAAGGGTCCCAAGCAGCACTTCTTTTTGCAAAGCTGGAGGGGACAAAGCGAGCCGTATGTTCTCCCTGGATGTCTGGTCTGGACTGAGGCAGCACGCCGGTCTCGCCTTTATCTTGCTTTGGTGGGGAACAGCTCTGCTCACCCCCGCGAGCCCCGATGGGCAGAGCTTCTAACACAGCTTAGTCCTGAGCTGATGTCAAAATTTTGTAGCTTACTGCTGAGATTACAGATGTGTTAAACCTGGCTATTTTCCTGATATGTCCTTTAGACTGTTATCGGCCGACCTTAGCAACGTCACATGTTTTGTATTTTTTAGAGAGATTTTTGAGGATTTTTGTCCGTCTTTGTTGTGGCATAATGAGTGGCAAATTGTTTTTAGTGCTTATGTTTGAAGGGGTTTGGGGGCTGAATGAAGTTTGCATACTTTCACAGGAAAGTGTTTTTGCCCTTTCAGAGAAAGAACTTTTATTTATTAGACTGTCTTTAGAAGCAACCTATACTTATTAAGAAATGTTGCTAAGATTCTGCTGAATTTTGGGGGTTTTGTTTTGTAAGAAGCTATTAAGAGTTGGGAAACATTATTCCTTTAGAAATGGGAGGGTCTTTTATAATGAAAAAACAAAGTACACTCTTGCCTTTTAGTTTAGAAGCAAAAATATAAAGTACCATTGTAAGGTAGGCAGATTAAGACTGGGACTTTGATTTTTCTGGATCTAGTTCATAATTCACTATGTTTTGCTATAGGAGATGAACTTGTGAGTGGTTTACACATTCAGTCTTTTCTCATATATATATCTCAAAGCTCTGCAAAATTCAGAAAGGGGGAGCTGCAGTCCAGTATGATAAAAGAACATGGTTCTAATCACAGGCACTGGTTGGAGCGATGCATGGGTCAGAAATGTAGGAGGGATGAGAGGGTCGATGGACCAGTGGTGCAAAGCATGATAATATATGTTGCAGCTTACCTTGGTGGGTTTTTGTAAAGAACGGATATTTTGGGCCCTTTAGCTTCTGAGATAAATCCAAAATATCTAGGAAGCCTTTCTGTCAAAAGCCACGTAGAACTGAAAAATTGAGGGGTGGTGATTTTATCCAAAGCTCCCTGAAATGGCGAGGAATTGGTTGTAGATGAGGACTTGGGGAGTGGATTTATTGTCTAACAACATACTCTCCCTGGTGTCTTCTCTTCTGGCGTGGTTGTCCAGACGTGGTGCCATGTTCTGTTGAGGCCTTTCTGTGCTCTGATGGGTTGGAAACTGCTTGAAAGTTAAATATTTTGGATGGTTCTTATGAAAGTTAACCATGTCTGTGGTGGCCCTTGGAGAGCTGAGGACAGCAATAAGAGGCTCGTCTGCTGAGCAGCAGTAGCACCAGGGATGGAAGCATGGCCCAGCACTCGTTAGCCTGAGGGTTTGCCTAAAAGCCAAGGCAGGGCTGTAGTTTGAGCTGGTACGAAAGCATACCATAGGCATAAAATCCTGCCAGGCAGGCACAAAACCTGAAACTCTTCGGTAGGGTTGTTACCGTTAATCTCACCAAAAGGGCAAAAACCTTGCCGGTGGAGCTGAGCCTCTCCGCCTCTTCCAAACTACAATTTGGGAACAGTCAGCCCCAGCAGTGGGGGGTCCTTGGTGCAGACCGGCGGTGCTGATGGAGAGGAGAGGTGCCTTCCACCCATTGACTACCCCTCTGCAACCTGTGGTCTGCTGAACCGCAAGAATTTCACGTTCCCTTTTTTTGGAGGGATAGCAGCATTCAGACACACACACACACACATATATGAATAAAAATTTTCTTCTCATTTCCCCTCCTCTGTCTGTACTAGACAGAATAGAACAGTGTCTGCACTGGCATTTGCCCTATCTGGCAAAAATCAGGTCAAACCTGGTAATTTGTGTGAACTAGCGGAATAGCTTTTCAAATCTTTTGAGTTGTGAAGATCTGTGTAGTTATGAAGGTAACAGTGGCACATCATCTTTTCTGAGCTTCCCTGTAGTCTATTGAAAAGTTTTTGCCTGTGAATCATCACTAGAAGAACCCTGGATGAAGGGTTTTTTTCAGGGAAAAGACTGTCTTTTGATTTGAATATTTGACACAGGAAAAGTGTAACTTTTATCGGCCATGTGTATCGGTTTTCTTTGTCTAACTTTCAGAATATGTGTTTTTAAAATTTGGCATGTAACTTAACTGCAAACACCTTAGTCTCATTTGCAGTCCTAATGCTCCCACCCTGGTTGTTGCTCTAACGTACACGTGTGTGAAAATCTGTGCTCTGGGCAGAGAAGGCAAGTCCATTGACACAGTCTGATTTGGAGATGATTTCCAAAACAATGTATAGTTAGAATAGCTTTTAAATTAGACACGTAATTTATCCTCGCACTGAGGTTTGAAACTGCAATTAGTTGATAAAGAACTAATTTGCAACATTTTCTGATGCTTAAACTAAGAAAAGATTCTGAAACAAAATGAAGAGGACTGTTCGTGTTGCGTGCTACATAGCAACTGACTTTTCATATTAATTTATGCAAGATTTATATTAAACCTCCTCACTTTTGAATCTTGGAAAACTGTTTATTTTCTTTCTTAGCTTGCATGCTTGGTTTTCTGGATGCAGCTTTGGGGAGTGTGTTTAGAATGGGTTTCTTATATTACACACACCTGTGTGTCATTGTAATCTACATGGTAGAGAGATGTGAAACAATATAAAATTACTTCATCCTTTCAGTCCTGAATTTGTTTGCTTGAATTTTCTGGAGGAAAAAAATGTGATAAACTATCTTCTGTGAGAATTGCTGAATAGAGACATATTTAAAAAGCAGTTATGCTACATGAAGCATTTAATAATAGAGTTGGAGGAAATGGGAAATGAAAGCATGCAGTTATGCTTAGGTTTCATTGAATCATCCTTTCACACTTTGTGATGTAACTTCATCACAGTATAATGCATAACACAACTGAAGCAGGAGATAGCAATGCTTGAGAAGGTCAGTGTGTATTTTCTCCCATTAAATATGGTCTATATTTATTCTGGGGCATCTCTTCCATAATCACAGGGGGTTTTTCCTTATTTTTTTTTCTTTTCTTACAAGAACAAAGGCAGCTTTGGAGTGTATTTGCAAGGGAGGAATATTTCAAAATAAAGTGGCTTGATTTAGCTGAAAATGACTGTACCAGTCACTGTAATTTGTTGTGACATTTCATTTTGTTTGGCTTTGCAGAGTTGTTCCTATGTTGTTAATAATGCAAAAGGTCTGGACTATACAGCGTGGTGTAAGCAGATGTGCACCAGCCTCAAACATTAGGCAAATTAGACATAAATTATGGCAATTTTAGCCTTTTCTTTCATAATTTCTTAACTTCAGGTGATTCTGCTTCTTGAATTTGAGCTCTGAATGAAGAAATAGAAGGGTATACTTAACATTTAGCTTGTTTCAGTGGAAAGGAAAATGGTCTTTCATGCAATAAGTTAATTCCTAAATACTAAGGTGTTAATTTTTCTTAACCAAAAGAGCCAGTCTACATCCAATTTACGCATGCTTTGTCAGTCTTGCATTGCTCAGCACCTTGTTCCCTTCAGTTAATGTGTTCGTTAGCATGCTGAAATGTGTGGCTTTAAGAAAAAGACGTTCTTTGTGGTTTTTCCCCGTGCTCCTTTTGGATGTTTGTACAGAAGCGCAGCCCAGACCCCAGTCACAAGTTGACTACATCTTTTATCTCCATGCCCCTCGTCTCACAGAATTCACATCTTTCCACAGTCATCCGCACACTGACTCTAATTTACTGGTACCGTATGAGGCATGGGAACGCACATCTTTAATACAGAAGGGAAAGGCTTCAGCCATATGGGCAGGATGGCAGGGCTTTTCCTTTGTTTCATGGCAAAGTGGTCACCACTTTCCAATGTGACTTTCTTGTGCCTTGTAGGTGGCTGTGCAAAATTTCTTCCTCTGAAGCAGCTCTTCCATTGCACATATCTGGATTAATATGAAATAGGTCCTCATGAACTTGAAAACAACGGGCAAGGCAAATTCGAGAAGAGCCTGGCTTGTTGACCGATGCATCTGTTTCTGTGGTTGTAGTCACTATGGCTGTAGTAACTAGGCCATGCAAGCTTCTCCTGGAAAAGGACCCTGCACTCCTGCACTCAATTTTGCTTGTTATTTTTCTTTAAGGCTAAGCTCATTTGGGTTCTGGAGTTCAATCCTATTTGAAATTGCTTGATAAGATGAGGGAAACAGGAATACTGCAACCTAGTCACAAAGTCACAGGAGTCGGGGTTTTACCTTATGAAGGAATTATATCTAAAGGCTTTTTTTTTTTCCTTCCAAGGAACACACCAAAAATTTGTTAAGGGTGGTTTAAAAGCAAAACTAAAAATTTATAACAGGAGAGATCTACAAGAAGACAGCACATGGATTATATTGGTGTTTTTAGGGAGCTCTTTCTACAAAAAAACCCCATGAAAAACAGGTGATGAAGGGTTAGGTTGTCAAAAGTTGCATTAGTAATATCCAAAGGTAGGAGTCATAGGGGTAGGCTTTTGAGGAGAAAAATTAATTCTGTAGTAGCACTTTGGATTGTTGTAAATGAACTAAGGCTGCATTTGTGAAGATTAGGGATGAGAATGTTGGAGCAGTTGCGAGTTTTGCCTGGCTGGATGGCAGGGAAAAACTAGGGATGCACTCAAGAAAAAATCCTAGTTGTTTAGTCTGGACAAGGTAGCCAGGAGGCGATCCAAATTAAGGATGTTTCCCTGCTCATGGAACTGAATTACAGGAAATATGTGTTGTTTGCCTGGATGCCACTGGGAAGAGGATAGTGATGGAGAATATGCCTGTGATCTTCAGAAAGATGCTTGTTGGACTTGTGCTTCCATCCTTCAAGTCCTAGGTGAGCGTAACTGTATTTCCTTAAGAGAAAAGGGGTGTTTAATGTAGCAATGTGCAAACCACCAAAGCTACACCATGAATAATAACACTTTTTTCCCCAGTTATTCTAGGATGAATAACTTTTAAACTATTCTTGCACATGAAAAAAAATAATCGTTTGAACCAGATGCTAACTTATTCTTATCTATTTTAGAGAACTAATTATCCCTGTTGTTGGTAGTGCTAAAGCTTACGAAATTGCTTCCATCTTTGAATTACTATAATTAAGACAATAACTTCCACATCTAGTTAACATTGCTGCGCAGCTGGTGCATTCATTGACATGCAGATTTTGGATTTTGTAAATTTTCTGCTATTGTGAATAAAAATTTTAAATACTTATTTTCATTTCTCAAAATGTCTGTTTCTCATAAAGAAGTCTTTGTAAACGAAATCAACTGAAACCAAACTCCTGTAACATTGGAGGAGAATGTAGTTAAATTTGGTTAGGTGATAGTACATCTTAGGAAGACATGTAACCGCAGGTAGGTTTTGTAGCTATGATCGCTCTGAATTTTGGATCGTGGTTTGTAGGGATTTAATTTGAATTAAATGTCAAATCCGGAACAATTCTGTTGCTGGACTTCTGAAATGTTATTTTGAAAGGATTTCTTGGTTGAAGCGAGGTTAATCCAGCACTCTGACAGCCTGAGTTGGTTTACAAAACTAAAACTCTATGATTAAAAATCACTGATACAAATAAAATACATTAATGATTCCTAACCAAAATGTGATTTAAAGTATACTTTTTCTGTACATCTTCTTTATTTCAAGTTGATTTCTGTCAAAGTCTATGGGAAGACTGGTGCTATCGGTGCTAATCTTCTTTACTTACATATTCAGCAGCTTCGACTACGAGAAATTTTTCAAGGTCCATAAATTTAGATAGGTTTGGAGACACTTCCTTATCATTATTCATTTCTAATAACCAGCGATGCTATGAGATTACTTGATAGTGGTGTTGGTTATTTATTTTTAAATTGTTTTTCTGTGGCCCCTGCTTTCACTACGTGAACGCCTCGTGGATGTTAATCGGTTTTGCTCGGTGAGGTAGAGACGTCCCCTTGAGTAAACTGCTAAAATAGAGAATCAAATATTGATTTATGCTGAAACTGAAGCACTGATTTCTTTTTCAGACTGAAAATACATGCCAGACAAGGTGTACTAACAGTGCTCATTTTAGAGGCTCGACATCAGGTTGCCTGTTGGTGCCCAGGAGAAGGTTTGTTCGGGTGCAGTTGACGAGCACGCGGGCTGCGTGCAGCTCGCAGGTACGATACCAAATGTCCTCATAAATAACGCCGGCCAAGGGCGCTGGCTCCGGAGCACATTTCAGGGGGTCCAAACCCAGTGTCCAGTTACCAGACCCATGTCCGATGTCCCGCAGTGTTCAGTTTCAAGAATGCGCTGGGAACGCTTCGGTACACGTAACAAACGTTATTTTTACTGCAGGCAAAGTTAACTCTAGACATAGGAAAAGCACAGGATCCGTAGTGATGGCGAAGGCATTGTTTCAAATATTTCGGTATAAACTATCGATTCTGCTGTGTGTGTTCAGAATGAAATCAAGTTGCTCTCGCAGGTTTCTAGGCTTGGGTTTGACAGCGTGGGTGTGCGACCTTGGTGGCACAGGCGGGCAGGGGTGGCAGCAGGGGGGGTGTTTTTACGTTGACAGCCCTCCAAAGCACTCCCTGCCTGGAGCTCGACCCCGCAACTCCAGGCGGTACGGAAACTCTGAGCTGTTACGATCATATTTTGCCTAAATTGGAAGAACTGGAGGAGATTTGTTCTCTGAAATTATGAAGTGGAATCTGAGAAAAAAAATAAAGGTTAATGAGAACCATAGCAAATTGTGAGAGGAAAGGAGGGTCAAGGTCAGACTTGCCTTGCGTTTAATGAAAATAGTAAAACTTTGGCTTATAAACAAATAATAGTGCTCGGAATCTCTCCGGGCTGGTTAAGAACTTTCTTATTTTCTAGTTAAAATACTTAGAGACGTATGGGTGACCTTTTCTATTTCTACTTTCTTCTGCTCCAGTTTTCCTATGTAGATTGATTAATTTTTAGAGCGGGGAAGCATATAATATTGTTCATTGAATTCATGAATAGTAATAAACAGTAATTAATACAATTTAAAGGATTAATAATACGATCTCCTCATTATCATTGGCCTTGTAGATCAGTATTGAGCCCAGTACAGTCTGTCTGGCTAAAGTGCATCTTCCAGGAAATCATTTTTTCTTCATTTGAACTGTGTCTGCCAACACTTAAATTGACTAGTTTGAATTTCTTTGGCACAAAGCCCTGGTTAAAGCCAGCTTTACTTCTTCCACATTTAGCTGTTCTTCTTTAGGAGGTGCTCAAATGCTGCGGTAGTGACTTCTTGGGGAGGTCGCCGAGCTGAAGTCTCCATGTTACCTCCTCCCTTCCCCCCCCTTTTTTTTTTTGTGTTTTTGTGACTAGCAGGACTTCATCACTCTTCTTCTGTAGTTGCTCTGGGATTCCAAGATCTATTAAAAGTTTTGTGTATGTGTATCCAGAGAGCTCTCTTCAACCAGCAGAGAGTATGACTGTAATTGTATATTTTTCTCATCATATAACATAGATTCAAGAAATTAGAAATTCTGGTTTTAGCCTCTGCGTTTAAGTTTTGCTTTACTGCCAACACACATGGTTGTGGCTAAACGGCCCTAAGAGATGTTTCCCCTTCTCAGGTTAGAGATCCAGGGAAATTGAAAGTTATCCAATCTTGAGGGTGTAAAAAGAGTAATTTTTTATTGCTGACTTGAGGCTAGGCTTTCACTCCAAGCCATTGCCTCCTCTGGGTACATTTGTGTGAACCTGACCTATTTTAAGGGGTCTCAGCTGTGCTTGTTCTCCAACCACTTAACCCTTTCCCTTTTGGTCCCTTATCTTTGCAAAAATAACAGGGAAAATGGGTTTGTAAAACTCAGTTCAATTTGGCAAATGCAGGGAAGCAGTTAAAAAGCTCTTGAGTTTGGGACAGTTCATGTTCCCCATTATGCTGCGATTTAAATATACCAAGTTTCCATAGCCAGCTCCAGACATCGCTGTGGTGAAGTGTATTTTAGGAACTCTTTTTAGCAAAGGGATATGCCAACAGAGGATGGACTCTGCTTTCTCATTGTACTAATCTCTTATATTGAGCAAAATCTTGAATTCTTACATTGTGATTTGTATTAAAAATGCCAGGATTTTTTTATTTCTTACATAGTAATATATATTACATTAGAATACTCAGGATTTCTGTGTTGAGAGAAAGATTTTCTAGTAATATAAACATAGTGTTTATCGGGTATTAATGTTGGAATTGAGTATTCTGGGTTTTTTCAACCTTTACTGGAATAGAGTGACTGAAAACATGTTAAAAAAAATCCATGAATTGAGATTTTAAGCTTCTTAAAATCAGGCTGTTAGTTTTTCCATACGATGTACACAATGGCAATCAGTTTTTGGACAGACTGTTGCTGAATAATACATGAACGTAAATGGAGATTGTATGGAATCAGTTGGATAATTTTGAGGAATGCTTTAAGTACACTAAAGAGCCTTAATAGCAGTTAATGGTGCTTCAACTTTATTACTGTTTATTATAGTTGGCAGTGCAGTTGTGGGGGTTTTTTTCTGCGTCGAGTTCTCTAGTTTCCTATAGAACAGCAATAAAAAAAGTGTATAAATAATAATACTCAGATGCACTGTATGCTATGGCAGCAAACCAGTTTTGCATTAAACCGTGGCTCTTGGCAATCTGAGCGTGTTTATCGTTGGGCAGCTCCAGAAGCCGGGCCAGCGCAGGACGGGCCGGGCAGGCGTCAGCACTCGGAGCTCCGCGAGCGAACGGGCTTTGCGTGCGCCTGCAGTAACCCAGCGTGGAGCTTCCCGGGACACCTCCGGAGCTGGCCCAGCGAGCTCCTTGCTCAGCCCCTGCTCAGTCTTCCCCGCTCCTCTCTGTTCTCCCACCCCCTACCAAGACCAATGTGATTTTAGTTTCCTGTTTTGGGAGCTGCTGGAGTAAGCAGAGATGTTTCTGCCGTCTAGAAGGCGAGTTAGGGGTACAAGGAATAAATGTACGCAGCTTCAGTACTCGATGGGTTGTGAGATTTTGCTGGGAACTTGACTGTTTGTTCTGTTTAAGCAACAGGAAAAGTGGTGATCAGAAAGTGATTTAAATATCTAGTTGCTCTTCTTCGCAGCTCCCGTGATTTGAAAATGTTTCCCTTGCCCATGACAGTTACTTTTATCATCTGTGGAGCTGAATGTTTGCTGCTAGCAGTCACAGGCTGGGAAGCAAACGGAGGAACGCTTTGTTCTCTTCGTTTGGCTGAGTTCTGAAACTCCAGTGGGGGGGCAAATAAATCTGAACTGCCTCATACAGAGGCGTCGCTTTCTTTGCGGGAACAAAGTCATGGCCGCGAGCGGAGTTGGTGCGGCAGAAGGCTTGTCTGGAACCCGCTTGGCAGAGTTTTCTATCGCGATTGCCCCACGTGTTCACAAAGATTCTTGAATCTCAGGTTTTTAAGTTTTATTGGTAACCCTTTACACCTGCTGAATTGTGCTAACACTGCTTCATAATGTAACTCTGCCCTAAGGAGTGTGCTCTGGGTTCTTACAGTAACAACCAATAAGCGTAACGGATTTCTTGGCTAGGTTGGGTGTTGGTAAGAATATCTGAAGCACTCTGGAGTATTGTTCAGCTTTCTGCTTTTTGTGTGATTTGTAAAGCATGAGGTGCACATATTTTGTCGATCAGGGCTGTGTTGCCAGCTATCTGTAGCGGCCTGTGCAGCATGAGACACAGTTTTTATATTGCTTCCAGCATACTGAAACACTTGTGGAAGACAAAGCACCTTTTGGTGCTGTATGTTTACTTTTTTACAGGGTCACTACTGAGATTGAGAGCGTGAGGAGTTACCGACCTAAGTACCGAGAGACTCCTCCTCAGCTGAAAGACGTTCTGCAGGACCTGCCTTCAGGTGCTTTCGTTCATCTGACCATGCCTTATCCATTTTCTTTCTTTCAGCTGTCGGACGAGCAACAGAAAGAGTTTGATTGTAACATCCAGCACGTCTCCGACTCTCCCGCGACCACATTCCCCTCTCCATGGACATGCAGGTAACTCCCTGGGACTGCTTTACCTGGGAATCGTTGGTGTTTGTTGCAGTGAGTTTGAACATATTGACACTCTATATCAAATATGTTCATTGCAACTTAATCTTACTGTACTTTTCCACCTTTTCAAACTTGTAAGAGTGTCATTATAGTTTCAAAATAAATTTTTTATGTCCTCATCTGTTCTGCACTTTCTAGTTCACTGCCATATCCATCCTCTTTTCTTTCTGGGGAATTGAGTCCTGCTGCATCCCACAAAAGAACCTGAGATGGAGAACGAAGTAAAATAAAATTAAATAAATGCATTTGAGTAAATACCTTGTTTTGAGTCTCCTAGCATGGTTAGTATGTGCCAGTGATTGAACTGCAGTTCTCATGAGAAGAAACATCCAGCTTGTTTCTGCATGCCCCCAGCAGCCCGTCAGCTGTGTAGCGTGCCAGCTTGTGGTCTCTCTGTCTGCTACTTACAGCAGCATGAGATGGTTAGGATTCTTTTCCTTTTTTTCACATTATTCCTGTTTTTACCGTGGCAGCAACTGGGAAATGCTCATTTCAGAGCAAATGGGCAAGTGCTTGTTAGTCATTGAGGTGAAGTGTGTGGAAATGTTCTTTCTATAGGAAAAGAAAGAATGATTGTTCAGCCTACAGTAACTGCTGTTTTCATTATAATCAGACTTTCTTCCTCCTACATGGCAGCATGTTCTGCAAATACTTTCTGGAGATTGAAACTAAGGAAATGCTGAGAAAGAACAGCAAACTGATAGTAGCTCAGCTAGGAGCCATCTGCTTCTGTTTGCAGAGCATTGCATCTCGAGAGGTGACATCCAGCCTGTTGAAAGGCAAAAGAAAACCAAAGTTATTGTTCAGGCATGCCCATGAAATCCTGAACCACTCTGCTTTCATAAAACTTCGTCATAATTGCTTGACATGCTATAAAGCCCAGTCATGGAAGACTGGGAAGTTACTTTAATGACATTGTTTTATTAACATGGCCCATGATTGTCAAATTAAAATAGCAAAATCTTAAAAGTAGTGTATTAAACCCTTTATCTTTTTGCTTCAGCATCTCAGATAAAATACACAGCTGAAAATGTGCATAGGGCAATTCCCTTCAAACTCCCTTGGTTCTGTTGGGTGTGATTATGGTAGTGATAGCCTTGTAAAGTTTGGTTTCAGCAGGGCATTTTTCCTGGTTGGGATTCTCCACTTAGTTACATTGTGCTTCTTACTTTGTTCTTCAAGTTAATATGTATGTGGCATTTAACAAATTCTAGATTAGCTGTGCAAGCCTTTAACTAAAGTAATAGAGAAAGATACTCCTCCGAGTATGGAAGAAGTGTCCTTGCTTGGCAGATTGCAACAAAATGTTGACATCGTGATTGCACAGAAAACAAATGCAGGAATGTTCACAATAGAAACATTCATATTTTATCTGAATTTGCTTATCTCCTCTATTTAAAAAATGAAAAAATGCTTTTAGTGGATTTGATGCTGTCTCAGGCTTTACAAGCTTATCTTTTATTAGAAGTATGCGACTGTGTTCTAGAAACTGGAGTAACTAATCAGTGGTATGCCATCTTTCTTCAGCAGTAATTGTCAAATATTTCCTTTTTTTTTTTGTTCTGATGTTGCATATGGGATTTAAAACTATTAATTAAAAGAATATCCTTTGTGACCTCCAAGAATAGCCAGTGGAGCATAGGAAGATAAATTACTTATAATTTGAGTTCTTCACTAGTACTATATTTAGGAGTCTTCCCTGGGAAAAATAATTTCTTCAAGAGACAAAAGTAGATGAAATTTAGAGTCACAAATATTTTCTTAAGAAATATCATATATGAGATGTGAATTTGGGAACAGGCTGTGATATTTGTTTAGTCTTTGAACAGAATCTATCAATCTGTTCGTTCAGGCACATACACTCATAAGTTACTGAAAAGTGCCGGAGCCTCTCCCTGGCCTCTTTTGCCTTGAACACGCTCTTCTTAATGCCTGTTCAGAACCTCTCTTGTGAATCAAAGGAACAGCAGGCCTGAAGCGAAATCAGGGAGGCTTTCTAGGATTTTTCTGTTCAGAAACCACTCTCAAACCGAGTCCCATATGGCACGAGCCTCGGCAGTTACCCTTCTGTATGTAATGTCAAAGTCGGTGGGTGTGATATAGCACTGACATCAGGCAGATACACTTACTGTCTGAAACAGGTAAGATGCCAGGCCGTTTCACATCCCTAGAAAATTTAGAGAAGTAATACTTCAGCATTAATAGGTGGTGGGGAGATGGTTGGACTAGATGATCCTTGAGGTCTCTTCCAACCTTAATGATTCTATGATTCTATGATTTGAGATGGAAGTACATCCAAGCAATATTAACTCTGCTGTGAAATCACTTCTGATTCAAGAACACTTAATGAATTTGAAGTGTCCTAATTCAGTTTGCAAACTGTATGAAATAACGTTTTCCAAAATGAGCTGGGACCTTGGTATAGAAAGCTGCAGCTTGTGAACTTTGTGGGAAAGTCACTCTGCTTGTCTGGTCACCCAAACTTGGACTGAAGTTTTAGGAGTATAGGTTTGAAAATCCTCCTTTTATTTTAAATACATTTTCTTTCAAAATCAGAGGAGAAAAGGTACATACTCACTTTTTTTTGTATTTGTTTGAATCCATTTTTTAAACTCTGAAAATTGCAGAGAAGGTGTGTATAGCACACCTGTTACAGCATACCCATCACAAGGTTGAATACTAAGTTACCACTAGATTATAATTTAAAGTGAAAAGCTTAAAATCAATCAAAGCAGCAACATTGTCTTTATAACTCAATAGGAAAGAGAGAAATTCTTACAGCTGGGTGATTGAAGTTATGTTAAAATTGACTTTCCCCAGCTGTAAGGTAGCCAGGTTGCTCGCTGGCTTCCAGTGGAGAGCCTTGTCGTAGAATCATAGAATCATTAAGGTTGGAAAAGACCTCCAAGATCATCTAGTCCCACGATCCCCCTACCACCTGTATTACCTACTAAACCATGTCCCTAAGTACCACATCCAACCTTTTCTTAAACACCCCCAGGGATGGTGATTCCACCACCTCCTTGGGCAACCCGATCCAATGCCTGACTGCTCTTTCTGAGAAGAAATTTCTCCTAATTTCCAACCTGTCGCTGCTGGGACCTCTGTCCTGCTCCCATCTGTAACAGCAGGTGGAGGGAGCTGCTCATAGGCAGCACCACGGTGCTGAATTAAAATATTTTGCTCTTTTACTGCAAATTCGCTTCCACCTTCTGGCAGAAAAATGGCTATTACTAAGGCTTCTATTTATTTATTATTTTTAGAGTGGGCAGAGCGTGTGACATACCGCTCTAGATCCTATCCTGGTTATCAAAGCTGCAGTTCATCAGCATTTCATGTATGAGATCCTCGGATGGTGTGAGACTATGTATGAGACAGGTGGTACACAGGGTGCTGAAACATTTTTGGTCATTTTAAGATTTGTGTGTGCTGGAAGGCAGCAAATTCTGCAGTGTGCAATAGGATCTTTATCTGCTTGTGTTAATATTCAGCAGATAATGTTGGTATGTCCTGTGTAGAAGACCACAACAACTTTGTCTTTTGTCTTTATTTTTACAAGTCTCAGAAGCAGGTTTTACAAAATGGTTCTAATGTAAGTTTTTGGACTCGTTACCTGTCCACTAAGTGTCATGTGTGCAGATGATAGCGGACATCTATCCTTTCCTATCCATCTAGCCTTTCATCAATCTATTGCCCGTAAGGTCTGGTTTTGTCTTTGAGGGTAGTGGACGTACAAATGCTTGGGCTGCATCCTTCTTCCCGTCCTTCCGGAAAATGTAAAGATTCATGTCTAAATTATTAACGTACATGTAGCTGTGTTGATTTACCTAATGGGTAATCATTCTGTGGAACAGCCTCCTGCGAGACAGAGTCGTTTCAGGTTCAGTAGTAGCCAGCTACAACCCTTCAGCAACAGGGGAATTTACCTTTGCTGACACAATAAATAGGGTTTCGATCGGCCTTGGTGAACGAGACCATTGCACTAAGGCTTCTCTTATTAAAATTCCTTCAACTCTAGTGGATGCAGCAGTACTGGGAAATTTTAGGAAAAGTAGTAATTCCCCTTCTCCCTGTTGTTGTTTTAAAAGCTTCACCCAGACTTGAATTGAGTAGAAAAACTAATTGCTTTTCATTTTAAAACTAGAAGCAACTCACAGGGGATCCAATTAAAATTCCAGTGTCTGGAAGGAAATATGCCATATAACTCTGAAAAAGTAGTTGCTTAAAAATTAGTACTATCTCTGTACCAGATTGTGCAAGCTCAGAAGAATTCAAACACCCACATACTTAATTTCAAAATTTAAAACCCGTCATTACCCAATTTGCTCAGTTATTCTGAAATCCTATTTTGATCACAATCTGGGAAGTTTACAAAAGATTAATGAAGATATAAAAAGCCGATGACAGTTCATTGCTTGTTTCTAACAGCACCGGGCAATGGGCTTTTTGTTTAAAAAGATCATCTTGACACAGTAGAGTTCGTCAGGAGTAAAGCTTGAGAAATGGGAAGCCAAAACCGACAGCCTTCCGTGCTGTGTTAGAAGATCTACATAACCACAGAAAGGCTTCACTCCTGCTGCTTTTCCTCCGGACCTGAAATACTCCTTCAGCTTTCTGCTAGCAAGTGAATCGTGACCCTGACCCTGGCTGTGTGCTGCTGCCAGGGTGGGTGTGTTTAGGCACCATTGAGTTGTTCACTTCATGGCCGTTGCAGCCTTCCATCTTTCTCGTAAGCTTGCAGTGCCATCTAGACTGTCAAACCAGCCTTCTCTTAATTCAAAAGCAGGATGATGTCTCTGTTTTTCCACTCCGACCTTAAGGATTAAAACGAGTGCAAGCTTAATAAATGAAGCCCCCAAAATCATCTAGTTAATGATTTCTGATCACTGTCTCCCCTTCCTGCTTGGGATACGCTGGGAATGGGTTATGTGGTATCCAGTTTTGGGTGAAGACTTGCAGTGTGTTATATTACACTGTGAACTCGTCGTTAGTTCTTAACTAACAATACAAAAGAAATCCAAGATAAAGTAAAACAAACCTGTTGCTCAAGCCATTTGTTTTTAATTTCGTTTGCTCCTGGTGAAGCAGATTATGAAGTGGTCTGGGATTCACTTACCTCTCCAGTTCTCTCATCACCCCTCGCCACATGTTAGATCAGCCTGGGGCTGCTTTAATCTCAGCCAGTTGCTGTTTTTCCCTTCGTAGACTTGTAGACCAGCTGGGGTTTGCTGGGCTGTGCTGTGCCCATCCTCATACCCAGATGGCACCGGCTGGCTCTCCCTCTCCTCTCCCCTACCTGCCCAGGCGTGCTTGCCAGGAGTGCCCTCGCCTTGCTCACGAGAACTTGTGGAGAGGCGCTACTGCAGGTTTTTGTGACCCATTTGTATAGCCTAACTGTGAGGGAATGTTCCCTTTGAGCGCCTGTGTTCCCTTTCTGCTCAGCGTAACAGTTACGGTGTGTGAATAGCTTCTGCTGGAATTAATGCAACTTAATTATAAGCTTCAGTACAGTGACCGCAGAAACAGAGCTGGGCGGGCAAGCTGGGCATCTAGTAGTTCTCCTGAAGGAGAGACAAATCCAATGACTCATCATTGATATTTGACTTTTCAATGTGTGTTTTAAAATAAATCCATTTTGTGTGGGATCTAAATTTGAAAACATTTTGATGACCACAGTGATGTACCTTGCAGTGCATTGCCTGTTCAGTGCCTATTTAGTTTTCCTGCTCTTATTTTTTTATTTTATTGTCCTTGCACAAAGAAATTGCTGCTGACATATGTTTATTATGTATAGTTTTATCTTTAGTGCTTGTATTAAGGAACTGAAAGAGCAAACCACTTAAGAATACGCCCAACAGAAAGCACAGCCGCTGATATGAAGCTTCTAATTCATCCAGAACTTTCAAAGGTTTCTGCAGTTAGTCTGTAAATGATACTGGCTTTCAGAAGTACTTTCTATGAAATGGTTGCTTTTTCCTTTGAAATAAAATACAACACAATATACCACTTACCAACCATGTGCTTACACATCACAGGACAAAGCCCAGGGAAACTGTTCTTGAGCCAAGTGAAAATTAAGTGTTATTTTTTCCTCGCTGTATAAATTCACTGAAACTTTCATTTTCACAGTAAGAGTATTATTTCAGAAAAGTGGTAGTTAGGGTGAATGTTGATACATTATAGCCTGATCATCTTGCATGTGTGTAGTCCTTTTCTTATCATGTGCAGTTCCTTTGGTATGTCTTTTTTTTCCCTCAGTGAATTTTGCATTCAGCCTTGACGTACGTTGTGAAGAAATACTGCCTTACTGTTTATTATTCCTGACACTGTCATCAATGTAATTTCTAACTCAGGGTTTTCATTGAGAAGTGTTAGCTTGTATATAAAAATTTTTGCAAAATATTAAGAGACTGTATTGTTTATGTGTGATAGATTAATCTGAAAGTAAGAATGAAAATGTACACCTTACATTATTTTAGGAGAGAAAATCATCCCTCCATCCTCCATACATCCGTATGAGAGCATTTCTTTAGCAACTAACGCTCAAATGATCAAAGACTCAGAGCTCCATATTTTCCATTATTTATGACTACAACTTGCAGTTGAAAATCTTTCTGCAGTAAGTGAAAACTTACTCTGTCTGTTGCAAATGTGAATGAAATGTTTCTGGGTGGCTTTTTCTTTTTTTACTTTCTCAAACAGGTAGCAGCCCTTTGGACAGTCCCAGGAACTTCTCTCCAAATGCACCTGCTCATTTTTCCTTTGTTCCTGCCCGAAGGTAAGGCAGGATCTATGCTCTTTGGAATGGCAAACGAATAGTCGATATACTTTGATTTAGAAATGGCCTGTGGGTTAGAAGGTTTTTGATTGTGTTTTACTTTCCAATTTTATTTTATTTTATTTTTTGTTTAGATCTGGGCAGCACTCAGAAAGTATTAGGTGCTTTTCAGACCTAGAAGAAGATAAATTAAGTAGTCAATACACCTAGGGAGGTGGCAATGTTCTCCCAGAAGGATGGCATGCAGGGCATGTGATATAACAAATGCAGTCGTAATGACATTTAAACCAGTTATGATTAGGATAATGGTATCTTAGTTGAAGTCCTAGATGCTCTTCTCACTGGATAACTGAGGCGTAGTCTAAGCTCTAAGTGTACTGATCTTCTTTGCTATGTCTGCACAAGGCAGTAAACATCCCTAAAATTAGGCCCGCGCAACTGTGTGTGCGTTCGTTGACTGCCTTCTGACCTGCAGCGACTTTGTGGTTTTCTCTACTGTCTTGGGCATTGATGTCAAGAGGACATTAATGCTCTAATGAGGAAAATAGCTGATAATTGCAAGTCTACAGGAACTTCTGGAAGAGCAACAACGTTGAGAGGCCTGAATGTGAAGCTATCCTCTGTCCTCCAGCGGGTGCTAGGCAAATGCTGGTCCTAGCCTATATCAAACTGGTGGAAAGAAAGCTGATACTGTAGGGATGAATTTAGTGTAAGGAATGAGATAGAAAGAATAAAGACAGCTGGAAGAAGCAGACAAACAGCATGTTGAATGTCGCATGCCAGCAGGCAGGGAAAGTTAAATTCTGTGGAGATATGAAGAGCGGGGAAAAAAGAGATCCCAAGCAGGGTTCGGGCGTAGTAGCAGGATTATTTGATTCAAGTGTGGGAAAGATATTTTGAATTTGCTAAACTCTGCCTTGGCTGAAAAAAAAACCCTGTTTCTGTTAAAGTGATCTGAGAATGGGAAACGTGTGATCATCCCGAGAGGAAGTGAATTTTGTGAGAACGACAGATTTAGCTTGAGGACTTGTTAGAAAAAGGATGGGTCTCAAAACTTTAAAGAAGGATAAAGGGTTAGGATTTGATGAAATAAGGTATACCCTTTATCTGGATTTGCTAGAAGACCCAGTGTCCTTGAAAACTGTTTGAAGTAGACTTTGGTTTTCAGGTCTTAAGGAAGGAAAACACTTTGTAATCGCATGTGAAAGGTGACAGACCGAATATGTATTTTCCTGTTGTCTCAGAGGGAAAAAATCAGTGTTTTATCTGCTGGTAAAACAATTCCAATGGACTCACGACGTCCACCTTTAGTTTTGAAGACGTATCTGAGCCTGATCTGAGTGTATTCAATAGGTTCTGTGCAACTGAATTTTTACCAGTTTCCACAATATCTGGAGTTCTGGACCCTGGAAACAAGGAGGAAAATCTCAGCTGAAACCACTGTCAAAACTTAACAGAAGTTTGCAGCATCAGGTTTCAACTTGATATTTCAGCATCATTGCTTTCTAAAATTCCGAGCAGAAAATAAGTGCTTCAATAATAAAACTCTGAAGATTGCCTTTTCATATTTTTCCACTTACAAAATCCAGTCTGTCCTATCGAATACTGTGGTTCGTTTTACAGCATGCATGTGGCTCTCTGTACTTTTTCTGTCGTTGAAAAGAACACTTAAGCACAGCTTGTTTTAGAAACTTGTTTCTATTTTCTGCTTACATTACACCCTGAATAGCTATGCCAGCAGCACCAATACATATTTATTAGATTATCACATAGTGGTATCAGAATAACTTCTATATGATGGTATTAAGTAATTGAAAGTGTGATGTTCTGTTAGCCCAAACAAACGACTATTTCACTGTACGCTTTCAATTTGGTGTTGTGTGGGTCTTAAGAGACGGTTTTTAGATGGTTTCCTCCCCTTGCCATGACAGAAATCATCTGTTGTTGATTTTCTGCATTTTATATTTGGTGTAATTTATTCATTTGTTAACCTGTTTGGATAGAATTTGTTGATTCCCATTCTTTCGTTATAGCCCTGTGATGAGTTGATTTTTGGGACAGGGTAGGAAACACATTTGGAAAACTCTTTTTTTTTGTAAAACAAATTTCTGATCTTAGTGGAATACCACTAATAGAAGATGAAGGGTTGGTTGTGGTTGGTTGTTTTTTTTTCCAGAAATCACATGTACATCTTTTACTTCTCCCTCTCTCATTTTCATTTTACAATTTCTTCCATACAGCCACGGACACAGAGCAGACAGGTAATGTGTATGGTGTTGCTGCTGTTTCTGTGTGCGTCTGAACTGTGCTTCTCTGCAGCTGAGCCTGTGTCCCTAACAAGTTCCTGCTGTAATAACCCCATTTAGGCATTCAGCTTCTATTCTTTGGTAATCAAACCAGAACGTTTTTGTATTTTGGCTTAAGATGATAAACAGGTAGTGCTCTGGAGAAGGTGGGTTGTTCTTCTAGCACCTTCTTCGTTTGAAATTGAGCTGCGCTTCATTGACTGGTGTTTAGCTGCCATAAAAATACCTCCTTAATTAACTAATTAAAATGTCATTTTAAAGGCAAAATTTGTAGTTCACATGTTTTTGTTGTGCTAGCAAAGGGTCTGTAATAAAAGACCTTAAAGTTTCTTTCCAAGTATCTTTTCCTGAAGCAATACTGCATGAGGTCTCTCTAAAAATATGTTTATTAACAAAACACTGAAGTAACTTTGAAATGTTTTGCATAAATGAAGGAAGTCTTTTCTTTTAAAGTCTTTTTCCTGTTGCATTTGATTTGGAATGTTTCTACGATTGCCCCACTTCTTTCTGCTAGAATAGAGCTGATCCATGTTGTCCTGACTGCTTAGCACATTGCTTGCCTAGATTGCATCAGCAGAAAATAGCCCAAGCATGAAGAGGTACCAAAAAAGTCTAAATGAAAATTCTGAAGTAATTTCAATACACAATTTAGGCAACTCAGGCAAAAAAGGAGGATTAGACTTTCCTTTTGCAAAAAAAAAATAAAAAAAATGGGTGACTTGTGCATTCCTGTCCTGAGAAGTCAGGAACATACTGTCTTGCTTTGGCACTCAGGGTCCAAACTGGGGTTGAATCATTGACCTCAATATTTTTCCCTGGTACCCCTGTATGTTACAGGAAACTGAATGAAGATCATTGACATTTAGTGTTCAGTCACTGACCACATTGTGCAGTGGCTTTCTCATGCTGACATGTGTTGTTTTCAAGGGTTCAGAAATGAATTTAATTTCTCTTGGAATTTTTTTGAGATTGTTCTTCTATCTGTAATTGTCTTGCCAAAGAAAATATCACCTAAATGGGGTTTAGCTGTAACATACGCATGCAATAGAAATCTGCATTACAGCTTGTTTTTTGGTTTTTTTTTTTTTGTTGTTTTTTTAATGCATGAAGCATGAATCCTCTTAAAAAAACTCTCTTGACTTGATATTGTTTCAGTGATGTGGAGCGGCGGGTTTATTTCCCTCTCGTTCTAAGATAGATGGCAAAGAAGAGTGGTGTGTGTCAGTGCATCAAAATAAAAGGAACTAGATCTGGAAAAAATATAAACGGATGTTTATGTGTGGGTGTGCAGTGAACTTTTTTCTGAATATGAGGCTTCCTGGGTGCGGATAGTGAAATGAGAAATATTACTGTGAAGATGATAAGAGTTGAGTTTTTATAAGCACCAAGCACTATTTCAGACCTGTACCAAACGTCCTGGTTTATAATGCACTTGCATTAATGTTTGAGTACCCAAAAGAACCCAAATCTTTCCAAATTAAGTTAGAACTGTTCTAATTCAGCTTCACTTTATGACCAGTTACTGAGAACCTGCTGTAATCAAACAAGTGGAGACTAATGTGAGGAAGAGGCTTTCTAACATGCATCCCAACATGCAACAAGACACGTTGTAGGACACAAGATGCACCTGAGACTGGAATGAAGTCAGAGGCAGAGAAAGGGCTGTGAGACTGAGCTGAACATCCTGCAGGTTCTGTCCTCGCTGAGGCGGGTTTGGAGGGGAGAAGAGGGTTTTGAGGAGGGCAATACCGATTCTTCTCAAAGCAGTCGTATAGTTCCTCGGTTCCACAGTTTTGACGGTGGTAAAACAAGACCTTTCCTACAGCATCTCCAGGATGTTTTGGCTGTTTTCCCTGGGGGTAATCTTTCTTTGGCTAGGATAGGGAAATAACTACTAATATTATATTGACTGGAGGAGAGAGTGACCCTAGGTGGAATTTCTGTGATGTCGGTCTCCTCCATATTTTGAGTGGACCCCTCAGCTCTTTTCAACCTGCTGTGGTGGGTTTTGTACCAGCTGTGTCAGGCAATGTGCTGGGCAGAATGCCTTCTGCCTGGGTTAACAAACAACTCCGCTTTCGGTTGATTCTTCATCTAATATGATTTCCCCCCCCTCGATTTGATACTTTATTTGGAAGACAATGAACTGGATCAGTAATAATCCTAGGCATGGCTGTCTTTTCCAGAGAAGTTTGAAATTAACTGATTTCATTTTTCTGTTTTAGAAATTCCAATTTTTGCACAACCAGTAATATTTACAAAGCATTTACTTAATGCAGGAATCTGATGTCCCTTTACATTACCTTTTCCAAGCTCGCTTACTTTTGCATTTAAAACTTACCCTAGCTGCTTTTTCCAAAAGGTCATTGTAAATAGGACACTTGATTTACCTGAATACATAGTAGAAATGCAAGGTTAAAAGATTTGAGGGAGGAAAACGCTTATTTCCCCCAAGTATTAGCCATAATACATCGCTCACAGCAACTTCCCTTGCTTCTTTTCCCCAGAACGGATGGACGCCGCTGGTCCTTGGCCTCCCTTCCTTCGTCTGGATATGGAACAAACACTCCCAGTTCAACAGTTTCAGTAAGTGGCACAGACTTTTTCACGCAATTCAGTTTGTACAAACACACCCTAACAAATCAGCTTCTGAGTCTTTACTAAAATATCTGATCTTTCTTCATTGTTTTGCTAACATTATTTAATATACTAATTATTTTAAAGTTATTTTAATTATTGGTTCTGCTGCTTTTTCCTCCATTTCCCAGCTCCTATCATCTTGCACTTGGCCTTTAGCATTGGGAAAAAAATCTCAGCGCAGCATTTGGCTCGGCTGATCAGTTGAGAGGCACAGTGTGTCAGAAGTGGCAGGACCCTAAGAGATAGCGTGTAATTACTAGCCAGCTCTCAGCGTTTTTATAACTAGGAAATGAAATTCTTGTCTGCTTTCAAGTTCTTAGTATGAAAACCTCTGCTAATAGGCTAGCAGAAAGAAAAACTGATAATCCATATCTGTTACTCCAATAATTTGAACCTCCTAATGAAGCTTTTCAGTTCTTACACGTCGTTAGAAAGGCTGCCTGCGGTTTGCTTGAGTTCTGTGCTTTCGAACTAGTCTGTCATTAATACCAGTAAGGTAGCAGCACCGTGTTAACCCTTATAACTCTCAGCTACTTCATACAATGAATCTTATTCTTTAGCTTATGCAAACTAGAAGCTGCGGTTATCCACAGAACAACCTCGCAAGGCCAAGCATAGAAAAATTAGAAGTGTTAAGGCTGCCTGTACAGACTTAACGTAACACGCTTTTCTGTGTGCGTTATGGTGTCTCCAGCTGTGTGCTCGCATATCACTGCCTCTTTCCGTAATACTTCTACTGATCATTTTGGTTTATATGCACTATTTAGAGTGTGTTCCTAATAACTGTAGTACCTGCATTAATTAGGACTCAATATTCCACATTATGCAAATCTTACACTGAATGCAGTGTCATTGTTTTCCTCATGAGCTGTTCTGTTAATATTCACCCATAAACTCCCTAGTGCCTCTCAAACACAAATTTATCATCACAGTTCCTTGGGAGGGGAGTGTTCAATTCAGTCTACATAGCAAGAGCAGAAATTGGGGTAAAAAGTTGCCTTTTAGTATAAATTGATACGATTAAAATTTGATTTGCAACATTAATCGCATCTCTTTACCTTCATACGTTCCGACACATTCCCACAGACTCTAGTTTGCACAATTTCCACAATTTATTCTCTCTTGTCCTTCAAGACAGTTGGGGTTTTTTGTTGGTTTTGTTTTTTTTTTGTTGTCTCCTTAGAAGGCAGGTGACTTGATTTCAGTCTCCTGTGGGAGAAGCCTCTGTGTGTGTGTACAGATGTATGGGCAAGTGCCCAGAAAAATGTGGGAGAAGATTTCATTATCAGCGTGAGAAAGATGCCCCTGGTTTCACTGCCAAGCAGTATCACATATTCAAGCACCTGAGAGCAGCTGTTAAAAGGGAGCTCTGCTTTTGCCTTTATAGTCTCAGGTTAAATCTTTATAGGCATAAGCCATGGCTAAGTCCTCTTCTGGGTGCAAGCTATGAGAGCAGGGAGCAAGTACAGTTCCTTTCTGTATGGATGACATCCAAATAGTTTGATCATTGGTAGTCACTGAGAGAGCTCCTAAGATGCCCATGAAGATGACGTGTGTGGAGACGCACCAAAGTACCTGCAGTGTGTAAGTCCTTCTTACGTGCAGGTGTCATCTGTAGCTTTTCAAGAGTTTATAGTTTGACCAGCCTTTGGGCAGATGTGCACAGAGAGAGCAAAACTAACAACAACAACAAAATCTTTTGGAAGTATCAGTCCTTGCTTTGAAATAGGGACATCAAAGCTACTTTATAGAAAGTTCTCAGCTTTCTAACATGGGAAAGAAAGCAATTTGTCTCTTGTCATGTTCCCAGAAATAGCTAGATAGGTTTGGTGGTTTTCCAGAAAAAACCCCCAACCCAATAAATCTGAGATTGGTATGTCACATAAAAAGCAACAGCTCAAATGTTGTGTTATAAGTATTGTAAGAAACAGAAAACAGGGTGGTATAATGAGAAGCACGAAGTAATAGTGATACGTACATCTGAATTTACCTTCCTGTGGGAAATAGTTAGATTAAAATGTGTAGTTCCAAGACTTTTCTAAATGGCTGAGTGTCTCATCTCTTGTCCTTTTGCTAGTTCAGTGTTACAGTCTCAGAAAGACATTGAAATGGGCTGTTTAGTAGGTAGTGATGCAATTCTTGGCGCTATTAAATGCAGCATTACATTTCTAAGCCAATCCTACTTACTACTTGTCTATGACAATACTATTATCATAGTATTTAATAGATTAGAATTAATTTGAGTTGATCTGAGTGACACCTCTGAAGCTGATAAGCAGTATTCTTCCTGCATAGACTTTAAAACTGAAGCGAGAAGTAGTCAAGGGGCTTGGCAAAAGCGTACAATGAAATAATGCCGCAGATGCAAATTTAACAGAATTTTGGGCTTCTGTTTGGTGTCATCAGTCCTCAAGATTACATTTCTTTTTCAAGCAAGATAGAAGTAAGCCAGTAGACCTTCTTTCTGGCATACGTATCAGTAGGAAATACCAAGAAGAGTAGCATCACTTCTGTGTTCTGCTGACCTGAGGTTCTGTTAGAGCTGACCTGCACTTCTGTGGTCATAGATCAGCTGCTCTACTAACCAACTGAACACTCCAAGACATTTATCTAGTCTAAGGTCAGTGGAAACCCGTAGATTCTGCTTTATTTTTTGTTTCCAAATGAGGGATGACACTTTTAAAAAATACATGTTTACCCTTTTCATACAAATCATGAAGACCAGCTATGTATCATCAGAACCAACACTGAAAAAGCTGGAGAAGACCTTCTTCGAAGTTAGATGAATATAGAACAGTCAGTTGAATGGACCAACAATTATTTTTAAGCATCTAGTCTGTTATTAATTTTCTAGATGCAGAATTAATATATAAGCTATTATAGTATTAGCTTGAATATTTTTACTGGAGAAGAGTTGGCTAATTCCATATCTGTAATTAAGGCACTAGGGGTGTCCGTTTGTATTAGTCTGCTGCAAATATTGAATACAGTGGTGTAACTACTTAAAAATCAATACTTCAGAAGTGTTTCACTTTGTTTTCATGCTTTTTCATTGAAAGGTTGCGTGCCTTAAAGACTGCTGGAGAAGCCCTTGGCAGAGGAAAGTCCATTTCTCATCACAGGCTTTATTTTCAGGGTTTCCATTAATTATTCTCCAGAATTACAAACTTTGTAATCCAGTTGCTTTTAAGCAGAGAAAGTGGAGGGAGGATTTTGTTGGGTCATCCATGAGTTGACTAGTACTGCTTCCCCAGTGATTTTGCTGCTGGGAGACATGAAGTTTTTAATGCTTTTTCCAGACAGTGAGTTTTGACTTGTTTTTTTTCTAACTCTAGTAAGTAGTATCTATGTGCTAACCTTCCTTAATGTGGACAGGACAAGAAGGAATGGCCTCAAGTTGCGTCAGGGGAGGTTTAGGTTGGATATTAGGAAAAATTTCTTCACAGAAAGAGTAGTGAGGTATTGGAATGGACTGCCCAGAGAGGTGGTTGAATTGCCGTCCCTGCAGACATTAAAAAAACGTGGCACTCTGGGACATGATCTAGTAGGCATGGTGGTGTTAGGTTGATGGTTGGACTTGATGATCTCGGAGGTCCTTTCCAACCTTAGTGATTCTATGATTCTATTCTTAGTTTAATTTTGTTTTGAATAAGAAACGTATTCGTAATGGCAGAACTTGAGTACCTGCTAATGCAGGTTTCTAAAACCATGTCTTTAGTACTTCCTGCTCCCTGTTATTCACTGTGATTGGGATGTCAGCTGACACCTACCTTTTCTTTGAAAAGTGTTGATGGTTTTTCAGACAAGCGCTTCTTCCCCACTCCTTGCATTATGTAAGGCACAAAGACAAACGTCAGAGAAAGCTCTGAAAGTCAAACAGGGCTTGCATAATTCTGTGCTACAGGGAGAGAATCTTTCCCGTATTCGGCATAAGCGGGGTGCACAGTAGAATACCTGTGGGCAAAGGGGCTATTGAATACCCAGATCGTCTGTCTTGGCTTCACTGTGGATTTAGACCAAGGTATGCTGATAGATCATCTTGACAATCATCACAGAGTGGACACTGTGCTGGAGATGGCTTCCCAACATGATCCCTGCCCCTAGGTCTGTCTGAAGGAAAACATTGGAAGTGGTGACTTTCAGTTCCAGCCACACCTGGGAAGTTTGTGCACGTCCCAGGGCGCTCAAGGGCATTCTTTTCTATAAACACCTCTGTGCAGTGCAGAGGGAGTGGATCTGGGGTCTGAAGCCATTTATATTTTTATCAAAGAATATGATCTTTAAGTTTATAAGTTCTCACATTCAGATCTCCATCTAAGTCTTGTCTAGAATTATCTAGATGAGATGAGGATCTCATTCTAGGATCTGCAACAATCTGCTTAGCTTTAATTCAGTTCAAATGTAGCAGTTACGTTCTTGACAAATTTGAATGTACCTGTTTTAGGTGATTTCAGAGCATTTTCTCTTTGCTATCATTACAATTATCTCTTTGCTAACATTGTTTTCAATAAACCCATGGTGAAAAGCCCTGTCAATGTTTGGTTTTCCTTGCTTGGCCATACTTCTTAACTTTCTCTTCTAAAACCCATCAACATCCCATCCTCTGTAGAGGAAAAGGACCTGGGNGACTTAAGGCTTTGGTCATACATGTCATATCATGTATAATTCCCTCTTACCAATACTTCTGGTACTAGGACGCAGTGCTTTCCAGTATAAACGAGGGTCACTGTAGCAAAAGGAAAAAATTTTCTGCTGGAACAGTGTTTAATTTCACCAGATCAATAAGTAGCTTTGGGACAAAGATGAGGATGTTTTCAATAAACCCATTGGTGTTATTCAGTGCTACTCTGGTTATTCAGGTCTTATGTTCTCCTCTTCCCCCCTCCCCCCACTTTCTTTTTAAAGAGGATTTTTAGTTTGTCCTTACATAATATCTTTTATTACTTCTGTAAAATGGAAAGGGGCATTGAAAAATCGCAGAAGAAAAAATGCATTCATGAGTCGACCTACAGCTATTTCCCCTGGAACATCCAACATTTGATGTTTTTAACACTTCCCACAAATATTTGTTTTAGTCTTGGGTTTCTTCAGGTTCCAGAATTAAAACAGTTTCATGTCTATCGTTATTACAGGATGTGTGTCATATAAATTTGTCAACTTATTTAAAGATGAATAAGCTGTTTAACTCTATAACAAGAAACTGTTAAGCTTACAATTCTTTAAAGTCAGTTACTTTCATTTTATCATTGTCTACTTGGTTAGAGAAGAAGCCTGGTGGGTAAAGGAAGGGAGAAACAAAATCCTGGCCATTTACAATAGCAATTTCCAATGAGAGCCAATTATCAGCAAAAACTCTCACGTCTACACAGCTCCATAGCATTCTGCATGCCAGTGAAACTCCTGAGCTAAGAGAGCATGAGGGAAAAGGAAAGAAAGTTGCTCACCACTCCAGGAACCTCTTTGTCCTTTGCAGAGTAGCACTGGTACCCACATACCTTGCTTTCTGTCTCCCGATAGTAAATTACCTGCGTGATCAGATGTAGTGGTTGCAGAATCAGATGCAATGGTTCCCTAGCCTTCTCCCAAAGTTTTCCTGATCTCACCAGCTCTGTCACTGTACGTAAGGGTTGTTCTCTCTAATGACAACAATAAAAAGAGGCGCCTGGTCTGATAAGTAGCTTTCTTTTCTGCTGGAGTGTGCAGTGTCTGGCAGAATCCGTTCCTCTTCCATTCATTAGCTGACCCCTATGCATGCGTTTAGTGCATTTCTTTTCTGTATTTTTTTCTGTACTCAGTCATCATGCTCATCTCAGGAGAAGCTGCACCAGCTGCCCTTTCAGCCCACGGCAGATGAACTTCATTTCCTGACAAAGCATTTCAGTACCGAGAGCATCACTGATGAGGAAGGGCGCCATTCTCCAGCCTTGAGGCCCCGATCGCGCAGTCTCAGGTGAGCTTCGGGTTGTTTGTTTTGATTTTTAAGATGCTGGACACACGGATTGTATTTCTGTGTGTGCTTTCAGATTTAAGAATAGTTGTTTTGTTACATGTTTTTGAAATTATTTTAATCAACATTTAACCTACCTCACCTAATCAGAAAGGATTTTTTTTTTTCATGTTTGGCACTGAGGTTTTGGGTTGCAAGATGGTTAGCATAGTCTGCTTTTGTATCTTCACAATAACTCTAGGAAAACATGATCCACAAGCGTCTTGTACTAGATCTATAGGGTGTACATTTCCTTTAGTGAAGTTTCTTCTCAGAATTTTACTGCATTAATATAAGGAAGTGGTTACAGTCACTGTTAATAACTTTTCCAGCAGTGCTTCTGAAGGGGTGTGAAAACTAGAGTAGATGAACTGAAAACCTTAAATGGAATTGCACCCAAGAGCAATTTTGTAATAGTGCTGAAAACATTTCTCCTGCATTAGCAGTTGGATAATTTTTACTGTTGCTTCAGAGACCTGGTTGTTCAAAAATAACTATCCAGGGGTTATTTCCTTGTGCAGTTGATTTTTCCAACCAGAAGCAACTACAACTTCATCTTTCACAGAATTACAGAATGACTGAAGTTGGAAAGGACCTCTGGAGGTCATCTTGTCCAAATCCCTGCTCAAGCCGATTGTCCAAGTCCAGATCGGTTTTGAATATCTCCAAGGACAGAGATTCCACAAACTCTCTGGGCAATCTTTTTTGCAGGTCTCTAACAATTATGTGGAGTAAATCCACAAATATTTTGTATCATGGCAAAAGCCTTAAGCTTTGCTGTGCATTTAGTGCTGGACCAGGTGAATGGAAGTCTAGAGATGCGGAACTCTGGACGAAGCATCTTCTGAATGAAAAAGGATTTATACAGGCAGGGAACAAGGAGGTGAAATCTCCCTTCTGCTTCTCACCTGAGGGTGTCAGAGGTGGATATCACCTTTAAATTAATGGACAAGATTGAGAAACTCTGCCAGTTGCAAATACTGAATCAGTGTGCCCAGCTCAGGACCTAGGCTGGGGTTTGTAATAGAAGGAACTGAAACAGGTCAAGATAAAAAAAAAATAAAAATCCATGGTGAGTATCGTGTGAAAGCAGAGCTGACTTTTGATGATTATTTGTAATTATTTGTGTGTTCTAAACTTCAGTGCAGGCTGCATGGTAATTGCGTATGGATCTGCTAAGTGTAGTTACACAGTAATCTACAGGAGCAGGTAAGTACTACGGGTAGTAGCACACTTAGCCTGTGATCTCCGTGAGTTGCCATGTAGTAAAAGAGTAGCTGTATGATTTGTACTAAGTCCCTGAGCAGTAGTCCTACTTCAGTCCTGTTGCTGTCACAATTAACGCTATCGCTGAGTAGTGTAACTGTAGTAGTGCTTTATAGATAAGACAGCTACTGTAGGTAGACAACACATCGCTAAAGTAATTATTGTCCTTTCTAACAGAGACAGATTACTGTTGGCATAATGAAGTAAAAGACACTTTTGCTAATGCAAGAACGATATATACAATCAAATGAAGAGCTCAATTTAATTTTTTACTCGTTAATACGGATTATCAACTTGCTGAGAATTTTACCTCTGTGAGCCAATTTAAAAGCAGAGTTATAATATAGTAGATTTATAATTTGCGACGAGACTAGATTAATTCAGTATGACATACACCCGTATGATTAATCTTCTTCCTCTCTTGAATGCTTTCTCTAGCTCTCTGGTTGTCAGTGTGGTATCAGCCAGCCTTATTGGTATTCCAAAGCTTAAAATGCAGTAATTTAATTTTTTAAACTTGCCGTGCCTGATTTGTTTTTCATTTTGCTTATTGTTAGTACCGTGATGCTGTGTGACTCTGAAGCACACTTGCCACTACCAAGCGTTCATGCTGGCCCTTGCACCTCAAAGGAAAATTGATATGTCAGTCCAAGCAATGGGAGCAATGTTTGCAGGAGTAAATACCCTCTTTGACAGAGGGTAGCACATCCTTGTAAACAAACAAGTGCTGAAGTATGTGAAGACCAGACCTTATTCACTGCACAGCTTGCTTATTTATTCGCCCAGAGTTAGCTCACTTGGTGACAGGATATTTTTACTTACTTGAAAAACGAAATGATAAAATCTGAGCAGTTAGTGTGTTGAAAATTAAGCAGGAATTTCCAAAAAATGTAATATTTTCATAAGCATTTAATGGTCCTGTTTGATCAGCTTTAATGAAAAGCAGATGAAAAATACATCAGATGTTTTCCTTAATTGGCGACCACAACTTTGTCATTTGAAAGGTGGTCTGATACTTATGACTGGTTGTTAACATGTATTCGTCTTTCATCCCTTGTGACTGCAGCCTTACATCTCTTTCTGTGAGAGAGGAACTAGTATTTTGAGGTGTCTAACTAGTTTTAGAGGGTCTCTGTAACCCAAGATTTTTTTAGAAGTATCGGGTGCTCCTAGATAGAGGAAAATATTGCCTAGATGTAATTTTTGGGAAAATCTACTTCTTTGACTAGAAATTCACCATTTTCTTGTATCTATTCTGCAAACGTTCTGTTCATACAAAGCAGTCTTAATGATCAAATTGGATGAAAAAATGAACAAAGCATGCAGTTGTGGAGGTGAACCTTGGCTGATGTACACTGATATGTTGGTAGCGTTCTGCCAGTGTGGCTTGAAGATACTCATCACTTAACTAATCATGCCCCAGATTTCTACACCAACAATATGGCACTCGTTCTTTCCCAGCTGCTTTCCTGTGCAGGGGGAAGGAGGTAGCCTGAGACCAACGCTGGAATCCAAAAGTGTGACGTGCTTATAAAGCTGGTTGCTAAAGCCAGGAGAAGGTTCTATCATCCATCTCCAGTAGCTCCAGTACTCACGTGCTAAGTGAAAGAACGTATTTCCATGCGACCCACCTGTTTTGGTGCTTACAGTGTGTCTGCAATAGAAGAGAATATTGCTGTATTACCTGCAGAAATACTTAATACATGTCATCTCTCAGCTATTCTCTTTTTTTGGGTAATGCAACCTTCAAATCCTTCAAGTTACTGACCAACAGAGAGATGCCCAACCTACATTCATTTTGTTTGGAACAATCCTGAGCTTTACCTGAAGAAGATTTTTTCTCCCAGGAGTAAAATGCGGAGAGAGTGTGATTTTTTTGACAAAACTTGGCATCATTACTCTTTTTAAGTTAGAGAGATGCTGCCCTCCATCTTTTCCCAGTTCTCTTTACTTGTCATCCTTTAACAGTTGCTAACATGTGGGAATGTGTGGAGAATGTCAGAGATAAAAGTAGAGTTAACTAATAACGGCTTCTTTGGGAGCTGCCTTTGTGCAGTCACTCAGCCCACCAATCTGCCCATTTTTCTTGATCTCCCTTCGTATCTCAGGATAATGTTGTCTGGGGAAAAACGGTTGAAGATTGTAGCAGTGAATTTTTTTTATAGTTTAAGTAGATGAGATCATCCTTAATCAAATATGCTCCTTCATCTCCTTGCTGGGTAGTGCTTTTTAAATGCAATCCTCCAACCTGACTTTCGACGTGCTAGATCCTGCCTTTAAGGACTCCTAGAAAATGCCAATTGCCAAAAAAAGGCTCCTGACAATAAAATACCCAAGCTGGAAAGAAGGAATAGGTGTTGTGAAACCGCACCAGTGGCCCGCACAGTCCATTTTTATCTTAAAAATTGATCCTGCAGGTTATGGAGCTCTCATCTCACCGCACTTAAGCGTCAGCTTTAACCACTGGAGTAATCTTGGTGGTTTCATCGCTTGACGCCGCTGCTCTCAGAAAGTGCCGTCCGCCCCAAGCTGCGGAGGGGCAGGCGGTGTTCCCTGCAGAGCGGGGAGTCACACAGCCACGGATTTGCCTGAGAAGGATAATAGTTTTATGTTCTGAAGCATGAGGCATCCATTTCTTATGAAAATACGTTCTAACTACATTACAGATAATATTGGTCTTTTTGTTTTGTCTCTCAAGACAGTGAGTTCTATGAACTTGATTTAAAAAAGGATCTTTGTAGTGACTGGTTTTAAATTTGTTAATTTTTGGTTTCACTCGCCATCTTTATGATTTTCTATTATGAGGTAAACTGGGTATTCTTATTTGCCCACTGTACTGCTCATTACTTTAACTTTTAGTGTTTTCTGTCTAAAACAGGCTCAGTCTTTGTTGGTGTGCATAAAAAAATCTGAAGTATTGGAAAGAGCTAGTTGCAGCCCCTGCTTAAGTCTGTAGAAAAACTTAATTAGTCCTTACTTTCAAAGAGATTGCAACTGAAATGTGTTCTCTTTCCCTTAATGTTCTCTCTCATATATAGCTATGTAATATTATTATTATTATTATTGTTTATATTTATACATATTAAAAAAACCCTGACATTCATAAGAATGTCACTCCTAATGTAAAGAAGGGCTGAACGGGGAAACAGTCCAGTGATACAAATCCAATCACAAACAGTATTTGTCTGCAGACTAAATGTAGCTGAAGCTCGGTCTTTGTAAAAATAAATTTAAAAGTCAAAAAGTATGTAAACAAACTCAGAAATTGCCTTTCAAAGCGCTCAGTGAGACAGACTCTTTACCGTTCTGTTTCACCACTTGCCAGGTCCATAAGAAGAATTACTGTATATCCTACTTTGCCTCAGATTCCCTCTTTTCTAGCAGCACTAGAAAAACTGCCCCTTGTGGACTTTCTGTGCTGTTTGGTTATGATTACGCAGGAAGAAGGATCCTTGGATAAATCCTGATAAATAATCTAAAGTGACACATTTCATTTTCTACATAATTTCCTCCGTGGTATAGATTGTTGTAATTCACTATTATTGTGCATGTTGCATAAATTCAGACTGTAGCAGATGGATTCTGATGGTAACGTGCTGTAAATACGTCCTAGTTAAACCTTTATGTACAGGGTAAAAGCAGAGGGGAGCCCAGTGCTTTTAAATTCTCTAATCACAGAATGGTTTGGGTTGGAAGGGACCTCGAAGCCCATCTAATTCCAACCTTCCTGCTGTGGGCAGGGACACCCTCCACTTGACCAGGGTGCCCAAAGCCCCATCCAACCTGGCCTTGAACACTGCAAGGGATCCAGGGGCATCCACAGCTTCTCGGGGCACTCTGTGCCAGGGCCTCAGCATCCTCATAGTAAAAAGAATTTCTTAAAAAATTTCTTCCTCTGTATCTAAATACAGCTGTCATGGTGAAGGAAAAGTTAGGTATTCATAAACATCTCAGTTTTATTTAGTCACAGTTAGACTAGGTTTTGTAAGATTTAAGTTATTACTATAAATGCTACTCCTTGAAATAGCTGTCTATAAGCTATTTTCACTTTCTTGGTTTTGACAAGTTGAAGGCTAGAAACCTTTGCGGGAGATAGATGTCACTGAAAGTCTACCACCACATCATTTCATAAGGTGGAGGGAGGGGGAAGAAGCGGAAAAGAGTAGTTTTTCATTCTGCTGTTAAGCTTAAGGGGACAGATACTATTCTTCTAATGTCTGCTCTGCTGAAATGAAAAGCTCACTGACAATAATAATTTCTTTGACCTACCTACCTACACCAAGAGAAAAAAAGCAGCCTGCTTTTTGTCTTGGAATGTTATGCACGTGCACAGCATGTGCCCTCTGTTTTACAGAAAATAATCTGTTCCTTTGTGAGGTTTGAAATGTTCGACTGGCTTATCTGTATGTGAAATTTTTGGTGCTAGATAGATGTGTGAAGCTTTTGCATCTGAAGAGCTGTCATGCCAATAAAATGTATTAAGCTCCTTTTTTCTTTTACCTAAATTTCCTTATGTTCTCCCTCGGTGGCGTTCAGTTATCTGCCCAGTCCTGGTTTCTTTTTCACCCGGTTGTGTCTCAAAGGTGCTGTAAAGTAACCAGCAGTGCCTGGCAGCTGGCCTGTGGTTAGTTAGGCAGTTATCCATCTAATTATTTCTGTAGTTTCCCAGGCTAAGGATCAACATTAAAAAATTATGGTGCAGTATATTACGTTGCAGTCTTGCTATAGTCAGCTAGACATTTCATTTGACCTGTTATATTGGGCAGATTTTATTTAGAATGACAATTTGAACCTTGATCCTATGTTTTATCCAGAGTTGTGTGGATGCTCTCTCATTTTAGGTGGTAAAAATGTGGCATTAATCAGCTTCCGAAGATGAGAGACGAAACTGCCAGTGCCCGAGGAAGCTAAGGGATTATTATAAGTGTTTACTTTCTTGCCAATCAGTAGACTTTTCGGCAAAGAAATTATTTTGTTTCGGAATCATAAAAAACAAGAGCAAACCCAATAAACTCCCATATCGTTGTGGCTCTCCTTAAGGAAACAGTACCCCTGCTGCAGCACAGCACAAGTAGCAGGATTTCTGCACAGCTCTTAATTTCCTGTATCTGTATGAGTAAAGTGCCTTGAAAGCAAAAGGCAAAACCCCTCATGTTCTGTTTTGGCCCCAAGACAGCAAATACTTCAGCATGCACCAATTTTAGTAGGACTACTTTAGTGCTAAGCTGAAGGATGTATGTGCCTCTGTATTTCTGTAGCTAGTATCAAAGTGCTTATTTATCCTTGTAATTTATACCTCACTTAAATCACACAGAGAAATGATACCTTATAGAAAAATTCATTCTTCAATAACTATGTTCACCAAGGGCTTCAGCTCCATAGGAACTGCCAGTAAACAAGTGTCATATGTTTGTGTCAGATTGGTCTTGGAGAAAAAAGGATAAAGACAGCAGGCTAGATGTGTGAGGCAATGTAAATGTTCTTACCCTTCTTTTTATTATGTTACACATTACGTATGAATATATATGTAAGTTTCTTTTTAAAGAAAATTTCCCTTGATTAAAAATGGCTGTCTACCAAGCTAAGGGCTGTATTTTCTTCAAAAAAAAAGATGAAAAAGTGTTTTTACTTGGTATGCAAAATATCCAAATCAGTTTTTCTCCTTTAACATGAGGATTCAGTGAGAGATTTAATCTGAAGTGTGTTTTCCCGTGCTAAGGGATAAACCTTAATAAAAACAAGACACAATGTAATTCATGGAATTCCAGTGCCGGGCATGAAAAGAGATGGTATTGCTAGATTCTGTGAGCCAGTGAGTTAAATTTTCTTTGAACTGTAAATATATGTTCCCAAAAGAATGTTTTTTTCCTTTAAATAGGTTAGCAGCAAGGTAGTAACTGTAATGCATTCCAAGTTTAAAATGTATTTATTCCATTTAGAGAGATTCATTTCATCCTTCACAAGAAAGTTTAAAATGTTTGAACTTATTTAAGATAAAATTGTGGGTTTTGACATAGGGAAAATATTTTTAGTGTTTTTTGATATAGGGAAAATATTTTTAGCAATATGTAGTACTCTCTAAAATCATAAAGACAATGATCGTGTAAGATGCCAAATAATTGAAGCCCTTGCTTGTCTTGAACATCAAAACAAGGTAACCGGAGAAACGAGATGCTGCAGGCGATCCTGCAGCAAGGGATTATCCGCATTACCTCACTCCAGCTGTCCGCTGTGGCAGGATGAGTCAGAGCATTGCATACCATCGGATGTGATGAAATGAGATGCAACTCTTCTTTAAAAAAACAAACCCAAACAGTAATATAAATGCAGTTTGTCAAGATTTAGTGTCCTGTTTTTTGGTGTGCCTTGAAGTTGCTTGCTAACCTATGCGTACATGCATATGCATCCGTGGTGTTACATGCCTCAGGGGAGTGCAGTTTTCATAAAAGTATTCTGTTCCTATTGCTCGTGGTATTTATGTATAAAGATTTATCCGAATAACACTGCCTATGCATCCTTCCAGTAGTGTAGTATTCTTCAGACAAAGAAAAGCAAGTCATCTCAAGTTCCTTGTTTCATTTATTTTAGAGGCTCCAGAGATAACAGTGATTTCTTCCCGGGCAGGGCTGCTCCCTCTGCCAGGGAGGGCAGTAAGAGAACGAGGGCAATTACAGATGTACCTGCAACAACTGCACTGGGTTTTTACATACCTGTACCTTAGGGCTTGCACTCACTGAGAATAGGTGGGTTTCTGCCTGGGTTCACGTGAAGAGAGGAATGTCAGCAGTTTTCAGGTGCCTACAGGCTGCCATTGCTTGCTGGGATTTTCTCTGAAGTTAAGCATCTGCCCACTGCTGAGGTGAAGTCAGAGCTCTGGAAGGGCTGCAGTCAGCGGGGCGGCACTATGACCAGCGCTGGATTTTGGCGGGTGTCGATGTGATTCCTGTAAATGATAACGTACTTTCTTTTCTCTTCTCCTCTAGCCCGGGTCGCTCCCCAATTTCCTTTGACAGTGAAATAATAATGATGAACCATGTGTATAAAGAAAGGTTTCCAAAGGTAAGGAATCACTTTTTGAATATGACATTCAGTGGCGAAGCTCAGAATTAGTGTGCAGGGCTCGCTGGAGAAGGAGCCCAGCTCTTACCTCTGATTTCCAAGCAGTGCAGTTTGCTGAGAGTTTGAAGCTGCATTCTCTGCTTCGCATGGCAATCCCGTAGTAGAATAAATAGAAAAGCTTTGTGTATTTGTGTATTTACATCATATTTACTAAATTTCTCATGTCTTTTATTGGTAAGAAAGATGCTCGCAGGAAGGAGGAGCAGCTGAGCTGCTCTGACCACTCAGTCCACTTATATTGTTTATGAGGCCATATGTCTCCATATATTTTTAACTAATCCTTGTCTTTTTCTTTAAAATTCTGAATCAGATCAAGACTAGAAGAGGGATATTTTGCTTAGTTTCATATATACTTTAAAAAGCTGTTTTAAAGAGTAATTTCAAAATACCTTGAATAACGGTCTCTCATCATTCCTTGCATAACTGCATTAAATTTGCTTAATACCAATCCAAACTTCTTTGCTTCTGACAGGCTTTCCATTTACATACTGGAAATGCAAAGTTTTTTTTTAAAGTCGTTCCAAATTATACTGGAGGCTTTGGCAAAAACCAGTTGCCACTGGGGCTTTTGGTACCAGAAAAGCAATGAAGATAGACTTAGATTTTTAGAAAAGTCAACCTGAATTCAGTCGCACTGAAATGTGCTGAAGTGATTTGCCGTGAAAATAAGTGCGGTTTGTTGTTTTGTTTGGTTTTTTAAATCTAAATTTTGAGATCTGTGGAATTAACTTTGAAAGTTAACATCTCATTGAAATGAGCGTAAAAGATGGCGTATCCCGGAGCTGTTGGTGCGGCCAGTCCTTCCTGTCCTACCAAGAGCAAAAATAGGAGCGTCTCTGGGGACAGGATATCAGTGCTTATGGTGATAGAAATGCCACGAGTCTATTGCTTGGGGCAATGGTTTTCAGGTTTCATGGTCTTGCCTAAAAGTTCTGAAAACTGCCTTGTACCTTACGTCCTTACTTATGAAACCCAGGGAGGGAGACAGCCTCAGGACCAGGATATTTTTATGGTCATTTGCATTTTCAGAAAGCGTGTTCTGATTAATTTTTGTTGTTTGCTCATGTGAAAGTAACTTTTGCCTACGGTATGCTATGTTTATTCTCAGCAAAATGCTATTGTATTTTGGAATATTTTTAAGCCACGTGCATTTTGGAATTAAGAATACATTACTTTAGCACCCTACTTTAAGTTATGGGATAGTAAAATTTAAGAATAATTTCCATTTATTCTCTACTCTTAGGCCACGGCGCAGATGGAAGAACGGCTGGCTGAGTTTATTGCCTCCAATGCTCCGGAGAACGTGCTGCAATTAGCAGATGGGGTCCTAAGTTTCATCCATCATCAAGTTATTGAACTGGCCAGAGATTGCCTAGATAAATCACGTGAAGGTCTTATTACTTCTCGGTACTTTTATGAGCTGCAGGAAAACTTGGAGAAACTTCTCCAGGATGTAAGTGCTGTCTGGGAAGTAGAATATATTATTTTGATTGAAACTTTAAACAATAAGCCAAAGAGAGACAATATAGATTCAAGGGGAAGGGCAGTGGGTAGGGGTGTCAGGAGATCTGAGTTGTTCCAGCCTGCTGTTGATCTACCTTGGGTGGATTTGATCACTTCACCTGTGTACTTTGCTTGTACAAAAATTAAATCTGCGTAAGAGTAAGTCAAAGCCAATCTTCAGCATTTATGAAAATTGGGTTCATCCAGACGAAGGAAATTACTGAATTTTTCTTTCATGTACTTCAAGACTCTGAATGACTTATTAATTACAATAGTGCCTTCAAGGAGTGAAAACACCATAGTTTGTAGTGTTGCTATAAATTTTTCATAAAAGATTTTTTCTTGAGCTGAACTTAATCCAGTTGTGGGTTCTTTAGTACTTCAATGTGTTTTGTGGTGTTCAAAGCACATGAAAATACACAAGGGGGCACAATTTTAATGCGTGCTCAGTATGCTTCAGCTACTCATTAAAAACTGCTCTTTTCCTTAAAATGAAAATAATATTAAATTCAAAAAATCTCTTAGAATTTATGCCATAGCTGTTGTGAAGAGTCAGTGCAATTACCAGTTGCTGGCTCCAGAGCTCCGTTTGGAAATGTCTTCCTAAGCTTTGATTCAAGGAGATAGCAAGCTGAAAAAAAACCCCAGGGCTTATAAAGATCTGTGTCTCAGATAACAAATATCACAGACACATCTAGAAACAGAACACCTGAAATAATTGATTTTCTGTGATGATTTTTAACCTGTTTGATGAAGATACGTTTACATGTCATTGATCGTTTTGCCAGCCCACTGGCATGAATTGCACTAGCTTGTGCCCCTTTGCCACTCTTTCCAGACATTAGAAAATGGCAGATAAATGAAAATACTGTATTAATATACAATTATTGTGTTAAAAAGCTTTGTGAAAACTGCAGAGTTTTCCCTTGTATCACCTAAAATCTTTGGCTACCCCATTTATATAAGTGTGGCTGGAATTTCTCTGGTATTTGTGATGCATGGGGAAAAAAAAGACTTATGTTTGGTTTTGCGGTGTTCTACCTGGATGGGGAATATAATTTTGACAGATCAAGAGAGATAGGGAATATCTTCTGTGGGCCTATATGATTGTCTGCCTATGGGATATCAGTAATCACTGTGGAGGAATTCAACACTAAAAGATGTGTTTGCTGGTAAAAGCGGTGTTCTTTGGATGCTGTGCGAGAGTTTGACCATTGATGCCACCATCCAGGGCTGGAAAAACTGCATCTTGTTAAAGAAATTGTTCAGTATTAGTAGTCTTTATAAACAGGAAAATATTTCTGGAGTTTGAAGGCAGCAGCATGGCCTTCCTGGGCAGGGTAACATCACCCAGGTTTTGGTGCTGGGGGCAGTGATTGCATGTGAGCCAGCAGGGGCTGGTGGGGAGAAGGGGAGATGGCAGGAATTCCTGTGGCCAGATGGGCACACGCCATTGGGTCCACCTTGTATCTCCAGAGTCTGGAAGCAGGGTATTTCCACATGTCAGCTGTGAAATAAGGAATCAGGCCTCTTTGGATGATGAGTTGGAAGTTGAAAAGATTTTGCTAAAAGTGGATGTGTACGCTCAGCAAAATAGCTTACGTTGCAAGGGGCGCAAGGGGACTACGGTGTGTTTTACTGCTTCTGGTAGCAGATACTTGAGCAGAGCTTGAAACTGTCCGACTCCCAGACTTCCCTCCTCTGGGTGTGGACAGTGATTTCTCATACCATCAGGAATTAAGAGAGCAGTAACTTGGGTCTGGCCACTTCCACTCTGCACTTTGAGGCCTGTCTTCTGGCCTGAAGAGGTTAACCACGATCTCTGAGAAGGTGTGAGTCAGATAAATCTGCTTTTTCCTTTCCTCTCCCCTCCCTCAGAATAACTCCTCAAAACACGCTTCTTAAATGTCCTTTTCCCCTTGATCCTCATGCATTATACTGCTGCTGCCAAGCACAGGGAAAGATGACATTGAACGGTATAGAGGAGATACAATGGTCATCTCTGGGCTTATTCAAGGCTTTATTTGACCTCTTCCTCCTTAACATCCTCTCCAGAACAGGGGTGAGAGAAGAGTCAACTCTTAAGTTTACCAATTTACCTTGGGAAGTAAGATGGTCTAGAGACGATTAAAGGGGAAGCTTTGAGACAAGACAGGCAGAACAGGCTGGGAGGGAAGAGGACAAAGATGTTCAAGACCTGGGAGGAATGGCAAAGACTTCATTCCACATCTTTCTCATTTGTTTTTTCCTGTCCTATCATAGTTCCTTGGTCTTTCTTTTATATTTTAGTATTTAGAAGCTACTTGTTTTCCTCTGCTTGCCAGTCTGTGCTTTGCCCTTCATACTGCATTCTGGAAGGAAATAATTGGGACATTTCAGTCTAAATATATAGAAATTGGTGATAATAATTTTTTTGGAGGACTCAACTGAAATGCAAGAAGTTTGGAGTTAAGTTTCGATCATTCCAGATTTGAGGGCAGGGTCTTTACCTTTGCTTAGCTTGTAAGGAACCTCACAGAGTTACATGCTATAAATAATACCAACTGGAAGGTCATCAAAAAAGCTCTTCCACCTGGGCAGTTGTATGGTGTATACAGTAGGATATATAGTTTTATGGTATATTTTTATAATATATAGAAAGATTGGGAAGATGATTTATTCGTGAATAAGGAAGTCAGCAAGTGGCAGGAATGCCCACAGATTTTCATACAGTTTTACTGTGAAAGAATGGATTCCCCTGAAATTCTTTTTTAAGGTGTTGTTTCTGACATGTAGTAACAAACTAAACTCACACAGTATTTCAAACCATACCAAGGAAATTCGATTTAATATGTTGCAGTTTGAGTCTACTTTGTATTGTAAAAATGTGTCTGTAAAACAGAGTAATTGGGTATGTAAATAATGAGCTGTTCCAATACACCAAACCAGAACACTTTTAAAAATTTTTAGATCCTGACTTTTGTAATAGGTTGCCAACAAATCTCATTAGTTATGGCAAACGAGATCTTTTGCCTTGTTTGGAGCGTGAAATACTGTCTTTTAGCCAGAAAAACCTATTGCTTATTGCATCATTGAAATTATCCTCAAGTAAAAATGAATTTGAGGGATTTTCTTTATTTGGAGAAACATGAGCTTGAATGTTACACTTCACACTTAGTGTAAAAATACTGAAAAATAAGATAAAGCACCTATAAAAAAGAATATATGAGGATCACTTCTTTCTCTGTTACCATGGGTTGGGCTTAGAGGATGGGATAGGACCTCAGGTTAGTGAGGATAAAAAAGGTTGTAGTCAGTTATTACTTGGCTGAATTGACGAGGTAAAACTAGCCAAAAGAAGTTTAATGGCTTTTGTGTAGGTGTAGGCAATTGGTGAGGAAGGTGAAGGATTACAGGTGTTTCTGTGCATGGAACAAAAGAAACAGGGGAGGGTATCAGTATTGTACTGCAGTGACTGATGCCGCGCGTCGGTGCACGGACATTCTGATTGGGATTGCTTTCTTAATACAAGTCTGAACGTAAATTTATTGGTTCTTGGCACGGCAGGTCTATTGTTTTGGTTGCCATCAGTATATTAGCTCAATTACAGCGTTGTGACTTGCATATCCCAGTTATTGGTCCTGCTGAACCCCAGGGGGGGACAGTGATTTTAATTTCATGCCCCAGTAGCTCCAGTTAGTGACGGATGGGTCTTTCAGATAAGGGAATCGGTTTGTAAATTACCCGGCGCTACCTCCCGTACACGTGTCACTGGCAATGTGTGGAGGAATGGCATCAGCCTCTGCCACAGCCCCCGTCGCTTCTCCCTCCTCCCCTTGGGAGGCGGAGGGGGGGAAACCCTGAAGTGCCACCAGCAACCTTCAGGCAAGCGTGTCGTCATTGGGAACTGCTAATTAGATGGCAGGGCTCCTACCAAGGCACATGGAAGCGGCAGGCAGTGCTTGGCTATATAACCCTCTGCTTTCCAGACACTGTCCTGGGGACAGGTTGTAAACAGATGTCGGTAGGGATGTCCGGGCTGTCCTGCGCGAGAAGGAAACAAGAAGAGGCAGTTTTGCTGAGGATCTTGGAAGAGCAGCACTGTGCAGAGATGATGGCTGAGTGGCTGTTACAAGTTGTGTTTGATTTTTGTGATCTTTTTTTTTCTGTGTGTGCGTGTGCATTTTGCTTTTCTCTGTCATCCGGCAGTCATGGTCTAGCTTTGCATTTTCAAAACAGACACCTGATTTAAATGAGTTACATTTTAAAATTATGTTGCCTAAATTGTCATAGATGAGAAAAGGAGAAAATGAAAGGACTTGATTTAAAAGCATAAGTTTGCTTCATGAGTATAAATGGATGCAAAAAGATGAATTACTATTATTTTTTGCATAATATAACATGGGGGGGAGGACTTTACAATTGCATGGCTCATATTTCAAATAATACAAAGTTGTTGATGTTTTATTTATTCATTTCAACACAGCTAACCCCTGGTGATCTGGAATGGCTTTTCAAATATGAAAGCATTAATTTCTTTCTAGAATTCATATTTTAACTCGTAACTTTGGGTAACGCATTGGGGGGCACGGAGTGAATACTGATCATCTTCATTCTGCTTATTTTCTATTTTATAGTTAGAAAATACCTTTTACTTAGGAAAAAAATTGCAACTTATTTCAATGCTTTCAAAATAATCTTCTTTCTAAGGCTCTATAGCCAGGAGCATCTCTGGTGGTGTTTTTAGATAATGAACTAGCAGGTACATCTTTTTCTTCAAGGTTAAAATTCTAGCCCTAGCTTATCAGCGCTGACATAAACAATTAACATTTTTAATTCTGACCTGTGTCACAATGAAAAATAATGAACTTTTAAAGTTGTTTTTTTATTTGGTAAAGAAAATACCAGGGATACATTATTTTAAAATGCTGCCTGTGTGTTTCTAGCCCTGAATTTCTGCTTCTCTGTTTTTATTGTTCTTTTAGGTGATCACCAGTGTGATTTGACTTCCCAGTCATACATGTCCTTTGCTTAGGTGGTGCTAATGAACAATGAATACTAAATGAACCTTTTAGTTTCTTGTTGCTGGCATCCTTGATAAAATATAATTCCTATACGCAAGTGGCTCACTGCCAGCATAAGCCTATTGGTTAAGTTCTGGATGTTATATTTGTGGCTCTGATAAAGCCTAATTTTTAGACCATGGGGGAAAAAATAGCTATATTTGTTTCAGAGTTTTTACATGTCATTGGAACCATCTTTTTATCACCCTGCAATGAAATACTATTTTATTTGTGCTTCAGCTCCCATAATGTAACGATTGTGTGCTTGAGCAAAAGAAGAGTAATTTGGGGGCAGTTGTTCAAATTTGTCTTTAGTGAATTTGGGGTTTTTTTTAACATTTATTTTAGTGTGTTCATTGTTATAAAAAGGTACCCTGTTACACACATGCATACCTTGAAACTCAGCCTTGAATTTACACTAAAAACTGGTAAAGTAAAGGAGGTGGACAAGAATAAATTCTCTGAATTAGGTTTCTGTATGCTCTTTGCTTTGCTTGCGTGCTTGGTCTTACGTAGCGTACAGTACAATGCTGCAGTTGTTCAGCAGGATTTATAAAAAGAAATAAAGAGAAATTAAAAATTAGGTTTTTCTTGATGATGAACAGGAGTAGTTCAAATTCTAGCTGAAAGTAAAGCCTAGAAATATGTGTAGCTGTTAGTAATTATCTAGATGTCAGTATCGTGTGGTAGGTAAAATTGAAAAAATCAGTATTCCTATTTTCATTTTTAAAAATAAAATAAAACCACATCGTATCAAACGTAATTGATAGGTGATACAATGCAAATAGAGCCTTTGAAATATCTCTTGCATGATAAAAGGAGTCAGATGTAATGGAAAAGCTCTATGTAACTTGGCATCCTTGAATGAGCTGAGATCATTGCCCGCCCTGACTCAGTCATGCCTTTGCTGCTGAATTACAGCTACTGAGCTGGAGATGATGTTCAGCATCTGACGTATAGAAATTAAGCATTCCGTGCTAGGACCATAATATGACGTTCTGCTCTCCACAGGCCCACGAGCGATCCGAGAGCTCCGAGGTTGCCTTCGTTACCCAACTTGTGAAGAAGCTGATGATTATCATCGCACGACCGGCTCGGCTGCTTGAGTGCCTGGTAAGTTTGGTCCTTGGGAGAGTGTGCGTGTGATCTAAAGAGTCTGGTGTGTGTTTGAGGAGATAAGGAACACAAAGCCTTCAAGAGAAAGCTTTAAATTCTCATAAAAGCATTGATGAAAAATAAATCAATGTGTTAAAAAAAGAAGTACAAAGTGTCCTTTGCATTAGTACAGGAGTATCTTTCCATTGGAGTGTCAGCTGAAACAGCAGATAAATTATATTTTATTACAAAGTGTATGGCTGAAGGGCCAGATGTAACTGTTGACATAATTTCATGCTACTTGATGCCACCTGATTTTCCTCCTATTGTTAGTAGGTACAGTGAAGAGTGTGTAAATGAATGGTGTGCATATGGTGCCCAGAGTGCCATGCTAAGAAACAACTACTGCCAAGGAAGAAGCTCCCTTCCATGATATAAATGGTGTTTGAGCTCTTGGCCTCAAGCTCTTCCCATAGACCCCGCAATTTCAGAGAAACGTGATGTCAGGTTTTCCAGCTGTGAATACAGAGGGTTAGGCCGGTGAGATATCCAAGCAGATTTGGAAGCCTGTGGTTGAAATCCTTTTCAATGTTACTGGAATATATGGAAAAGCAAGTCCCATTGCTTTTTTAACAACTTACTCTGGCTAATAAGAACATATTCTTTTATTTAACTCTAGGAAATGGTGAAAAGTTTATAGGTCATCCCAATGAAATAGGCCACTGTGTCCTGAAGTTGTCCAAAAATATTTATGCAGCATGAACGTGCATTCTCACTGTGATGCCAGAGCAAGAGGGTTAATATAATTCTTGAATATACAGGCAAAGAGGTGTTCAGGCCTCTGGTGTACACAATATGGTGGTGGTTATTGGTTATAGGGGTCAGTTCTGTGACACTGTTTCAAAAGGATGTTGAAAAATTGGTGAGTCACAACAAATTGAGGGCTGCAGAAGGTGTCACAAGCCTACAGTGGAAACTTAGGGTGGAATTCCTTGGCTTGTGTTACATGAGAGGTCTACTCTCACAATGTAATGGTTCTTTTTGGACATAAAAATGACAAAGCAGCTGCATCTGATTGAGGCATTAAAGAAGATGGCTAAATTAGGCATCTGTGGCTGGATATAGATGTACAGTTAATATTTAAAGCCCATGTAGGTAGTGTGCAGAGGGGTGACTTATCACTGGAATCACTAGAAGATAAATGAGTTTTGCAGAGCTTTCTTTTACAAAGTAGACAAGAGTGGCCCAACCTTTCCAATTGTATCAGCTTTTGAAAACATCTGCTGAGGTGGACACCAGTAGAGGTGTTGAAGGTTCCCCTGTTTCTCCTGCGTGACTGTTAGATTGTTTTTTCTGTGAACCCTACGAGGACGGCCATTGTCAGTGATGAAGTGGGCCACAGAACTAGATAGATGGCTACGTTTATTTATTCAAGAAGTATCCACTAGATTACATTGAAAATTCTGGACACAGCTCCATTCAGACTGGGAATTCTTTGGCTTTCAAAACTATTTTTGTGATTTAGAGTTTTTTGACTCCAGTTATCCTATAGCCCTTATTTAAAATACCCTTTGGAACTTAAGACAATGAAGAAAGCAACTGAATTTAAGCTTATTGTGTTTGTATTTGCTGTGTTCACCATTGCTATTTGTGCATCAGCTAGGAAGGCATGAAACCTCAGCAAGTTTTGTGAACCCATCTCTATACCTGCAAGCAGATCCAAACTCAGGCCAGCTTTTAGCTGCAATTCAATAGGTCTCCAGGTTCCTCCACTATTTTCTGTACCTGGTGTTCTGCAAAGTGAGTGGGAGCAGTTGGAGCCGTAAAGTTGTTGAGCTTTGAGTAATGAACTCCAAAGCATCTAGTGACAACCTTGATAATGAAGCGGCAAGATTTTAAAGCGTAAAAGTAGTATTTGTATCTGTATACTAGTCTTTCCTCTTTATTTAACCTGATTGCCTTTCTAGTAACTTTTTCCATATATATATATATTATCTGCTGACATGAAGACTCAAGTATTAATGTCCCTTTTATCTCTTAAAAGAACAAGATATATAGCAATGGATAGTCTATCATTTAAATAGCTTCAGAACTACATTTCTCTTTTTTAACAGTATTTTTTTGTAGCTTCATTGTTTGTGAATTTATAGACAAATATTCTAAGATCGAATATTAATGTTAATTTTAGTAACACGGCTCATTCTTACTTCTTCCTTTTAAATGAAATAACTGACCATATAAGCAGTGGTTGTGATTATTTTAATGGGATGAAGACATTTAAGTATTTTAAACTTCAGTTATTTGGCTTCAGCCTTTGTATTACTTGTTGGACTGTGAAATGTTTATGTACGGACTCAGTCTGTGGAACTTCGCAAAAATAATGTATTTTGTGCATCACTGAAACCATCTTTTGGGGAAAAGTATGTAATTTATTCTTTTTTTCAGATTACTTTTTTGCCTTTGCTTAGTAGGGATCATTCTACTCCGCTTAAGTGAAATGGTATTCAGATGATCATAGAATCTTAGTATCATAGAATGGTTTGGGTGGGAAGCGACCTCAAAAGCCCATCTAGTTTCAGCCCCCCACCATGGGCAGGGACACCCTCCACCAGCCCAGGTTGCCCAAAGCCCCATCCAACCTGGCCTTGAACACTGCCAGGGATCCAGGGGCACCCACAGCTGCTCTGGGCACCCTGTTCCAGGGCCTCAGCACCCTCACAGGGAAGAATTTCTTCCTAATATCCAATCTAAATCTCCCCTCAATATTCAGTAAATCTATTAAAAAGATGACAGAATTGGAACTTGTTTAATATCTTAATTTTTTGTATATTTGAATTTTCTGTGACCAGACTTTTTTTCTTCTTCACTCGCCAATAAACAACCAACAGTTGTATCTTGAAGAGCCCTTCCTTGACTCCACCTTCCCTTTCAGTAGTGCACTGCTGTTGACCATCTCTCTCCCGTGGTCCTCTCTGCTCTGGCTCCTGCTCTCTGCCACTTCCAAGGTAGCTGATGAATCCTTTTCCAAAGGAGTCAGGAAGGCATTTATTTTCTTGCATTGTTGCTGTCATTGGTGACAGGGTGTATCTAGGCAGCATTGCTTAAAGCAATCAAGAAAAAGTGCATCTTTTCTCTGTTTCTCTAACCATTTAGATGTCTTTACATCACCATGTTTGTTTTTCCTGTTTGTGGTTCTGTGCTCTTTTCTCTTGTGCTGCTGAGCACACTCACGTCAGTTCTTTTCTGATGTCCTCATGGCTGTATGCTGTAACTCTTCCCCTTTTATCTTCTTATTTCACTGGATTTTTTTTTTAAGAGTCTTGGCAAAGCTGCTCATTGCTGGTGAATGGTGAATTTTATAGTTAAAGTTAACTAGTGAACTTGCTTCTCAGCACAGTGCTCCTGCTGACAAAAGCTTGTCCTTTATTTCCAACTGTATCTGCTAGTCTAGTAAAAGAGATCACACCTTCTTACAACCTTTCCTTGCCTGAGAGATCACATACACCAAGACTGAGTTGATAAGATGATGCTGTACTGTATTGTACAAGAAATACTGCAGCAGTATTTCTTACACAGAAAGTGAAATCTCTGCTGATAAAATAGCAATTGCTGTTTTATTAGTAATTTTATTAGCAATTGCTGCGGTTGGGAAAGTTACAGAATTGGGTTAGTTTATGGTTTGATCAGAGGTGACATTTGAAAGCAGGAGAAGTTTATATTGGCTTAACTCACCTGTCAGACGGAGGTGGCAGAAGAAGGCACCTCGTCACAGACCTTTCCTTAGCCCATCTCAGTGTGACAAAACTGGGAGGTGTGTCCACATCGATGCTTACAGTATCATGATGGTATCATCCGATAGTCTGGTTTGGGTTCATAAAAAGTCCCTACGCTCTTGTCCTGTTTTGACTTGCAGATCTAAGCCAGTGGATGTCCAGCAAGATGTAAACATCTGTCACTTCTGCAGAGCAGCGTGGACTGCATTGACATGCTTCATGTTTTGTGTTACTGCTGAGCCCAGAATTAACTTTGGACGTCTCTAAGAGTCTCCTACATGGGGGAGAAACCTTTTGTCACTGTAAAACTGAATCATTTACTTCTCTCTGTCTCTCTCACCACCTTGCTGTAGGAGTTTGACCCTGAGGAGTTCTACCATTTGTTAGAAGCTGCAGAAGGCCATGCCAAGGAAGGGCAAGGGATTAAATGCGACATTCCTCGTTATATTATCAGCCAGCTGGGACTCACCAGGGATCCCCTGGAGGGTGAGAACTCATTTTGTACTCTCCGAACTGCCGAAAGGATAGCCAGGTCTCCTGGTCACTACGTAGCTGAAGGAGGCTTTTATTTTATTGGTTTAATTTTTAGGCCATTTTTCCTTATTTTCCTGTTTGCTGTCAAATCCCAGACTGTCTTTTCCAGCCCCATGTCTCAAAGGAGTGTTGCTGGGGTAAGGATCGCACATTGACAGTGACAGTTCTTTACTTACGATGTTAATAATGTCTCCCTGTATTATAGCTGGAACAATGTTAGAAAATGGCTTTATGATTTAACTGTTTTCTCTATGCTGTTGGACAGTAAAAGTAAATTTACCCGTTATTTTTCTGATCTGCTTTGCCTGCTGATGGCCTGGTTGGAAAGTATCCTGTCATCCCACTTTGTTGTCCTCTCTGGGAAAAGTCTGTTTGTTGTGATTTTCCATGAGAAACCAGGACTAGCAGGAATTTTTAGGTGGAGATGAGATTGTATTTTTACATTGTGCATAGCAACAAAACCAAAGAGAGTAATTCTTCAGAAGACAGTAACAGCTTTTTTGCTAGGTGCCAGAATTGCATATGGTAAATTGAATATACTGTAAATGTGCAGAGGCCCAGAAGATCCTGACTCTGGAATCTGTGAGATAATATTTCTGTCTGGCACTTTGCTAGCTGAATCTCTTCTCCTGTGACAAGTTTTACAAGCATGCACAGCTTGCTCAGCAACAATAGAAAGTGTGACAGAGACTGGAGGTTACTGCGGAATATTTCAGCAATTGAACTGTACTTTTTGTTTTCTCAGGAGAGCATAATTTTAGCATAAATTAGTAGTCTGGGTAGGACTAGTTTAACTTCTGCAGTGTTTACCGGAATGACAGTGACAGGTTGACTTCAAGTGAAGAGCTCTTCGGGAGAGTTTCTACCAAAGATTGCTAAATGCAATTTAATAGCATTTGTTGAAATCTGACATTAAAGGGAAATTTCCTTTGATCCCTGTCATGGGAGAGAACCTTTCCATCACTAATTCCCCTTACTAAAGTCAAATTTTCTTCAGAAATGTGTGGAGATGTCAAGGTGCCTTATTTCTTTTCTGTAACGAGGGCACCCAGAAATGTCAATGATGTCTGTGCAGAGACTAGTACCTAATGTAGAATTTGGTTTTGCAAAGTTTATAGCATCTCCTGTGACAGCTGAGTAGCCTAAACTAACTGACTTGCTCCCAGTTTGCTGCTGCTCAGCATTTAGCAGAATCAGACACATTCCATGGAGGGAGGTTGGTTGAAATGGAGTACAGAGGTGCCACCAGGCTGTATGCAGACATATAGGCATGGAATAAATTTTAATATTAACTAGCTAGTGTTTTCCCCAAACTTGCGTTTAATGCTTTTACTTATTGTAGAAACCACCTAGAATAAGTCAGGCTGAAATGAGAACAATTAATTATATTCATTCTTATATAAAATACTGCCTACAGCTTAAAAGATGCTAAAGGTTATCACTGTATAATTGGGGTGACTTTTATAGAGGCGAAAAATGTCCTTCCTCATCTACAAGCACCTCTTAAAATCCTGTTTGTCTTGTATAAACAAAGAGAATAGTGTTTGATTGAGATCATTAGGAGTAATCTTTCCTCTTTCTTTTCAGAAATGGCCCAGCTGAATAGCTATGACAGCCCAGACACTCCTGAGACAGATGATTCAGTCGAGGTAAAGCAGTAATACACTCAGTCTAGCGCTTTTTTTTCTCTGGAAAGAAGTAGTCTACAGTAAAGTATTAATTATAATGCAGAGTAATTTTAATTTAAAAAAAAAAGAAGTGCTGACATTTAAAAGCACATGTTAAAACTAGAGTGTATACAGTCATAAAAATGTGGAAATCTCTATACTGTGGGGGTGAAATGCTTAAAAGTTGCAAATAGTCATTATCATCTAGTTCTGTTGATTTTAATTTTTTTTAGAGTTGCAGACAAAAACAATCTGGAGAAATTCTTTGTATCCGCATTTGTAAAATGTGATGGATATTGAAGAGAGTTGCTTTAATAACGGACTGTTGGAAACATTTGAGTATATAACTCACTAGGTTTCAAAAATCCTTAGTTGATTACTTTATTGGTATTTTAAAAATGCAGTGTTGGAGAAGGGCCTGAATCTTCTAGTCCACTGATTGTGCTAATAACTGTGAAGGGAATCTGCAAGGGTCCTAGGGATACAGACAGTCATCCTAAAGCTGAGGACTGGTTTAGAAATGGATTGAGTTTGGGTGGATGCTGCTTGAAGAAGAAAAGGACAAAAAAGCGATGTGCAGAATGAAGTCATTTCTGCTCCTGATTTCCATTTTCTTGTCTTCTTTCCCCAGAGCCGTGGGGCCTCTGTCCAGTCAAAGAAAACTCCATCTGAGGAAGAGTTTGAAACTATTAAATTGATCAGTAATGGTGCTTATGGGTAAGGCTTTTAGACTTTGCGTTGGAAGAAAATACTGTTATTGTCCAACCCAGGGAAGGGGTTGGACCAAAGTCTGGCGAACAACTGGTTTTTGTTGGGTCCAAAGCATAAATGAATTTTGCTTGAGTCTTACAGAGGTTCCCACTTGTGGTGTCTTCTCGAAGATGCCATTTCTTGCACATTCTCAGGGTTTCTCAGATGATAGCCCCTATACCTGGACATGGTTCATGGCTGTGGAGTCCTTACATAATGCTGAACTGACACATGGCTTCCAGCTCAGGAAAATTAAAACATCAAAACTTTCAGACTATGGTATTCCTAATCCCTCTTGTGGCACAAGTTTTCTGAAGCCCGTCCTAGCTGTGACCGCAAGCCTGTTTTTCCAGTAACTGTTTCTGCACTGTTTCTTTTGGCAGGTGGGTAATATATAGACAGTTCAGTACCTTAGCTTGAGATGACAAAACATTTTCCCTAGGGGAAGTATTTACACTTACTTTATTGTGAGATTTCCTAAGTAACAGTAAAACAATGTAGTTCCATGAGTCTGAGAAAATTATTGTGCACCCATTTCTTATTGCTTATCAGGGCAGTCTGTATTCCCTTTCATGCTGTCTGGTTCAGTCCTCTGATCTGTATTTTTTTAAAGGCTAAATGAGTGAGGATAAAGTTCTGTAGCTGCAGATATTATTGATGATTCACTGAAACAGCAAGAATTGTGAGGGAGAAGCAGTTTATGCTTTTCCATTCTTCCATGCATTCAGCTTATATATGTAAGGTGGCTGTTTGTGAGCAATTGAAATACTGAAAGAAACGCTGAAATTACACTGGGGCAAATATGCTGCAAGAAGTAATATAGTAAACGCTATTAGATTTTATTATCCATTGAAGAATCCAGAATGAAGCTGGTCGGTTAAAATTTTAACTGCTCATACAAACCTATCCAGAATTTTAAGCACGGTTCCTGACTCTTTGCAGTTCATAAATCCTTACCAGTGAAGTCATTAGGCTGTAACTGATATTCAGTAGGTCATAACAGCAGAACTTGAGCATGTGCTTGAGTGTTTTGTTGACGTGGGTGCTTCGCTAACAGCAACTCATTTTTTAAAACCTAGATGTGGAAAAAGTGTAAGCATGGGTTTTAGTCAGTGAAGACACAATGGAGCATGTCAAAGAGCCGTATTATTACACGAGAAGATTTTATGTCTTTTTCACTCATATTTCTGCACAGGCCCCATGATTTGAATATAACTTTTTAAAAAGGGGAGAGAGAGGTGGTAGTTTTGCTGTTACTTCTATCTCTCTTTATCCGGCGTGTATTTATAGCCAGCTGCTGGTGAGACATAATACCACGATAAATGTAATATACTCCAGAGAAAAGGGAACAAGTACTGATTCAATAAAGCAGGCAAACTGGATGAAAATTTTATTTGCAAACTGTATTATTAATGTGCAGGAATCTAATGATCTGCAAATGATAGAAATGTAAGAGATACTTTACTGAAGGAAATCCATGGCGACAGTGTTGCGTCAAATTAATTTTGTGGAGCTTGGGAAGAAATCATGCTGATTCCGTACCTTTTGGACATTTTTTTAAGTGAAATGGTGACTGTAGTGTTGAAAAATACATGCCTCTGCAATAATCCTTAAGGAAGTTTGTGACATTCGGTTCTGAAATATCTCCTTGTTAGTCACATCAGCGAAAATTCTGCTTAATTCAAGAAGGCAGAGTAGCTTTTGGAAGGAAGCGTCGTAGGGTTCCTTCTTTTCTGGGTGAGCTTGGCACTGAAATGGGATTTTATGGAGTCACACGCAGGTCTGTCAGGATCTATCCAAAGCAGTTACCATCACTGTTGGGTTTCTTTAATTAAAAAACAACAACAACAACAACAACAAAGTGGTTTGAACTGACAATGGAACTTTTCCTCTTGGTATGTGTTTTTCTAGAGCGGTGTATTTGGTACGACACAAGACCACCCGTCAACGTTTTGCTATGAAGAAGATCAACAAACAGAACCTAATTTTGAGAAACCAGATCCAGCAGGCGTTTGTGGAGAGAGATATCTTGACATTTGCTGAGAACCCCTTTGTGGTCAGCATGTTCTGCTCCTTTGAGACCAAGCGCCATCTGTGCATGGTTATGGAGTATGTGGAAGGTATGGTTGTCATTATCTACACCTGCAAAGGATAGGATGGATGTGCAGTGTGTATGCAGTGTGTCTGCTCTTAAAGGATGACATTTCCTAGTGGTTTATGTCTACTTTTGGGTGTAATACTGATCTGTGCACTGCTCTGGACACAATATATGGGAAGGCCATCTCACGTGCTAGTCCTTTCTTCATGGAAGGTGAGCTCCGTCAGCCCTGCAGTCACAGGGGAGGTCACGATGCCCTTTCAGGGAGGAGTGCATGTTCTGCTTGGGCTGAGATGAAGAAATGAGTTATTCTACCGCTAGCACGCTGTAGGGTAAGGAGATACTCCGTTTGTGAATCCCTGTGACTAATACAACATGATTGCAGTGGAGCTGAGGAAAGGTAAAGCCACATGTAGAAAATTGCTGGGGTCAGAAGTCAGCGTGAACTTTCCAGTCCTCATTGGAAAGAGATCCTCCCGCTCTCCTATGGGATAGCATGACTAGATCCATAGCAAGTTTGCTTGGCATTACAGTTAGACAGTTAAGAAACATCACCAAGCAACACAGTCTTTGTTCTCAAGCAGCCTTTTTAAAAATACAGTGCTGTTTTATGGTGGGGGCTTTTGTTTCTTTTGCTTATTCTTTGGAATAGTGTTGATTTTATTTTGTTAGGGTATCTTATTGTATGCAATATATTTCCACTGGTGGATAGGACTAATTTCTTATGCCTGGCTTGCTTGGCTGAATGTTTATGAGAAAAAAGCTTATAGCTATTGTATCGGTGCTCTTTCAGATAAATTAGCAGAATGAAACCAGATGTATTGACATAACAAATTTTAAAATTAATTCCTATTTTGCATGTAGAGATGAAGGTTGAATGAAATGTGTGGCCAGTGTGCCTTAAGAAGCTTGAATCAGTGGTCCACAGACTTAATTTCATGAGTACCACTGTGTCCAAAGGCATGGCTGCCTCTCCAGTTAGTAGCTGTAGAGGTGTTTACTTACTGTTTTAAGAACATTGGATATAAGAAGTAGTATGTGTCTCAGTGATGGAAAGCAAAGAAATTTATAGAGAGTCCAAACAGTCATGAACTGCCATTTCTTCAAGGCTTGCTTACGGTTGGGAAATGGCATCTGTACAGCTCTCGAGCCAGCATGCTCAGCGTACATGGATCTCAATTTTCCTAAGATTTTAATATTTATTTGAAGCTCAAGTTGCAGTGTAGAGAGCGCTTTAGAATTCAGGCTGGCAAGACTGAGACAGACAGCCTTTAGGAAACTTACTCTATTCTAGTGTTGTGGACCCGTAGCTGTTCTTCTTGCTGATATTTGCCATTTCGCTGTGCCACATTTGCAACTTTTGTTCTAGGAGGCGATTGTGCTACACTTCTCAAGAACATTGGTGCCCTACCTGTTGATATGGCGAGGATGTATTTTGCTGAGACTGTTCTGGCATTGGAGTACCTACACAATTATGGAATTGTTCACCGTGACCTAAAACCTGATAAGTAAGTCTTTTTAGCTCTTCAGAAGCTGAAGGGAGAGAGCCAGTTCTTCAGGGGCTTTCTCCATAGGCAAGAGGACATGGAGGCTAGAGACGGTAGAGATGTTCAATGGCATCTGAGGTGTAGGAGATTTATCGAGTCTCTTGCTGCTGATGTAGAACCAGGTAGACACTGAGAAAGGGTGGAAGTAATGCCTTCTGATATTTTCTCAAAGCTGTGGCTACACTGATGAAATTTTGGCAGAAGGTAGTCTCATTTCTAGCTGCCTTGGCAGCTCCGTGGTATTCAGTTGCATAAGAGGTTCCTTCCAGGTGTTTGGTGGGGATGTCAGACTGAGAACTTGCTTAGCGTTATCTTTGTGTTCATTTTTTAAGTTGTATTTGGGAAACAAGTAGTTGAATGTTGGATTATTTTGTTCCATTTTCTTCCAGTCTCCTGATAACTTCCATGGGTCACATTAAACTAACAGACTTTGGACTATCTAAAATTGGGTTAATGAGTCTTACAACTAATCTTTATGAAGGACACATTGAGAAGGATACCAGGGAATTCCTGGACAAGCAGGTAAGCTGAAAAATTTCGTCTGTTGATATGGGATCAGCTGCTGGATTCTGTCTTGGGATAAAGTTGGAGTTTGTAACACTCCTCCTCTGCATCAATGCTGTGCTCTACATTGCGGAATGGGAGGAAAAGATATGCGGTGCCTGAATTGGTATTGTTTGTTACTTCAGCTCCTTGTTTTGGAGCAATGCGCTTCAGCTCGTAGTTTAGGATATTGAGAGTACGTCCCAGGCAGCAGTGCAGGTGTGAACAGAAGTTGGTTTAGGGATGTAACACGGATTTTGCTGTAAGGTTGTTCCACAGTCTCCCCCTTCTGGTGCTTAGGAAGTTCATGGCAAGTTCCTATATATTTTGTCCTGTAATTGTGTCTGATGGCTTAAACATTGATTTTTATCCCCGTGATATTTACTAAAGGTCTTTTCGTCTCCTTAGCCTTCATTTTGCTAGGCTTAAGTAGCTAAGTTCTTTTAAATAACAAGATAGATTTCCTTTGATGAAGGAATAGCTCTTCCATGCGCCTTGTTCAGCTTGACTTGATGCTTCCTGGGCATAGCTGACAGGAACTATACTGTCCTGGATGCAGGCTCACCAGTGCCTGGTATAATGGGATTAAAAAAATACTTCTCTCTTGTGAAAATACCTAGGATCACAGCTGAATTTTCTCTTTTAGCTGTGCCAGGTGTTAATTCATAATCACCCTGGGGTATTGTCTTCTTTTCCTTCCAAGTAATGACGTTTTTTCTAGGAAGAACTATCTCTGGTCGCTAGATCATGGTCTTGCGCTTTGCAGTGTTATATTTTTTACAGCTATTTTGTGATTGTTGCTGCTTCTAAGCTCCAGGCAACCTAGATCTTCCAACGTGATTTCCTTTGCCATTGTCTGTGCCAACTATACTTCCCAAGTTTAAACGCTGAAGTGTGTAATCATGCTGTGCTGCTAATTCTGCATCTGTGAAACTAAATTCTGCTAGCACAGAGATGTGAGAGGTTTGTCAGAACTCAGTTCCCGATCGCTGTAGCTGTGCCAGTAGATATCCATCAAGCAGACAGACCTACGCACACAGAATGTGCACTTTTCCCATATGCTTTACTATACGTGCACTGAAGAACTACTTAGCTGGCATGTCCACACTGGGAACATTTCATAGTATGTGATATCATTTCTGTGCAGGTAATGTGTTCCTCGAATATAGACTCTTGCTTTGTGGAAGTAGTTCCCAGCATAAAGTCCTTGGTGGCAAAATGTTAGTTTCCTTGTAAAGTGCTGGGTCGGGGTGGAGAAAAGAAAAAAAAAAAGACAGACAAACATAAGCTTTGGTGTGAATTTGGCAATCTGTAGGTTTATTGCTTTCGTGTGTTTTTNAAAAAAAAAAGACAGACAAACATAAGCTTTGGTGTGAATTTGGCAATCTGTAGGTTTATTGCTTTCGTGTGTTTTTCTCTTGAGGTCTGTGGGACTCCAGAATACATTGCACCAGAAGTGATCCTGCGCCAGGGCTATGGGAAGCCCGTGGACTGGTGGGCCATGGGGGTTATCCTGTACGAGTTTCTAGTCGGCTGCGTTCCGTTCTTTGGGGACACACCTGAAGAGCTGTTTGGACAAGTGATCAGTGGTATGTTTCTGTTCTGGTTCTGAAAGGGTTTCAAAGTGTGCTGTCAAGTAAAACCTCGAAAATATTGAGGATCCACAGTTTAGTCAGGAAAGGCTAGCTATAAAATAAAGGGGTTTAATTTTAGAATATTTATATTTCTGTGTCTGATTCCAGCTATCAAAAGTTGTTGAGTTGCTTAACGTCTTGCTAGATAGTTCTGTCGTTGTGCGTGGTGTCAGAGTCAGGCAAATCCTTGTGGGATTGGGGAAACATACTTGGGGATTTTTCTGTTCTGTCTTTTCACTTAGATGACGGAGAATATGAAAGAAGCAGCCACCAGCTGGCCTAATTCAGTCTGATTTTGGTTGTTGCTTCTGTAGGTGCAAATGTCAGTCAATTAGTAATCGTTGTATAAATGAAATAAAAAGGAAATTCTAAGCAAAACACATGGAAGCTGTTGTACTCAGTACCTTCACGTCTTGTGGCTTTTTAAACCTGTCTCCCGCTTGGAGTTGGACAAACGATTGCTTTGTGTTCTCTCAGTGAATATGCCAGTGAAAACATTTCCTATTGGGAATGCTTTCTGAAACGGGAAATTTTTATTTTGATTTCTTATATACCTGTGTAAAAAGCAAATTTCAGTAAAGAACTAAAAATGATGCATGGAATTGTTACCTGTGAATTGTTCTCTCTGTTCCAAGTGTAACGAGCGTGGAATGTGTGGGCACAAGATACAGCCGCGGTATTGTCAGTGTCATTGTTTATGGATAGTCGTGGAAGTCCCATTTCATACTTTATTAATAGAGTTCTTAATGCTTTTTTTCTCCACGAGCACTGCTAGGATTGACAGCAGCTTTAGCTGACGCTGAATTTTATGCATTTTGGAAAATGTCAATGCTTGAATTTTATTAAGTGTGCAAGCTGCTGAATTCAAGGTATTTACGATTCTGGGGCAGTACTGAACACTGCGTTTCACAGTATAGGAATGTGAATGGTTATTCAAATTGGTCGTGAAGCTGGTAGAAAACATAAAGTCGCTTTTTGTCCCCAGATGAAATTGCCTGGCCAGAAGGTGACGATGCACTGCCACCAGATGCCCAGGACCTCATTTCTAAGCTTCTCCGCCAAAATCCTCTGGAAAGAATGGGAACAGGTAGGAACCTCATGCATAGGAAAGTACTAGCCAGGAATGGGAAAAGAAGCTACTTTGCCAGTGAAGCACACACATCCGTGTTGAAAAATGGTCATCTAGAGCTGGGAAACAGTTTGTCCTGGGTTCGATGAATCCTGTGTGATGACGCTCTGAGAATTACTGTAGACTGTATGGAAGTCAGGCAGATATGACTGTCTTGCTTGGGAAACAGGAAAGGAGCACCGCCAGCTTGGCAGCATAACTTCTCAAATTTGCGCTGTTCCGTTAAAGGCTTGAGGGTTGTGTCTCCATTTGAACAGCATATAATCAGATTTCTTTGAAGTTCCCTTTGACTAGGGCCTTAATCCCCTGTGTGAATGTGGACTCCTGCGTGTAATAAAATAAATGAAAACTTTCCCATTCCTAGGCGCCTGTGCTGTATAATTCTCCAAACATACAGCAAAGTCTCTTTGGCAAAGTCAGATGTGTATGTCAATCTTTCTGTATATAATGTCAAATTTAAGGTTTTACAAGTCAACACTTCTTATTTCTTGACAGTAAATAACCATAAATAATCTCTAGCTACGCTCTTGTTTTAAAATAGTTTGTGGAACACTGCAGCTTCACAGCACAGGTTGTCTGTTTCATTGAGTTGATTTATTTAATTTTTGACTTTCAATTGGAAACTACACTTTAAGGATAAAATAAAACCTAAATACATAAGAATTCCAAAAGGCACACGTATTCAGCAGACTTAACACATGTGCACATGAGGGTGATGAATAGGTCATGAATTAATAATAATATCAGGGATTTTCACATGTTCTTCTTTACTTCGAATCCATGTACTTGAAAGATGTTGCTGTCATGGAAAAAATGTAGAGTTTCTTGCCTTATAAAATGAGTTGATGGACTCAATTTTGATTTCTTATATACCTGTAATGCTGAGCCTGCTGTTCCACTTGGCATCTCATAGTGCCACTGGCATTCAGCAAACCTTTTATCTCTTTTCCTCCGCTATTCTCTTTTTTAAAAAGACAGTAACAGCTTTTATGAATATTAATTTCATTTGAAAGAAAATGCACATACTAGTAGACAGATAGTCCTTAGTTTCTCCTTCTGGGTACCCAAGCTTCTGAGGTTAATAACAAAAGGTAGTAATTCAGGAAGATATGTAAGCCCCTGCCTTCTTTTAAGCACAGGGATGAGGTCATTCACAGGAGTGGAGCCACTCACCTGCTAAGTACCTTTCTGAGTTTCCTCTCTTTGTTTTGCTATGAGCACGATGGTATTTAAAGTTTGGAGATTTTAAATTAAGGTCTTAATCTTGCAACTTGCTGTGGAATGTAATAGTAGATGCTGTATTCCAGCCAGCTTAGTCATGCGTTGTCATTAAATAGGAGGAGGAGGTGGGAAGGAGGAAATCTTGTTCAGATTTTATCCTGTATCACCACTTTGGTAAAAGGATAAACTGTTTCTCAAAATTCCTGGAAAACATGTGACTTAAATGTACTTGGGTGCATTCTTTTAGGCTCTTGATATTTTTAGGGTTTGTTTTTCTTGTTATGCAAATGCTGAAAGAAATACTCTGCAATAAAAGATTCTTATTGCAGGTAGTGCCTTTGAAGTGAAGCAGCATCGGTTCTTTAAAGATTTGGACTGGAATGGATTACTTCGGCAGAAAGCTGAATTCATCCCACAGTTGGAATCTGAGGATGACACAAGCTATTTTGACAGTAAGAACAAAGATTCAGCCTAAACGGCATCATATTTTTTGTGCATATTTCATTTTTTGAATAGGTAAGGATAAGTCATTGTTAGAAATTGAATAAAACACTTGATGGAAATTGCTTTAAAAAGTTTCTGTTGAGTGCCAAGTAAGGTTTCTCTGAAAGCAAATGAATTTTAAATTAAAAAATGTTGCTGCTGAAGTCAATTGGCCTTTCAGTGGTGCCTGTGGTCCTGCCAGCCATGGCCCTGCAGAGAGACGAGCTCTGGTTGTTATGCTGGGTTTATTACAGTACTTCCAAAGCATTCGGTATATCCAACTTCCCTGAGTTTTTGAGCAATATTATCTTTCCCTAGTGAACATTTTCAGCCAATAATTATTTTTAAAAAAAAAAAAATCAAGCAAAACCTAAACCTTGAAGACAAGTATGTAGGGAAAATTCTTTAGAGATTTAAAGTAACTTAAATTATTTTCACTGCAACCTTATTTTAGTATTGTTAACTCTAATGAGATATGAAGTGAAGTGGCTGTCTGGTGTGTATAAATGTCTGGGAACTGCCATGGTATCAGTGCTATGTAAGATTCCTGGTATTTCCAGATAAGCACCAGACAGAGTCGGTGCTCTTGGGAGAGAAGAGAGGATGGGGGGATGGAGAGGTCTCTGTCCCCACAGCCTCTGCCTCCCTGGCTTTTCTCATTTGACCTGGGGAGCTGAGCTTGGGGCTTGTCACTGGTCAGTGGGGTCTTTCCCCCCACTCCAGCTGCAGCACAGGGTGATACTGGGCTATTTGAGTTTCCTGACCTATGGAAGGCTCAGTGGAATCACTTCCATCCTTTTCCCAGGGCCGTGGGACTCGCTGACTCCTTACGAAGCACATTTTTGTTCCGTTCCTGCGCTTTGCTCAGGGTGGAGTGAGGCAGAGAGCAATCTGCCTCTTGTCCCTCGGCTGCCGTGCTGCAAAAGCAGTGATCCTCTTTGGATAACGCACTCCAGTTTGGGGAAGAGGCATTTAGGTTAGGGGTTGGGTGGAGAGGTAGGATGGAGAGACAGAGATGCATGCAGGCATCCCCACGTAGTCATGGCAGAGAGCAATCTGAGTCAAGCTGTGCAGAGGGGCCAGAGGTGTGTTTTGCATGTATTGAGTTTGTTTTGGTACAAAATACAGGTAGAAACTGAAGTGGCAGTTGGACATTGAGCTGTGGTCACTGAATTGGCTCAGCGGTGGGGAGAGGCTCAGCACGGCAGCCGTGAGCGGATCCTGGTGGGTAAAAGCACCACGTTAAGTTCAGTGGTGCAAATCAGTGGGTCTGTCAAGCAGGAATGATGGCAAACTCCCCAAGTGCCCAGGCGAGCTCAGCAGGCTGTCGGAGTGCCTTTGATCCGAGCCCTTTATAAAGGCTGGAATTCTCACATCAGGAAATATCTCACCTAGAGACTGATAGGAGTTGGTGTTGCTGTTATAAACCCTAATGCAGAAGATTTCAGAATTTACAAAAGTGGCTTTCTGGCTGATACAGTGCAGCAAATTTGGCTCAGTACAGCTATCAGCTTTCTGTAGCCAAACTTATTAATGCCTGCCCTGCAAAATCCAATGTGGCCGGCTTAGAAACCCAGTGCTGCAAATCTCAAAGCACAAAATCTCTTTGCAGGCAGTTTAGATTTTTGCATTAAAAAATAGCTTTGCATATTGGCTGCTTGCCCATTTTCTTTCATGAAGTCTAATCCTTTTTCTAGTTTTAGGAGGGAGAAGAGGAAATATTTTTTGGGGAGTAAATATTTTCATTTTTTTAAAGGCGGCTTGTATGTATGTATGTATGCAGGACAGACTTTGTAAAATCATAAAGCTGTTTATTGGAAATTGGGACGGTGAATTGCTTCTGTGTCTCCTTCCACAAGATTGTTTGCTGTAGGGAAGAAATATCCCTACCACGAAGGGTCTGCAGGATTAGACACCCGCTGAGTAGCAGCTGCTGTTAGAATATAATATAGCTGATGATAGAAGATAAATTCAGTAGGAAGGAGGTATTCTTCACTGCTAATTGTACAGGATGAGCAAAACTGGCTGAGTGTGTTTCAGTATTAAGGAAAATACCCTGCATGGTGTACATAAGTTCTTTGTAAGTAGACAAGTAGGAATGCTTGAGGTGTGAGAGGTATAACGCTCCCTGCGCTGATGAAATGTGCCACACCTTGTTCACAGCCCGTTCAGAACGGTACCAACACCTGGATTCGGAAGAAGAGGAGGACACTAATGATGATGATCATGTGGAAATTCGGCAGTTTTCCTCATGCTCGCCGAGGTTCAGCAAGGTAGGAGCATGGTAGCTTGTTGAAATAAAGAATCTAGAGAGGAACACAGTTCTGTTGCTTTGTATGGGGTATAATTTTAATCATGCAGATGATATGTCAGAGTCGCGTTGGTGTTTAGCATTCACTGAGGAAAGAAAAACCTGTATACTTTGTTTATTCTGTGACAGTTTGTGTCCTATTAGAAGGTGAGTGCAAAAATAATCAGGGAATGAGATTTTGTATTTCTTCATGTTTCACTCATATGCAGAGTACTGCGGAGGTCTCTCCTGTGTCTGATACAATCTGATGTTTTTACCAATGACTTGGATGCTGGCACAGGGAGTGTCCAAAGCTTATTTGCTTTGAACAGTGTTATTCTGAAAGGGTCTTCCAGGTGACAAGACGGTATTAGAATAAAAATTCATTCTGACATTTTGGAATTATGGTCTGAAATCAATGGGACACCATGCAGTGAGAGCAAAGGTGGACTTTACACCTCTGCTGTTTGTTGTCTCAAGTCCGGCATGAGGAACAAAAGGCAAGGTGACAATTTGAAAGAGAAGGATCTAGGCAGATAGTGTATCATGAGCTAGATGTGCCAAATTATTGAAGCAAGAAGGCAGTTAGCTACCTTCCTGGGCAAGCACGAATCTTTTCTGCAAGGCAAATGAAGAAATCCTTTCCATCTGCTTAGCAGTAGGAAAGCCATAGCTGGGGTACTCTGTCCTGTTCTGGGCCATGTTCTTGAAAATAAACATGAACCAGTAAAATTGAATCCAGAGGAATGCAACAAGAATGATCCGAGATCTACAAAACACAAACCCTAATGTGTTTCCAAATACATAACTGCTAGAAGGAAAGGAGTGCATTGGTCTTCCCATCCCACCCAGAACTGATAGGAAATGATGGGCACAAAGGAGGTTTAGGGGAGATGGTGAGAGAAAGTTTCCAGTGTTGAACAATAATTAAGCACTGACATGGGTTGCCTGGGGAATTTGTAGATTTTTCCGTCACTGGCGGCTTTTAAGAACAGGTTGGAGAAACATCTGTCCGGTGATCACAAGAGAGCTGGTTCTGCTCTGAGGTGGGGAAATAGGCAGGAAGCCCTGAGGAGGTCCCCTCTAGCCACGCTTTCTGGATTCAGGTCTGTGCACATCTCTCATTCTTACCTAGGTGATCCGAGATAAAAAGTTGGAATTCCAGACATTTTCAAGTCCACTGTTAGCTTGGAGAAAACAAAGTATGTTTGGGGAGGGGCAGAAGGGAAAAGAAATGCTGGTTTTAGGTCAGCCTGCTCTACGAATTGTGTTTCCCTCTTCTTGATCAGATGGGAGTAGAAGTTTTACTTAGGGCCTCTGAAAGGCATTTTAGTTTTTACTTCCTCCAGATTTTCACTTACTGAAGTCATTTTTGAAGCACTGGTTCATTCTTCTTTGTCCTCAGCCGGGCTACAGTGGCTTAAGTAACAGTTACCACTAATTTTATGGGGTTGCTCCTGATTTGCATCAGCAAAAGTATGTTTATAATTGGACCTGAGGATTAGTTGGGGTTTTGAAAAAGTTTCCAGAAGTACGTAAGGGTTTCTTTCTTTCTGCCTTGTCTCACCATGAGTATTATTCATCTGTAAGACTGAAGCTTTTCTTTAGGGCACAGTGTTTTTGCCACAAAGAGAAAAAGTTCACTTTTAATGAATTTATTTTAAGAGCTGGAAAATTATACAGCATTTGTAATGTGGGAGGCATAAAAGGCTCATTATATTTTGAAATTCTTGTCTGACAATTCAGCCATATGATTTATTAATAGTTATCTTGTTGATGCTCTGAATTTTTAATAACATTATTTTCATTAATCTCTTCTTATGTAAATTAGGTCCACAGTCAAGTGTAGTTTTAAAAGGATGGATTTTTTTGCTTAATCATTTAATTATTTAAAGACGCCTGTAAAACCAAGAAAGGCACTTTCATTAAGCTGTCAGCATTATAGTAGATTCCTTGAGGAGGGCAGGACTTTTTTGTTCTGAAATAAGCTTGGGGCAATGCTGATAGACTGATGATAATGAAATGGGGTCATGAGCATGATGCCTATCACTGAATTGAATTTGTGTAGTTAGATTTCAAGATCCAGATGCCAGCCTTCAAGGCTTGTGCAGCCTGTTTTAGCTATATCTCCTCTTGGATTTGAGAATCATTAAAACGAAAAATCAAGTAGTTTCAAAAAGTCTTAGTCTTTCTGTGGTGTGCTGGGCTGTTTTCAGAGGACAGCTGTAGCGTGCTGTTGTGAAAAAGCACGTTTAATGTTTCTGAAACTTGTTTTCCCCTTTCCTCCCTGGCGCTCTTTGAGCATGTCACATCTGCACTGTGTTATTTAGTCAAAGAACACTGCCAAGTTCATGTTCTCAGGGACTATCTTCCGTTTTGAGAAGACATTATGCCCCTTGATCAGAAAAGGCCACATGGGTTTGTTTCCTCTATACAGAAGGATGTTTTGCTATATGCAGGTGTACAGCAGCATGGAGCGTCTTTCCATCCACGAAGAGAGGAAGACTCCACCACCAACTAAACGGAGTCTGAGTGAAGAAAAAGATGACCGACTAGACAGCCTTGGCGGCTTGAAGGGTCGAGACCGCAGCTGGGTAATTGGATCTCCTGAAATGTAAGTTCTGCAGAACTAAGTCTTTTGGTTTCTTATAGCACCTGAGAAAGACTGACCTGTGCTAAAACTTTCTATGACCAATGTTAGGTCAGGAGTGCTTCATATGATGTATTTCCACAGGCGAAGCTTGAAAAGTGGAATAAATAGCTGAAAATGAATGTGTAGAAGTGCTATAGTCCTTGAATGTACCTAATTAAGTACTAACGTCTCCTAAACTTGTAATAAACTGTACGGGAAGCCAGGAAC
>VWZZ01000397.1:0-68506 GCA_013399095.1 Psophia crepitans
AAGTCTGCCCTCCAGAAGTCTAATCAGAACTTGTGCAACACAAAGGAAAGGCAACCAAGAAAAAGCAAGAGCTTTTAAGATATATTGTCTGCTTAAGAGAAAGGCAAAACAAGTCAGCAGCGCCCCACCTCAAACTGACAACACAGGCACAAACCTTTACACAATCATTAATGTCAAAACTCTGTTTCCCAGGGTGAAATCCTACCACCACCACCCTGGCACCAGCCCCACTGCTCCCCTGACTTCCGTAGGGCCAGCATTCCATTTCCAGTTGCTGTCAGTGAGGGAGGGTCAGAGCACACCACACACAGGCAGGTGGTAAAAATCAGCTGTTCCTGGTGTCCACCCTCTTACGATGTTCACCAACATTTCTAATCAACTGCATTGCAACTAATTACTGAAATACCCCACTACATACAGACAATTATTTCCAGATGTATCCATTTAAGAGGAAAATTTAGGAACTGGCATAAATCCACCTCTCTCAACATGCCTTCCCTTTTTTTTTGATTTATTTTTAATCTTGCACTTTTTTCCCCCCCCCGATACCTTTCATCCCTTGTTCCACCCTCCTCCCTCTCAGGGAAAATGCACGGTGACAGCATAGACTGCATGGCAGCAGGATGAACGAAAGGTTTATTTCAAAGTTGCTCTGTTCTTTTCTCTGTGTGTGTGTGGTTTTGTTAAGTACAGACCATATTTCTGAAATCCAGCTAGGAAAACCTAGAAAAGTCTTCCAATTATAATCCTTGATATTTCCCCTGAAGCTAAACCAAAGCCCCTTTGAACTAAAAAAGTATCTTTCAAAAATGAGAAGGGCAAGACCTGAACTTTTCTACCTGTAGTCTTCTACCCCAAGATTAGAGTTGGGTGTTTTTTCTTGGGGGTTGGGTTTTTTCCCCCCCACCTTCTCCTCAAGGAAGAAAATACACTGATTTTTAATACAACTATTTTTAGTTAATCCAGCTTTCCTTTTTATCCTCTGTAGCCAATGCCTGCACCAGTCGTTTGAGTATTATTTAAGTTATATATCTACATCAAAAGTAACAGCTTCCCTGGTGTATATTTGCTGGCTGCGCAGAGGAAGTAAATAAGATTTTTGCAGTGCTTCTTGTCAAAAATCCCATTGTCAGAGGCATGTGCATTGATTGATTTTCCCAAGTATGTAAGTTACGGATTAGCCTTTGCTCATGTTAAAAACAGTTTCCATTAGGAAGTCAATGCTTCGTAAGGTGCAGATGGATTTAGCGTGCGTGTATTCATCTGGTGCGCTCTCAAATGGCTCCATGGTGGGGTTGCAGGGTGATTTCAGGGAGGAGAGCATTCATCATTCTTGCTTACATGGTAGCTAATAGGCTTCTCCCCGCTGCCCTAGGTGCTGCTAGTAACAGGACCATAAAGATCGAGACTGTGTATATGTTGGTTAGCATAACTACTTTAATGCAGGTGGTTTAGAAAACTTATAGGTAGCATAAATGTGAGTCTTCTAGCATGAAGTATCATAACAAGGTGCAGCAAGGGTTTAATGCACAGAAAGGGAATCATTCCAATTTTTCTAATGGGCTTTCATACCCATATGAAGAAAAGCAGTTCAGCTTCCTACATCTTTTAAAAGCAGCATGCTTTACATAAAACCTATTGCCTTTCTGCTTGATCTATGGTTTTAAACATAATATTATGCCCAGAATCTGAACTAAAAAGGTCATAAAGATACTGTCTTCTGGGACCAGGACAGCAATGAAACTTCCATTTTCATAATTCACCAACCCGAATTACAGCTTATCAAATTTATTCTCATGAAGTGTTTAACAAATAAACCAAGGGAAACACATTCAAGTGAAATAATGTTCAGTATTTTAATTCGAGGTCTGTGTGAGGACAAGTAATCATGCATTTTGCTTAATTGCTTCACACTTATTCTCATTTTTAACACCTCTCCAGCAAATTAGACAAGAATCTTCAATGTGTTACTGGAGTTGTGTCAAAGATCTATATTACCCACTTTGCTCCAGCAAAAGTCCAGGTGATACACAGAAAAGACTGGACCAGTGTGAGGGGAAGAGCTTATGAAAGGAAGTCTCATGGTGCATTACTGATGTTAAGAATAGATATTCCTACTGCAGTAGCACTCAAAGGCTTTAACCGGTATAAGTTCCTTGCTATATCCAGGAGAGGCTGAATGGTCTATTGGTTAAAGTACAGCATCTCAGAGCTACAAGGTAACACGCAAAGTCCTCAGGCAACTTCAAGTATTTCAGTACTCTTAGTTAATGCACAATTTTAGCATAAGGACCTCTTATTGACTGAATACTTTTCCAATATTCAAAGAGTACTGCTACATTGAAGACTGTGGACACCAATTCTTTAGGCACCAAAGCCCTGAGTGTCATGATTTTGACTCTTGTGGTGGAACTACCACTTCTTCACCTCCCAGACCCACTGCAAAGATGCACATGCTCCAGACCAAAGGGAAATCAGATACTCTGGTTTCCAAGGTTCACTTGGGTGACACAGCTGGTTTGCGTTGGATGCATCTGGGAAAGCAAGCACATGAAATGTGAGAATTCAAAAGAAGATAGAGTATCCATTGCCTCACAGGACAGTATCCAACCAGAAGAATCCCCATATTTCTCCCTCAAAGTCCCAAAAGACAGGAGTGAGAGCTGGGTAGAAGGTGTTTAATGAGTTCTTACAAAGAGCACAAGAATGTTGGTGGGTGCTGGGCTCTCTCCTTCACTCCTTCTAGCCTTTGGACCACAGACTAGCACTGCCTTTGCAATGGTCACCCCAGGGAGATCTGAGGATGACTCATGTTGGCCTAATTAGCATGGGAAAAGCCACCAATATGTTCTCTTTAGGATAAGGGATGAGCTATAGTTACACTGCAATAGTCAAGACCTCTTTTCCAGACATGGTGAATATGACGTGAATCAGCTCAAACACTTTACGGCCACCAAAGAGAGACAAGAGTCACACTTAGGACTTGAATTACATAAACTTGCAGGTATAGAAAAAAGGGGCATTGCCTTATTAGCTTAACATTGACAAGCTGGACAATTTCCTCCACTTAGCAGGCAGCATCTCACTGAGAGGTAAGCCTGATGGCAGCTTTCAAGCTGTCTATTGTAAGGTATGCACTTCAAAAGAATATGTATTTTAGCAAGTACAAATTAAAAACACAGGCAAGAGTTTTATACAGAAAACACCCCCAACACTATTACAGGGGAAAAAAAAAAAAANAGAAGCACAGCTCTTTAAGCTGGTATTGATTGGCTGATTCATTAGATGTATAGAAGTGCTATTAGTAGGGCGAGGGCTCCTATCCAGATGGATAGGCACTCTCAGCACAACTTCAGAGCGCATCGCAAAAGCAACTGTACACACTAAAGATATCCCATCACAAGTAAACTCAATCACATCAGCTCCATACCCTTTCAGTTGTCAATTCCCTACCGTCTCGCTAATCTCAGGGGCTGTTGGTGGGGGGAAAAACACCGAATACTGCGGTGTGCCTTGACAACATGCCCTGACTTAGATGAGAAAAGAGGAGGCACTTTCAGATGAGGTGGCAAGAACTTTAGAAGCATGCCAGTGCTTGGCCCATCTTTCTTCACTCATTTTAATCAAGAAGGCTCCAACTCGCATAACCCCTGCTGATCACAGCTAAGAGTAACGTAAGAAAACCAGGAGAATGTTAATACTGAGATGTGGATAGGTATATTATTCATACGTGCTAACATATGCACATCCCCTGAAACAGCCTGAAATTGCCTTGAGTTCACGATTTTTTACCAATCCAGGCAAAGCTTCCACTGAACGTTGTTTGACTTAAAAGGGCAAGCATGAATTTCATTCATCCGCCGAGCAATGCATCTCAATGTGAAATCAATTCCAATAATGCCATTGAACATAACTTATCTGAAAATTACTTGCTTGTGCCATAGTTTTCCCTGTGAAATCCTGCAATGTTTGAGCTGATAACGTTGGATGTAAAGACTCATAACTATTATGCAGTATTACTCTCCAGCTGGGAGACTTGGCACGGCAACACATTGACATCTTCATGAACTTAGCACTTCACATCAAGGAGAGGATGTGAGCTTGTCAACTTGACACTCATAGTGCAATCTCTTTCAAATTGGCCCTTAGAAATCATTACAATATGACTGGAAGCTCTTCACAGTCATATAAATAGGATACATTAGATTCAGCTGTTACAAAAAAAGTCAGAGGGTACTAATCTTGTCCTTTCACCCAAATTAATATTGTCACATGTACTTACTAGTATTTAAAGGATGTTGGTGAAATGTCCTTACCATCTGTTTTGGATCATATGTACATCATTAGAAGGATTCTTTCATTTTATATTTACTGAAGCTGTCCTTCAATTAAACAGAATTTCTTTCTAACTTGCCAGATATTTTTAAAGTTACAACTATGTGTCACACTAGTGTTCAATTCCTAAGAAATGCCTCCACCTCATTAAATTAAGTGGAGACTTGTCCTAGGTTCATTGCAATGGCAGGATTTTATTTTAAAACTGGAGGCACATAGAATTCTAGGGGAAATGATCAGAAGTATTTAAAAGATATTTGACAGGGTTTTAAGGATGAACAGAAATTCTGAGTGCTTCTTCCTACTCACAGTGTCCATGTAGGTATGTAAATGATTAAAGATAAACCAAGAAGGACAAGAATTTGGCACTTAAAAAAATAAAATCAGAGTCCACTCAAAGTCTCATAGTCCCTTGAAATGGTATACTTAACCTTTTGATAATCTACATTTTAGCTCAGGTAGAGAAGAGGAAATTTCATTTCATTCATGATACATATCTCAGAAAATCTCCGAGAAATCATGGAAATCTGGGCATGAAGAGAATGCACCCTACAGGCAAAAACTATCTGCCAGATATTCCCTACACCATCATCTTCTGTTAAGACCAAGGAGATCTTAATTCCAGTACTTCAGATCGTGGAAGTATTGCACAAGGTGATCAACATCTTTTAGTATTTAGCGCTCAGATGTTCTGCAATTTTATAGCTTCATACCAATACCAGCAATGTAAGTAAAACTGTGTTTGCGTAACAGGTACGATTTCTTACATGTGAGATCTGAACACACGACAGCATATGGACCAACTGCAATTATAAAACTGCGCAAGGACCATTTCTGTGCACAATGCAGCAGCAAAAACCTACAGGACCAAAAATAGAGTGTAATCTTCATGCAAAATACAAACTTTGACAGCATCTCTGGCCACCTGAGACAGTTCCCAAGGGTCTCAGGTGAAAAACAGAAGTCTGACATCAAACACCTAGCCATCCTTTCATCTAATTACTTCCTCTCATTTTATTAGCTCTCTGCTAGCGGAGTTGTATAAGCCATTCCACCGCATGAAAAGGATCTGTAGCCATGGAAATACTTTTTCTCTGAAAGCATACTTGCTCACTTAATGAAAAATGTATAATCCTCCTTGGCAAAGCAGTGGGGATATTGGATGTTTGAAGTATGCAGATTGAGCCCACGGTATAACTTTTACACTGCAGTCCCCAGTGTGGGACAAAACCAAAAAAACCACCACCAACAAAAAAGATGTGCTGTAGTCATTTCATGGGGGTAGATCCTGGCACAGCTCTTGTCTGAAGGCAGCCCCACCAGCCAGCTTTGCCTGGAGTGAAGATGGAGTGCCCAGCTTTCCTTTCTCTGTGCTTGGCCAGCAGTGGGAGCCAGGTAAAGGATTTGAGGGGGGTCTCATGGCTGCTTTTCTGCCTCTTCCCTTTTGGAGGAGCTGACACCTGGAGGCAGGTGAAGAGGAACCAGTTGCTTCATTCATCCAAAATTCAAGGAGTGGTGTCTCAGCGGGGTATGTGGAAATGGCACCAGCTGCCTTCATGTGAAGAGGAACCTAGTCTGGAGTCTTTGTCACTTCTGTGAATTTGGGTACAAACCACAGACTACTAGAGTTTTGGGTATTAGTCACCTTTTTCTCCATTTCACTAGCAAAAGAGCTAATGATGCTATCCTTTATTTCAACTATTTTCAAGCAGCAACAAAACACATGCTATATTTGATACCTTATTGTTTATTTTGGGAGATTAAGTCTAGCAGGAGATGCCACAATATGAGTTATGTGGCAATAAAGTTGCAAGCCCCCACAGGACCTAGTTCTGCTTTTGAAATCAGGGGGTATAAGCCTCTTCACAGCACCCTGGCAGACAAACCCCAAACCAGTGACATTTCCTCAGAGTTGAGCCAAAATATCTGCATGCATCCTGCAGAAGATTTGTTTTCTTTCCTTTCACAAATTGCACTCAACTGCATTTGCTGTCGATATTGGGAACAGGACATTCACCGCAGGTGAAGTGATGACTCTGCAGATCACAGTGGATCATGCAGATTCTAGGCAGCCGTAAATATTTGTTTTGCTTCCATCACTTTAGGTCACCTACAAACTCAGTGATGAATTTATGGAATAAGGCACCTATGACTTGTCAAAGTTTACTTTTCATGGCAGGCAACAGAAAAATAATTCTCGGCTATTGTGATTGAATTTCGGTGAAGTGCCACATCAGGTTGAGCTCAGCTAAATTCAAGTGTCCATTGAAAAGATACAATATTTCACCTTTCAAGAACAATTGCTAAGTTCTGGGATTGCTGCAAGCCCCAAGGAAGCAACAAGTTACTGTTTAAGGCAGTGCTGCAGTGGACCAGGAGTCAAACTGAGATCCTGGTTATTAATTATCCCGCAGCACAGTGACAGCAGGAAAAACTGTCAGTACCAAACCATCTACATTACCTGTGTGAGTGAGAAAACAATACCTGCTTCCTCCTTCTGCTCAAATATCTACTTGAGAATGAAGTGAGGACCTGCTTCCAGCTTACCCTCTCTCCCAGATGGACACTCATAGAATTGATGGCCAACCTCCAATGGCCGAGGGCTGCTGACAGCCACCTCTAACAGTGGGGAGACTGTTTGGACCTGTAGAGTGCACCGCAACTCCCTTCCTGCAGTCATACATAGTCCCCCCCCCAGCCCCTGGAAGTCATTGTGTGGAAGGGGTATTGCACACCTAGGTCTTGCCCCAGCACGGAGTCAGGGTGGGCTTCTGGATCCTAGTTTATATATGTCCGATGTAGTGAGCAAGTAAGATACTGTGACTTCACTAGATCCATGAATTCCTCTGAATCAGAGTCCTGCAGTGATGGAGAACACATCAAACAATTAACGTTTTCATTTAGGCTGAAGTGGGAGAAAGGTCCATGTCCATTTGAATGCTAAGATAACACTATTGCTATTTGAGTTCAGCTGCTCTGAGCGAAACACATCATGGCTCCACCTCCTCAGGTAAGGGCACCTAGGGAACTAAGCAGTACTTTAGTACAAACTGTGGGCATTTGGGGTTCAGCCCAGAAACAACCTGTGATTTTCCCAAAAGGACTCCGGCTAGTGCTGGGCAGAGACTAATTCTTCCTTCTGACAGCTATGCTGGGGAAGAAAAGGAACAGACCATGGGCTGAGATGCCAACATCATATTTTTTGGGAATTGTTCTAACTTAATTTCCTATAGATCCAAACAAGTGCACAAGGCTTCTGAGCAAGTTGCTGCTGGTGCACTGCAATTTCTCCTTCCCCAGATAAACAATTATTCAAATAAACACAACTATATAGCCAAAAATAGTTGAGCATAGGTAACATCACACTAAACATAACCCATAATTTTGTATTGGCAATATGTTAGGGTGGGGTTTTTTTTTAATCTTTCAAAAGAGCTGAGAAAGTATTCAGGAGGCAACATGCACTTTCCTTTAGTATAATTTTTTCCCATTAACCCTCAGCCTTTGTCCTGCTGGTGGGGATGCCACCACATGGAATGACACAGCTCCTCCTTTCCCCCAGCTATAACTCCTGAGAGGCTGCAGTTCTTCCTGCAAAGTAACAGTAAATCTAGGTAGGACTCAATAAATCCTTGGCTGAAACAAGAAGCACGCCTTTGCCACATGCAGAGATTGCCCTGAATGGATTGCGTGGTGGTCTGTAACCCAGCAAGCATGCAGCAGACACTGCAGTTGGGAAGTGCAAAACCTCTCGCAGTCTCCAGCTTTTTGACTGCTGAGCTAGCAATTGGCTGAGAAACCACAGGAGCAACAACAGAGAAGGGAAGAGGTACAAGGCAGCGTCGAGTGTGATGCCACAGCTGGTACTTTTGTAAACCACTCCTGCCCCTGCAAGACACTTAGCCTTAAGTGTACATAGTTTCTTCCCCAGAGGCATTTTTTCTGCATCCTTTTGTCCTGCTGCATAATATCTAAGTATCTGACTCTCTTGTGATAAGCACTACACACTTAGTACTATTCGCTGAGGATTTTGTTCCCCTTGTTCTTTTTTGAACTTCCCTTAATTTCTCCTCTTGTTTCTGATTGGATCAGCTGTAATTGTTATATTGATTTTATATTTTTCTATCTGCAATTTATCAGCAGTATCTTTTCTATTTCTACCGCTCTTCACCGCAGGAACAGTCTGAATGAATCAGAATTAGGTCTAGTCACAGCCGAGCTGTGGAAACCTGCTGAGCCATCATAGCTAGAACCCTGGATCCCAGAAACTGTCGTAAATAAAAGCCATTATGACTAGTACCTCATGCCATTTCTGACTGTGAGCATATGGCAGCATACTCTGTATGGCCAGGAAAACAATAACTACTTTATGCACCTATTTGAATGTTAATACAAGGAGCTTTTCCCCGATGTTACACAAAAACATCAAAGTTCCTAGTTTTTGAACAGTACGATTTCTGAATTCTGCTTCAAAGCTTCAGTGAATCTCCCTCCTCCTGTTCATGAACTGAAAAGCCAGACCCAGTGTGAAGGAGAAATTATTTTCTATTAGAAAAGCAGACGACATGGTGAGTATAGCTCCTGCAGGTAACTCCACGGTGCTGGTGAAGTACAGGAATCTTTGTCCCCTTTCCGAGGCAAGTTTATCCCAGAAAAAAGAATAGCCAAATCATTCAGAATAAGCAATGCAAATAAAAATATCTGTGCAGTTCTGAAGATGGGAGGAAACAAGCAGAGAGCAGGAGCAGTGGAGTGGAGGGAATGGAGATCTCCAGAATGAAGCCTGGAGCACAGGAGCAAGAGGGATATCTGCAGTCAGCTGCCTGCAGCCTCAAGCTGTCCTAGGCAATAAGGTTTAATAAACTCTTAATTAACACATCAATTCCTATCCTAAAAACAAGTTACAGCAGTTGTGCTATCTCTACTACAGGAAATCTCTCATAAATGCTCTGCCTCTTCTCTAATACAAAAATGCTGTTGTGCCAGCCCTGTCATTTCTCCTCAAAGAGCTCTTCTCCCTTCGTCCCCTCTTCCTTAGAGTCTTCTCCTCTATATGTGTAGATGACAGTCACATCCCCTCTCAACCTTTGGTTTTTGTCGCCTGAAGAAGCCACACTTTCAATTTCATAAGCTAAGCTGCTAAGACGGTTGTAGCCGCCTTCTCACTTGTTCCATCTTAAATTAATTTGAGATATTATACACAGAAATCCACAAAGTATTTCAGAGAAGGTTGTACTGGAGCCTTGTCCACAGCATGGAAATCACTGCACTAAAACCAGAACATAATCGCTTACGACCCCAAAGAGCTTTTTCGCAGCTATGTCCGTAACTGACTAAAACACATGACCTGGCTTCTCCTCTGCTCCCAGCCCAAGCACCACTTAATGCCTGAACTTCTTGTTCACAGTCCCAAAGTGCATAACTTTGCATTTTGTACTACAATGTTCCATCACATCTATATCATTCCTGATCTCAAGGTCATCTAATTATTTCTATATAATATGGTAATTCACATTTTTATTGCTAATATGTCCCATACTTATGCCACTAGGAAAAAAAATCATTAATTCACTCCTACTTTGGGTATTGCGGTCATTAATGAAAATATTAAATCAGATTATACCCTAATCCTATAATTGTACTTCACTAGACACTTTCTAACAGCTCCCCTTCCAGCACAGTCTTTTGCCAACTTCCTCTGGGCCACCTTCCACCATCACTTCATAATTCTTATGCATCAGTCTCCATCTTCACTTAATTAAGTTACTATAAGTTCAACTAATATTTTCCCATCTGGCACAACAGTAGATGTTTCACAGAAACCTATAATACTGCTTACACACGTACTTCCCACCTCCACCTTTTTCTATGCCTTGGAAATGGAGAGGTCTGAGCCAGGTCTGAACAGCCTGCAGAGTCCTACAGATACGCTGGAGCTATGCTACCAGGAAGATGCAGCAGCTCATGGGGCAGGACACAGACAACCAAAACATCATTGCCCTCCATGCAGTCAGCTCTGCCTCTCAGCAGGCTCAGGGCATCAACCAGGTTTGTAATTTCGCCTTCTCAGCATCCTACATCATGAGGTTGGGAGGGAAGGCTTGTCCTTTATTCTCCTCCCTGATGGGAGGAAAACAAACATCACTGCAACAAGATGCCTTTGAACATTTCCTCCCTCAAATCAATTTGTCCACAAAGGGCAAGAAATTAAGGAGTTTGGCTGGAACAAGATTTCTTCCCATGCACACACAAGTTTTTAAAGCATCTTTCTTATTGTCCACAATAGTAATTCCTGAAACACCGCTCTAAAATTGTTCATTCAGTGCAAATGCAGTAAAATCTGCCTCAGGTGCTACATCACTGCCAATTCCTCCAGTGCTTGCAACTTTCTTGCAGTTGCCTCAGAAGTTCAAACTCCTGTTCTACCCCATTTCAAGAATGTAGGTGCTATTCAAGATGATACAGTCATATTAAAAGCCTTTGCAAAGTGCACTTTTTTTTCTCTTTAAGAAATGTCAGAGCTAAGACTCGCTCTTCGTGCCATTTTCCTCTAGTATTATGCAAATCCTCTGAGATTTTCCTATTAGACCTGATGACCAGATACTTCACCCTGGCAATAAAAGGTATATCCATGCATGAGTCAGAAACATAACTGTTGCATTTCTTGGTCTTTGTGTTAAAGATAGAGTTCACACTCATTTAGGCTTTTTATCAAAAAATCTATAAACATCCACATTACTCCCCCAATAAAGGGGAAAATAATGCATTTGACGTATGCAAGTACATCAGAATAAACCCCTGTTATTTACTGCACACCCAGTGAAACACAAAGTTTGCAACTGCTGATTTTAATTCGTCAAAACGTTGAGGATTTATAGAGTCTTGTTTTATCCTCCTGTAATACTCTTATCTATGGTTCAGGCTTACTGATAATCTTTATTCCAGTTAGTGTTCTCTTATGTCAGAGCATGACACAAAAAACCTTGAAAAAAAAATAGCACCAAAAAAGGTATTTTTTTTGTTCAAGGTAGGCTATCATGTCCTTTGAAGCTATTTACAGTTGAGACACTGAAGCTTCGGGCACAATGTCACATGACTCATGCCACTGAAAACACAACTGACACTTTGCCAGTAAATATTAACTTCTTATCATAGAATTGTTTGGGTTGGAAGGGACCTCAAAGATCATCTAGCTCCAACCCCCTGCAATGGGCAGGGACACCCTCCAATAGACCAGGCTGCCCAAAACCCACCTCTCAAGCCTGTCAAGGTCCTTCTGGATGGAACGATTTATGATTATGTTCCTGTTCCAGACATCATCATAGCCCGTCCATGAACGCATCCCAGGTACAGTTGTTATGGTCCCCGCAAAATCAGACTCCAGCATTTATAGAATGGGTTTTCAAGTGCCATGTGTTCATAGAGCCTAGAAAGTTTCCAAGGACCTTCGTTCTTTTTGTTTTATTGATGTGGCAGTTGTTGTATTAGAGCCTACATTATCTAACAAGAAACAGAGAAAGCTGTGATGGTGAACTTAATCTCACCATCAATCCCTTTTTCATTTCATTCTAAAAAGGTCAGCTGTAATTAAGGTGCTTACTTATTTAAACACCTATAGATAAGGACAAATGATCTCATGGAAAAATGCCGTGAATGCTTAGATAAAGATAAGCTAGATGTTTTCTAAATGACTGGGTATAATTAAATCTCTTCTAAGATACTTCTGTAGAACTGTCTGAAGCAGTCTAAGATTGCCTAGCTGTTATCTGTGAGAATTTCCTGAAAAATAGTGGAGACCCTAAAGACTGCAGAAGGATAAAACCAGTGGTCCTTTACCATTAGGTACAAAAGGGTATATTATAGACCAGACAACTCCAGCTCTTGTCAAAATAGCTAAATGGACAGTCACGCATTTTAAAAAAAAATAAGGAAGACTAGAAACAGTCAACAAGGATTCATTAGGAACAAGTGGACTACAACCATTCTGGTTTCTTTCCTTAGCAGGGTAAAAGGTCCATACTTAGTGAGAGGTTGCAGTAGATATATATTTTGACTTTAGTAAGATTTCTGACCTTAATCTTCCATAACATCCTCATAAGCAACTTAAACACAGTCTAAATGAAACTAAAGGATGGAACCCAGAATATCACAAACACACATATGCAGAGACTATACGCTGTCAGAGTACAATCTCACGTACTACATCCCTGTACAGAGATGTATCCTTTCAATGTTTCATTTATGACCTAGATGATTAAATATAAGGTGTGTGTAAATTGTCTGGTCTGCAAACTCACTAACAGACAAATGCAAAACTTTACGTTTAGGTTGGAACAACAGGCTCCAAAGCTAGAGGATGTAATCTGGGCTAGCCAGCACTCTCAGAGCACAGTTAGAAGGCTGCGAAGAAATACAAGATGAAGAAGAGTTGGAAGGGCTATGCTCCTGCCAGAAAGGCAGTTATCACTCCAAGAGATGAAAATGGACATAAAGTCATCCTTCCCATCTCTCCTCAGGGCTAGTAAGTGTGTCCAGTTTTAGCCAGCATGTTTCTCAGCAGATATGGCACATTCAGAGACAATTAGTGAGTGACAAAGAGAATGCAGTTTTCTGTAAAAATTTGGGCTGGTTGTGTTTAGGGAAAAAGCTAAGATGAGGCATTTTATAACTGCATTCATCTATGCAAAAGAACACTGTAAAAAAAAACCACCACACACAACCAAAAACCTCCTACCCATGTCAAAGAGAGACCATGAAAAAAGGCTAATGAACTTCAACTAGAGCAAGGGGATACATTAGTAAAAACTTTCAGCAGTAAAGATAATTAACTATCTAGGAAGTCTGTAGGAATTCCATCTCTGAAGATCTTAAACAAATTCTGGTAAGTAGTCCATTAAGAAAAAACAGCTCAAATTTACCCTTAGAAGGTAAAAAATACTTTTCCTTTTCTTGTACTTTTTAACTCTAGACTCTTCTTCCCTCAGCACCCATTAAATTCCTCACATCTGTAGCTCTCCCCTGGCCAAAGATTCTGCCATGCTTCCATAGCTCCTTCCTACAGCAATGCACATCATCCCCCTCCTTCCACCATTTATTTTAACTCTTTGATCAGTTTTTTAGCATGCCATGTTTTTCCTACTGCTGTGTTAGCCTCCTTGTCTTAGTGGGCCTCTACTTCCTCTTTCATCCCCATACAAGCTACACATGCTTGTCGTCAACTTGGCAATGGACCATGCAGTCCCTGGACCGTAGGTATGATCAGCTAGAACATACATTGCCGTTTACAAGCCATAGTTGGATGCACTGTTTCCTCACCTTTCTGGTGAGAGGGAGGCACATACATATTTCTCTGAGCAAGCCAAGCAACATACGCCATCTCTGAGTTGTCAGCAGTCCACAGAAATTTCCCCACAGGCTGGGTTAGAAGATGTGCTACGAGTAACAGGGGTGTTATTGGCCCTGGCTGGTAAGGAGATGGACTACGTGACTTCCTGAGCTTGTTGTCACTAATTTATGTGGCTTCCTTTCATGCAGATGAAACTCCATTCCAGTAGGTCCAGTCCCATATTCTTTACCGCACTCCTCCTCGCTATGATTGCGAGAGGAAGAGGTAGTGTTGGGGCAGCAACTAGTTAGAGGTAGCACTGATCAGGCTTGCTTGACCAAGTCATGAAAATGTGCTTTACAGAGTCCACTGTCACCTGTAAAGGAGCAGCAAAAGTCTTTAACTGTCCAGTGAGCAAATGGTCAGACCTTCTTGTGATACTCAAGTGCAGATTATCTTTTCCTCATTACTGCGAAGGAACAGGACAGACTCCATGCACTTTCTCTGCCAAACAAATTTACTCAGCTAATGTATGGCAAGCTTTACCTCCAGGTTTCAGTACAGCAAAACTTCTGTTAAGTGAACATGGACTACTATATTTCATTTGTGGACCAATGTCTCCAGAGTTTTCACTCACTGATTTCAGATGCCTGAACTGAGATTGGCAGGCTTGAATTTTTAGAAGCATTTTAGTAATTAGTAGTTATTTTCAATTCAATCTATTCCAAATATGTCTGTAGCTTCAGTGCTAAGTTGATAACTTCTCATTAATATGAAATATTTAAAATGTATATGCTTCCCTGTTAGTACCACCTCACTTCCAGTACACGCCTCCCAATTGCTCTAAGCTTTGCAAATACAAGGCACATGCTGGAAAATCCTGTGAACATTTCAAAGCTGTACATTTTAATTAAATAAAATGTGATTACCAATCTTTTTTTTTTAAAGGAAAGTCTTATTTGAGCCTGAAAATTACAGGCACAGGTCCTGAACTTATCATCTATTTTAGAAGCTTGTACTTTCTGACTACGGCATACTTCATTTTGACACGTCCATCATTTTTCAGTTGGATGTATGCTGCTATCCAAAACCCATTACTTGTGCCATGAATTGCATAATGCCCTATTATTTACTTCTAGTGTAGTATAATCAGACACATGCATCTTTGTTGGCTTTGTTACTGGCTTTAACTTCCCAATAAAGGAACCTGAATACATTAACTTAACATTTTAATGAATCAGTAATAGTAATGGGTACTTAGAGTATAGATTGCTTTTGTAATGTGCTACTGTATTGAGAAGTATACTGAAGTGTTGTCTAATCTTTACCAAGTAGTTAAGAAAGCATGATTTACTTTGGACTAGTTTTATTAGGCAGTTATCGATAGCTATATAATGAATGATCAGTATGCAAGAAAAAGGGTTCGATTGCTTCTTTCAAACCATTCTTGTCATGTAGTGTAACCAAAATAAACAACCTTCTTCCAGTGACTGCTTAAATCACAGAAGAAATCCCTACCAGCACTAAGTGAAAGGCCTCCCCCCTGTCCTCCCTTCTTAAGGCAACCATTGTTCAAGTATATTATGAAATACTGGGTATTTTTCACTCATATAGTCCATGACTCAAAATTATTCTGCACGTGTTGTGAAGGTGGTAGCATCCTTTCCTCTTTATTCCTTTCATATGAGTGCAGTACAGTGTAGCAAGACAAAAAATTATCGTATTTTCTTCAGAAAAAGAATGCAGTAATGAATCTAGGCTTTGTTTCTAGCAGTGGTAATCCTGCATCCCACATTACCACAGTATTCAAAGCCATAGCAAAACCGAATTCAAGTAAAAGCTAGGAAGTGGTTTTAACCTCAAATGCAAAAAAGCAAGGAGGTACATGTAATTTTGAAAAATAAGACCATGATATCTGACTACCTACTCTCCCGCCAATAGCTGCTGTCACCAGCCAGAAAATTATTAATCAATCACAGATTTATTCAAATTCATAGTTTGAACAACATCTAAGCATGTTTGTGAAATGCATCACCAAGAAGCCATCTGTGCATTTGCAACTATACCGTTTATATTTCACAAAACCAAGCAGCTGTTTTGCTGTGATTTTTCTGAGTCTTTAAAATTGGCTTTCAAGACCCAAAGCCATTGAGGTTATAGAACATAAACCACAAAGTGTCTGTTCCTATGTTTGCCTGGAAGGGTGATGATGAGAAAAAAAACACAACAAACTTAAGATGCATAGAGAAATTCTTAATAGTGAGTTGTGTCTTCACAATCTCAGTTAGAATGAAAGCACCAGATTATTTTGCCCCTCCAGCCTAATTGCCCAAAGTCTCCGATTCCATTAGAAAGAGTCTGATACTAAAGGTGGGAAATGCAAACCTGAAATCCTGATAAGGAAAGAAATCAGACCACGTGTTAAAAATAATTATGCCTAATTCCAGCAGACTGAAAAGCTTAGGTTAATACTGAGCCTGTATAATACGGATAAATAATTGGAAGAAATTGCATTTTATCTGCTGTGTACTGCATTTGTAAGTACAGAGGAGCTGCATTTACTGGAGGGTGGCTGATATTTATGTTGAAGGTAGAAAGAAACAGTGAGTCACTGTTCTTTATCTGAAACTTCATTCGCTGTTTCTGCCTGAACTGTTATAAGCAGTTTGGATTGAAATGGTAATGCATACCTCAGTACAGGCAAGTATAACATGCACTTTAAGGTTAAACACTATAGTCTGCGATTAGTTACATTTTATCTAAATTTGATACATTCCCCTTTATTATAGAAGAAAAACTCTCTAATACCTTTGTTGTTGTTGCTTCACAAGACATCATAGGGATGCAGCTTTAAGAGATTAAATATAGGTAGGAAGATTAGGAGGAATAAAGAGGAGTTGTATCTTCCAGTAAAAATCACAAAATCACAGAATAATTCCACTTGGAAGGTACCTGGGGACATCTCCAGCCCAACCTTCTGCTCAAAAGCCCCTGTATTCAGCCCTGGTGAGGCCGCACCTCGAGTACTGTGTCCAGTTTTGGGCCCCTCACCACAAGAAAGACATCGAGGCCCTGGAGCATGTCCAGAGAAGGGCAACGAAACTGGTGAAGGGTTTGGAGCACAGGTCTTCTTAGGAGCAGCTGAAGGAACTGGGCTTGTTTAGTCTGGAGAAGAGGAGGTTCAGGAGCAACCTCATTGCCCTCTACCACTACCTGAAAGAAAGTTGTGTTGAGCTGGGGGTCGGCCTCTTCTCGCAGATAACTAGTGACAGGACTAGGGGGAACGGCTGCAAGTTGCGCCAGGGGAGGTTGAGGTTGGAGATGAGGAGAAATTTCTTCTCGGAAAGGGTGGTTGGGCATTGGAACAGGTTGCCCAGGGAGGTGATGGAGTCACCGTCCCTGGGTGTGTTTAAGGAAAGGTTGGATGTGGTACTGAAGGACATGGTTTAGTGGGTAATAGATGGTGGGGGGACAGTTGGACTAGATGATCCTTGAGGTCTCTTCCAACCTTAATGATTCTATGATTGAGTTCATATCAGGCCTTTGTCCAGTCAGGGACTGAAAAGCTCCAAGGATGGAGGCACCATCATTTGTCTGTGCAGCCTCTTGCAGTGTTTGTCAACATTTACAGGTCAAGTGGTCCTGCCCCAACCATCTCAGCCACCTCCTCTAAACTCCCTCCAGTTCATTGATGTCTGTCTTGTACTGAGGTGTCCCCAGTTTGGATGCAGTACTCTAGATGTGGTCTAATAAGTGGTCAGTTTCTCTGATCACCCTTCATGCCATTTTTAAAAACTGGTGACACAGCTGTCTCCCACTGGATCTTACCAACCAAGCCTGCTCCCCTCAGCTTCAGAATTTACACAGCTACTTTCCTTCCTCACACTTGTCAGCATCTTGATCTCCACCTTTTGACAATCACCACAGTCAAGGCTCCCATTTATTGTCACATCCTCAGCCAGATCTTGTCTGTGAGCAGCAAATCCAGAAGAACATCACATCTAGCTAGTTTATGTAGCGTCTGTGTTAAGTTACCCAACACACCCCAGACAGTCCCCGCATTACTGTTCTTCCAGGCAGGGAGATTAAAGTCCCCCATAAGTACCAGGGTCTATGATCTGCAGACTTTCTCTGACTGCTCAAAGAGGACTTCCTCCTGCCCTGTATACTTGCCATACCAACCTGTTTCCTCATTTAATTGCAAGCTGTTATCATCAACCATCATGTATTTAGTTTAAAGTCCCCCTTACCAAGCTGCCAAGCCTCCTGGCAAAGATGTCTTTACCCATCTTCTCAGCTGACTATGCAGCCAGTTGTTACCTTGCAGGATGCATCCATTCCTACCCAAACTTTCCCCCTCACCTGTTGGATCAAGGCAGGCTAACCAGGTCCTTCACTTTTGCCCCTAAAGTTCTGTGGTCATTCTTGATTTATTCCACACGACTGACAGCAGCGTCATTGCTGCCCGTGGTTGAACATGCATTGCAGGACCAGAGCACAAAACAAAGGGACACTTTCAGCCTTTAAAAGCCCAAGCAAGCTGAGCGCAGTACAAGTAGGGTGAAACGAGGGTCTACCGACTGAATGGCAAAGACTGCCTTGACTGGAACAAGGGAAAGCTTCACCCTGGTTGTTTGTAATTAATTTGCCTTAATCCCAAGTGGCATTGCCTATGCCAGGTGTAGTCTGAGGCCACATCCTTCCTGAGAGGTGCTGAGGCAGAGCCAGCACCACTGGAAATAGGAAACCTTGTCAGAGCTCCCCGGGCAGGGCTCCGCCAACGCTCCCATCACAATCACGTTTGGCAAGGTAAATTACTAACCCTCGAGTGAGCTAATGCTCAGCTAAGTTTTTTAGCAGTACTTTATCATTCGGTTAGTCTCATATGATGCCTAGAACACAAGCAACACCCAGGAGTTTAAATAAGCAGGTTTATTATCTGCTTGTTTTAATTAAATGCTGCTATTTTTTCCCTAGAGGAAGTAAATTTTTAACATTAAACAATTTAATTTGAAGTAAATGGGCCTGTAAAAGATAGATCGTTTACTCTGATTTGATTTACCTTGCACAGAAGATTCCTATTCATGAACTATCAATATGACTTAGCCCAATCAGATGTGTTTCATTTGTGTCCTACTTCAAATCTTCAGGCTCTCCCATCTGTCAAAAATGTATGGGCTGCTGAATGATAAAGCCTTGTTGCTATGGCAATTAGTTCCATTACCTAGGTGACAGTGCTGGCATGATATCACCACTAAAGCAATCTACCTCCTGAAATATTTTTAGTGTCTGTTGCAGATGGACCGCAGTGAAAACACCATTTATCAATGACCCAGAATACCCACAGGTGATGGGAAAGAAGGTGCAGCTTGACCAGTCTGTGATGCCTGGAGAACTGCAGGTAAAGAGCAGACTATGCAAGTGGACCATCTGCATTCAGCAAGGCTACCAGAGGATGACAGAGAAGCATAAGCAAGAATAAAGTCTAAAAATAAAAAAAAAAAGAAAATCTGCAGCTTCCTTGTTTGGGCAACAGTTGGGTGAACTGCACCATTCTGCTCCTGCCACATTGTCACCTCCTAATTTGCTCGAGCAACATGAAGGCACACTCTGCAGATGTGCACATTTGCATATTTTAAGCCTTGGTATTAATTTTGATGTAATATTTAGTTACACTTTGAAATCCCAGTCAGGGGCCAAAGCCTCCTTGTGCCACAAACTCCATGGGCAAGCACAATGCTTGATAGCCTCTGCCCTCCCACAACTTACAGACTTGCAGAGGAGTTCAGGAGATGGTGATGCAAGAAGCAGTTGCCACCATTTTCCTGGTTATCTACAGTTTATGAACACTTATCTTCTAGTCACACCAGTTCATAAAGCCCACAGAGCAACTGAAGCTAACAGGTAACAAATTTGGCAGTGATTAAAAGGACAGTGATGGTAGCATCTGTCACTTTTTGTTTTTCTCCTCCCATGGCTTTGCCTCGGATTTCTGGGCCATCCTGAAGTGAGCTGTTAGATGCTTAGTCAGCAACTGGATTGCACCTGGTTTGACCAGGAAATCTGTGTAAAATGAAACAGGATTTTTCTTCTACTTCTTACTTGGCTTAAATTCCATGTTTTGGGAACCAGCAGTTACAGGAATACTCACAGCTGCATTAATGCAGATGATGGACTTCATTAATCTTTAAGTGTTCAGACCGATCAACAAAAATGTTGTTTTCACAGCCGCATACACGAAGTCTCTTCTGCCCCTTTGCCAGACTGGTGAACGAACAACTAAATACAACCAAGTGAAGAATTTGCATCAAATAACCAACTACAAGAATTCTCATCCCTCTTTCTGACATAGAATTGCTCCCAAAATGAATAAATTATTGGTTTATTCATTATTTAGAATTATGAGGCTATGCTTACAGCAAGTAGTCCTTGATCCATAAATCATTGGCCAACCATTATACACACTCACCACTTGCTGTCTTGGTTAGTCATATAAATCATGTGGCACCCTGAGCAGGTGAATGATAGTTCCTAAACATTGCAATTTGTTGCCTTTATGTCACTCTGATATACACCAAACTTTGTCAGGAACACTACATCCCACTTGCATATCAGCAGCCTCTCTTTGTTCACCCTGTCTCTCCAAATATTCATTGATACAAACTCCATTTGAAGCAAATTCCTGGACTTGCCTAGTTCAAGATGTAGCTCATGCTCCCCTTGGTGCTCTCTGCCTGACCAGCTACCATCATGAAGCTGAAAAAACCCATAACTATAAATGTCATTGTGGGGGAGGAAAAAAAAGAGCTTCCCTGACGAAGATGCAGGCTGACTTACAGAATTGTAGGGACCGTATTGCCCTTGTTCCAAACAGTCAACAAACCACCAGAGGAATCCTAGATGTGGACACACTTCTGACATGGTCAAAGGTCACATGTGTAATTTGTCTCTCACAGGGATTAGTATTTCATATTGGTCTTCTGCTGGGACATTCAAGTAAATTAACACTGGTGACATGCCCTTTACTCGCTGGCCTGCAGACCTTCATTAGGGCTGGAGAACAACATAGTTTTCTACCAGAAGCCACAGCAAGCATGTCTTCTACTAACCTGCCTATGCATTATTTCTTACATTTGATCCCACGCTGACACTCTGGCTCTCTGAACATTCTTTTCTTTTAGTTTCTACTCCTGCATTCACTGAGGATGAGCACAGATGACAGTGTCAGGAGCCCACACCACCATGGATCCCCAGGTCTGCAATTTTGCAGGATAGTTCAAGAGGTGAGAGAGGTCACAGACAATGCTAACCTTGTGCATCTGTTGAAAACGTATATAGTTTGACTGACTGGCTTTCTATGAACTATGGAGAAATAGGACAAGGATTGCCATCTGCAGTGCAGAAAGGGGGAATATTAAAGCTCATTTACGAACAATCACAGTACCCAGCTGGAGCTATAGCAAATATAATAGAAGTGTACTTAATCTAACTGCAGAGTTGATAGCCTACTCCTTGCATTTTGGGGACATAAGTATTCACAAGAAGTGTCAGTTCACATTCTTGATGCTTTAAGATGTGTACTTTATCTTCCACTTCATTCTGTGTAAAATCTGTTTTGGACTCATGACAGCCTTCACCAGATTGCGTACTGGCAGAGAGAGTTAAATGATCAAGTTCTACACAGGAGGCAGAGAAGGACTTTTAATTTTTTTTAGATATTTTTCTTCAGTTCCAAGGAGACATCTTTGGCCTGGGTTCTTTATGATGGCACTTGGCTCCAACCATGCAACCCTGAGGGGGTTATTGAATGACTGCATATATGGGAAATAAAGCGACTGCCTCAGCAGGTGAGCAATTCAAAACACCTTTTGCACTACACAGGAAAGTACACAAACATCCAGTAGGAACTGCTAAGTCAAAAATAGGGGATGAGGTGCTTCCAAGCCACCTCAAATTACAACCTTTGTCCCTATCTCAGGGCTCACTCCTGGGAGAGCTCAGGAGCCTTCTCCACCAGCATCTATCAGTTCGGCAAGTGCACGTGTGCTTTGCAAGTCGGGACCTTTCCAAAGAAAATGCCCAGACTTCACTTAAGGGTCATATAGCAAACTAATAAACACTCAGATACCCAAGGTAGAACCAGCAGCAAAGTGTTATGTTGTGCAGTGGTTTAGTTTATGAACCAAAAATTACGATATCCAATCAAAAATGTAGGAAAACATCTAGGTAGGCGGGAAATAAGTCATTCAGTGAGAGCTGGTCAGGACACAGTCTATGAGGACTGAAGGTTATAAAAAATGTCATATGTAGGCTGTAAATTAGGTGATCAGTTATTGCTGCTACCACTATTGTATGTATTTGAACATATGTACATTTCGTACGTGACAAACTCTAGTTTACAGAAAAAACCCCACACATTTAAAAGGCTGTTATCTGTGCAGGACCGTGTGCCAAGTTAAATTCCTGCTATCCTTCCACCTTGCCATGGTGAGCTCATTAAAAGCAACTGGTAATAATGTCCAGCTCCTGTCATGAGAGACGTGGAAATCACTGATTTTTCCATAGAAGATACCCTCAATTCTTCCAAAGTAGCAACATCCCATAAAGAACAGCTTGCACCAGCAGTACCTATGTTACAGAAATAAGCATAACCAGTTTTGTACACTCTAGTTTATAGATAATAGACATAATAAACCATCTGTACAAAAAGCCAGCCTGAACATACTAAAACTGGAATAAATATACTGCCCTGTACTGGGGTAAAGGCAGCTCTCAATACAAAGCTTTAAAAACAGTACTGACTTGTTTACAGGAATATTAAGATTAGACAATCTTATAGCTTTTCCTTAGAGACATCCTAATTCAAGCCCTGCAGTTATCATATTAACACAGGTACAAGCATATCAGAAACTCTTGGCTATAATATAGGTTTTCTTTATTTATTTTAAACTAGTGTTAATGTTGGAGGGAGACCATGGGAAACATGCTGGTATAAATTTCTTATGAGCTGTTGGTGATTTTCAGAGATGCCCAATTAATTCATTCATTTTTCCTTTAAAGGGAGCGTCTCAAAAACCTGACATAGTGCAAACATTATGTCATCTAGTATCAACCGAGAGATAATGTAAAGTGTTTGCAATACCAACAGAAACGTCTTTAAACCCACACTTTATGTTACCCTTGGTAACCAGTAAGACACACTGTCATGCTGTAACATATTAGTGTTTAAGGGTCTTTAGAAGACTACAGCTCTGGTTATTTAGGACGTACATACATGTGCAAAAATGCATTATCCTAGGAAGTCTGTGGTGGTCTGTGCACGTTGCCTTCTAAAGGACCGAGCACTGCTGGCAGTGGTGGCAGGTGTGAGATTCATTCAGGGTTTAGAGATCTGGCTCTTTCTCAGAGACTACATCTTTCTGGAGTTTTGTTAAAAAAAAAAAAGATTGCTTCAGCAGGGCAGAAGAAAACCAGGGTGGTCTGACATGGCAAAGAAAAATCCTCTTTTCCCTTCTCCTCTCTATGCTACTGCCCAGAAAGCAATGTGCTGATAGGAGTAGGACTACTTTTAAAGGGAAGCAAAGAACTCTTTTTTTCCCCCCTAACCAAGCAGACAAACAACAGCTAGCTCTCCCTCCCTCTGCTTCCTCATCTCTTTTCAATTGTAATCCTCCTGCATAGTACAAGTTCTTGTATATTTGCTTGTGCTTCCCCACTGCCCAACAGTCACACCAATTATAAAGGGATGAAAGAAAGATACTGCTTTTTCTTTTCTAGCCATAGCCTTCCACAAATCTCAACTATTCCTGCTACTAATATGTGCCTCTGCTTCCATGCACTTCACTCAATACCATCTGTACACATCCAAGGACAAAATCGTCCCTTTTGTTACTCAGAAGTGGCCTTGTATAGCTCTCAAGTTGCTGAGGGAGTTTGGCTACACAGGGGATTAGTTTTCTAGCTCAGGAATATCCTATTGTGTCAGTCACGTTATTCCTGTCTTTTCAAAAAGTACAGACAAGCAAGAGGCAATGCAGAGATTACTAACTATGCCTAAAAAATAATCAAATGTTGTTCAACATATTAATATGTATCTTTAGAAATGAGCACGGCTGCACAGTACTCGCAAGTATTCTCACCGATTCTCTCACCTATACCACTTGCAAGACACTTCAATAATGTAAGATGCAACCCCAGCAACACATTATTTTTTAAAAATATTTCTGACAACAGCTTGCCTCACTCATATCAGCATCTTTTCACAGCACAAGCAGCCTAAATGACTAAGTATACCCACTGAATCTTGCTCTTGGCATATGATGTTTCCATGAACCACTATCCAAGACCACCAAGACTGGCAGAAAGATGAGAGGGACCCAAGGCCGTGATTGTTCTGGAAAGGTTCTTCAAATACTGGGTGTAGGTCTGCATTTTCTGTGTAGATGCCTTTCCATGCATGTTGTGCATACTTGACCTTCTCCTGGGAGTACAAAAGGAAGAGAAGCCTGACCAATATTTGGGTTTGGTCTGAGCTCACCAGTATTCACCAAGTCTGGTCTTATGATCAGTAAGAGGAGTCCATCTAACAGAAAGGCTTAAAAACTATGAAAGGAAATTTAGACCAGGAAGAAGATAGTGATGTCTGGAATATAAACAGCATGAAAAAGGAAAAAAGTACACCAAAATCACAACTGTCAATGTGGTGTCAATAGTCAGCTCCTCAAACGAAGGTAAACAGGCACAGCTTGTCAAAGGTTAGCAATAAAATCAGAGTACTTGTTGCACTCCAAAATAGCAAGTCCAACTATTTTAGCTCCCTTCATTCAGTACAAATACTTTCAACTGACATTTTTGAATACTCGTTTCCCTCTCTTCTGTCCATCTGGGATACCTATAACTAAAGCATGAGAGAATAAAAATTTAAGTGTGAGTGAAAGATGGTCTGGGTTGGTGTTGCTGGAATAACTGAGCCTTGCTCATCAACTGATGCTCAAATATCAGGGCATTCAATAGCTTATCAACACATTAAAAATACATTGTAGGGTTTTTTTCTCCTGTGACTCTTTTGCTACAGTCTAGGTCCATAGTGTTTTTCCTTCTCCAGAAATACCCTGCTTAAGTTGGTCAATCTTTAAACACGTACAGAGGAAAAAGGTCCACTAATGCAATTTCACTGTCATTGTTTTCAAAGTTATTTAATTGTAAGCGCTGTGTCAGGCAACTGGTGTGTGAACGGCTTGTCTGGCCATCTCTAAGTAAAGTATTTCAGTAAGGAAATTTAGTTAAACTCTGTGTAATTAGAACATGAAGCAGCAACTTATTTCATAAAGTATATAAGACTCCTAACATAATACTGATATATGGTAAACTCAATTTCATTGCTGCGTTGGGTCTTCACATATATAAACATATACATTCTACATGTTGAGTGTTGCATATACTTCATACTAAAATTGTTTCTTCTTAAGTTATGCTGTGAATTACTTAGCTCACTGTACATGAAAATAACCTGATATATGCAAAATCAAAGACCAAGTCCTGAATCTGAAGTTTTGTGCTTAATTGTGAGTCCACAAGAATTACTGTTCCACATATATAACCTAGATCAACTATGATTTTTTAATATCATTGGAATAATTTCTTTTGCACCACTTGTAACGTGTCATTACTTTGCTGCTCTGCACAAGAAGTCATGAATTACCGCATAAAATTCTGGAATCCACTCAGTACACATTTTCAGTGACATAAAAGGTTTTTCCTTATCATTTACTTTTATTTCAGTTAGTCTATAAAATTCAGTATGTTTAATATTAAAGAGGACGACACATAAAATAGTCGATTCACCACACTTGCCAGCGGTGTAGTAGCAATTATGAAAAAAATTCTTCACATCAGCATTCTTTGATGTATTAGATGATCATTAGTATTTAGTTATTGAAAAAGGAATTGTGAATTATACGCTAGAAGTAGTGACACAGATGACAAAATAGTAAAACACAGGTTTGGAAAGCATAAAATTAAAGGAGAAAATGAGAAAATAGAGTCTGCGTTAATTGCTACAAGAAATCCTACACACAGAGCATCTGAATTAGTCAGTGAGATGAGTTGCTTTAGTTCACTTCATTAACTAAATATTAGACAATATCCAGCCTTGGGTAAATATTCTAGAACTTAGAAATACATTAAATAAGAAAAAAGTCCCAAGAAACTCATCATTCAAGACATTGTCAATATTAACAAAGACAACACTCAGCCCATAGTCAGCACGCCAAGTCTTTCTTTTCACACTAACGGGCAGAGAGATTTGTCTCCTTCAAGCCAAACTCTGCCTGCAGTGATGTACTGACGACCTTCAGCTGAAACCCACCTTGTACTCTCCAAATCTGTTCTCAGAGGAACTCTCTCTGTTCCTGAGCGAGGAACACAGTAAAAGTAGTCTGAGATGTCCTTGGTGCCCAGACCCCATCAATTAGTTTCCTTTGCCAAATTGCCATCTTTCTCTACTCCCCCACCCACAAATTCTGATGAATTTCCAAAAAAACTCTGAACATTTAATAAACCGGGCAAGTTGTCGTGAGATACTTTATCACCACTATTCACTTCCACAGAAAGGAGATGGAAACTGTGGAGAAGACATACGAACAAGTTACATTCAGAACAGGAAGGGGTGGAGGGGAAGGACTACTAGAAGTACAGTGACTCAGCACTGGAAGAATGCACAATTTTTACGTTAAAACAAATATAATTTCTGTTACCATTCTGCAACTTATTTTGTGAGAGTGTGGCTCTAAAAGGAAGATTTCAGAACTACTGTATCTCACTCCAAAGCACAGTGCGCAGTTTACAGATGAAAACATGGGTTCTTGTGATCAGTACTGGAATCTAGGTAGACAAGAAACCAAATCCTGGAATTAAAACTAAGAAGGCAGGGTGGCATTGATTGGGTTGGTTTCCACACACACCCCCACCACCCCCATCCCTCACCCAAAGTGCCTATTCTACCACTAACAGTAAAGTCTTTCCGGATTACTTTTACTGCTTCGTAAGAAAACCAGACTGTTTTTCTACCGATCAGCAGCTGCTGGCAGAATGCGCTCTGTGAGATTGCAGAGACTGGCTGCTTCCCAGCCTTCAGGAGAACCGCCACACTGGGTCAGACAAGTCCTATCTAGCTCAATGCTTTGTGTCCAGCTGCAGACAAATAGATGCCTAATGGTCAGAAGAAGGCTTCAGTACACCAATGCGTGATGTTTCCCTCTAAGACTCTCCCAGGCTCCCACCCAGGGAAATTCCTTTGCTGGATGCTGGTTTCTTCTGTACTTAGCCGCTCCATGACAGTGTTCAGGTTCCCCGGAACACTACTACAGCTGCCCAAGTACCTCAATGTTAATGGGAGGAGGCTGCTACAAACTGCATTTTGTCATAAGAAACTAAAGTGATGTGCTCTAGATGGCCCTGCCTTGGCAGTGGGGGGTTGGACTAGATGATCTTTCGAGGTCCCTTCCAACCCTTGTGATTCTGTGAACAGACATGATTGAGTTGAAAATAGACCATATATTTTCTTTTTCCTCTCATATTTTTCTTTAACATAATGGCTTTTTAAAACCAGAACAATAAAATAAAGAAGAAAAAAGTGAACAAGAGTTACCTTCCTTGGGCTTTTAAGATCTGTACTGGCCAGACAAAATAGTCCAGCAAGATGTTAAGGCTACTCCAGACCATAAAGGGGAAGTGAGGATAAACAATAGCAGTGAGCAGGGAAGTTATGAAGGACACAAAGACAAGAAAAAAACAACCACCCAAACAAAACACTTCAGTAACACCTCCTTTTTCATCTAGATGTTAGTTAGAAAAAAAGTACTGGATTATTCCACCACACCAGTGGTCACTCCACTCCCTTGTGGATGGTCAGAAGATGATGGGACTGGAAAGATTCTCCCAGCTTTCTAAAAGGAAGCTTATATCATCGCTGGCACCATGTCATAGAAACACTTGAATAAATTCACCAATCATGTTCTTACAGATAGTTCAGGTTTTTTTGCTTCCAGCTGCAGGACATCCAGCACTGTTTGAGGCATTTTCCTTAAATTAATCTTTCTCCCACTCACGCCCTTCCCTCAGCTATTGTTTTGCTGGGTGAAACTAGGAAAGCACTTTCACTTTCCCAACATAGGTTCTCCATTCCTACATGCCCTTTTCCTCATCTTTTCCACCATGAATGGATTTCTAATCATAGAATATCCTGAGTTGGCAGGGATCCATAAGGATCATCAAGTCCAATCCCTGGCTCCACACAGGACCAGCCCAATCAGAGCAGATGACTGAGAGCGTTGTCCAGACACTTCTTGAACTCAGCCAAGCTCAGTGCAGTGACCACTGCCCTGGGGAGCCTGTTCCAGTGCCCAACCACCCTCTGGGTGAAGAACCTTTTCCTGATCTCCAACCTAACCCTCCCCTGTGGCAGCTCCATGCCATTCCCTCGGGTTCTATCGCTGGTCACCAGAAGGAAGAGATCAGCACCTGCCCCTTTGCTACCCCTCGTGAGGAAGCTGTACTGCTCTATGAGGTCTCCCCTCAGCCTTCTNTTCAAGGTGAGGCTGCACCAGCGCAGTGTAGAGTGGGACAATCCTGTCCCTGGACCGGCTGGCAATGCCATGTTTGATGCACCCCAGGACATGGTTGGCTTTCCTGGCAGCCTGGGCACACTGTTGGCTCATGGTCAACTTGCTGTCAACCAAGACCCCCAAGTCCCTCTCAGCACAGCTGCTTTCCAGCTTCTCACCCCCCAGTCTGTGTGTACAGCCAGGGCTGCCCCTGCCCAGGTACAGAATCCAGCACTTGCTCTTGTTAAACTTTATGCAGTTGGTGATTGTCCAGTCCTCTAATCCACCCAGATCTCTCTGCAAGGCCACTCATGACTAGCTTCACATGATATTCTAACTACTTAAATTTCTCCAAACTGGAAATTCTTCTCCTGACACATCTTCCAATCATGTGTCTTTTTTGCACTTGCTTAGTATTATTAGTGTGTGATCACCACTGATGTTGTGACCACCTAATGGTCTCAGAACAGACGCACCTGAGCTGCATTTCAGCAGTGTCTAAGTTGCACAGACATGCTTTTAACTGGATCATTGAACAAACTGCATGAGGAGAATCTTTCTCATCTAACAAGGTATCGCTGTCTGATGAGTGACACGAGAACAATACTTTGCGTAAGCAACTTCCAGTGAAGTTACTGATTAGTGCAGACATTGTGAAGGCAAAAAGCCGTCAGAGTTTGGCAGGAAGAACTTTGTCATTAAGTAATTCAGTCTCTAAGTGACAAAATGATTTGTAGATGACTGTACTGAGCTCTCTGCCTTTCCTTCTCACACTCCAATACACTATGAACAGGAGTGTCATTTGAGATCTTTTTCCCCTCAGCTATACTTCTTTCTCATCACACATCACAAGTTTACCAGAAGTCTCCTGCCATCTTCTAACAAACACAAGAGTAAGAGGTTTGGATGCCATCTCTGTTCAAACATTGTGAAATGCAGCAGCAATGGAGCTGCTAATGATGGCGATCAAGCACATCACAGAGTAAGGAGAAATTAAATGGAAATATACAGCTCAGCTGGAAGTCTGGAGATGTCTTAAGGAGACAGGTGGTCAAGCAAGAATGGATCAGAACCTTATCCTCACCTCAAGCTCTTAAAGTCTGGTGGCGTGGGCAGAAAGCATCGTCAAGTCCTATTCTTTTTGTTTGGCTTGGCTGGGGATGAAGGTTGAGGTATGAGTTCACACTCACTGCAGCAAAGGCAGACTGCGTAGAAGCCAGAGCAGCTATAGATCAATGCCACAAAACTTACTAAATGAGAACCTCACCTGAACTGAGAGAAAATATTTCAGGAAAACCTGGAGGTAAGCACAGGAAAGTGTTTTCCAAATGGTGTCTTCTAGTTGTACAAAAAAATTTCCAAATAGGCTCTTACTCCTGGAATTCAAGGGTCTCATCTGCAACTTGACCAACTCTATGGAGGCAGATAGTTACTGTTCTAGCTTCAAAATGGGCTGCAAATATCTAAGGTAAACATCACTCCCTTCGTTGTGAACATCGTGTTTCTTCTTAGACTTTATTGCTGAAACTTCTGAGCTAAGCAATGAGCACAGCTACACTTGCACTGAAAGCATCTGCACTCTGCACAGACTGACCCAAGACAGAGCATTTGGCATTCAAGGAAGGAAACGTTATAGTTCTGAGCAAGGAGTTGTTCAGAACAATGATTAGCTGAAGGACAAAGAGTTATGAACCCCTGGTACCATGATATAAAGCGTGAAAGGGACAAAAGCTGTCAGTGATATAAACATCCAAAGGTACTGTTTGAAAAAATAAATCCAACTTTTCCCCATAGGAAATAAGAGGGACACTAGGAAGTACTCTGTCCATACAACTATGCGGTATGTATAGTGAGGGATGTGTACACCCACAGCACCCATCCAAGGGAGAACCTCTCCCAACACACCTTCATGACTTCATCGCTGTCATTAACCCGGAGAGGCCATTCCTGCTCTCCGCAGCTACAATTACTGTGTCTGCTTTGAAAAGCGAGCTGCTCTGTGCCAACAAAATCAAAGATCGTGTGTGAACACACACACCCACAAACGGGCCTTCACTTTTCGATGGGATGAGGACTTCAAAAGCTGCGACAGCATGTTTTGCCCCACTGGCCTGGCCGCGCACAGTCCACGCGCCTGTGCAGACCTGCCTGTTCCCGGTGCCGTGACAGCTCTCCTGCTTCCTTCGCTAAAGGGAAGGGGCTTCCACAGTTACCCTGTGATTCAGCCAACTACATGTTAACTCTGGAAATACACACAGGCATCGATCTCATTTTTAGATGCGTTAAAAAGCATACAGCTCTTGGAGGTGCAATGTGGAGGAGTCAGGACTCTTTCTAGGTGCCTAATGTCTATGTATCTAAATAGGAATATTTTTGTCTTAATTAGCTGCAGAAAATAATGAATCTGCAATATTATCACTCCAGCTATATTCTAAAGGAACTCTTTCTAATCTTTCAGGTAATCTCTCTTCTGCAAATCCGGGCTCAGCTGTATGTGCTGGTCCCTGAAGAGCCATTTCTGTACCAGATGATTCATTTTCTGCAGATAAGGTACAATAAACACAGCTACCAATAAGCTGCACCCCCTCACAATTTGGCTTATATAATTGCTACATTTAGGAGTTTCACACACGAAAAGGTACTGGTTGTTTTCCACACAGGTGCAGACTCAGTTTCTCTGCAGGCAGAGAATTCACATGTAAACATGAGTAAAACATTGCTTGTTTTAGGTTTGCTTGGACTCAAATACCACCAAGGAACCCATCATCTTGTGCTAATTGATGGTGTGAGGCTCTAGACAGAGGAAGAACAAAACCCTCTTTGTGGTCTGCACGTAGAAGATACCGAAAGAAATAATTGGCAGCAAGCTTAACTGGAGATTAAAGGTAAACTCTGAAGGAGTGGAAATGCCAGCGTTGCCCGTAATAGTTATTTTGTCACTACTCCGATTTTTACTATGACCGTAGTCTCTTACAAATAAAGTTGTTTACCAGCAACACATCAAAAGGGCATTATCAGAAAAATCAGTCAGATAGATTGCTCCAGCTATAACAGTGCATACAATGCTACCTATCTTAAAGGCTTAGATTTATGAGGCAGAAACATTGCTTCAGGCAGTTTTCAAGAATAGGTACAGGAGGCGGAGATTACAGCGAGGAGGGTGTTGTGGTTAAAGGTTATAAAGCTGCATTTACACAGTGCTCTTCAATAGCTACAAAATTAACTCAGATATTTCAGGAAAAGGACAAGTACAAAATCTTCGGTGCTGCAGAGACAAGGGGGGGGGAAACCCCAACTTTTTACAGTGAAACTACTGTCAAAATGGAAAACAGGCGATTTATGTAGAGGTATCGGAAACAAGCTTTCATCTGCAGAGACTTCAATTTAGAAGCAGACTGTGGGAGATGGGGAGAGGACGAGGCGTAGGAAATTTAGCATGCTTCCCAGGCACATGCTGTGACAGTACGATTCTCACCTCCTAAAGCCCGTGAGTCAAAGGTATTGAAGATTCAAGCATTTGTCTCCTGGCAGTGGGTGGCCGACTCCCAAATCCAGCTGCCTTTCTGTATGAGAGACAGCTGAAATCATCTTCATATACACTAGATTTATGTCATTACAAAGATCGTATCAAACATATATACTCTGGTGAGTTTTCTCTCGATGTAATTGCCTCCTTCTCCAAGCTAAGCGCATATCCCCATCACAAAATGCCACAGCCATACCCCCAAAATCAACCAAGTTATCAGACAACTACAAATAGCCATTTTCTTTCTTTTTTCCCCCTCCTCTTCCACTCTAACTTCCATCTACTTAAGACTTTTTGCAGTGCTGACCTGAAGCTCAGCTCTTTTCAGAGGCAGAAGAGGGCTAAGCTGAAGACAGGTCAGTCCGAGTACCTACTCGATTATTTGACTTAAATAGGATGGACTTCTTGAGGTAATTTCACATATTTTAAAGCAAACACTTGCAACAGGGGACAAACCCTACAGGTCCTAGAGGTCCCTTCTAAATTAAAGACTGGGCAGTTGGGGGAGCACAGCCAACACCAGCCCTTTGGGAGCCTGCCTGGCTCCAAACATGGCTCTTCTCATCTCTGACCTACTGCAGGATGCAGCCCAGGATGCTCAGATCAAGTCACAGATTACATCAACAACTCCAAACAACAAAATAATTATTTTTTTTACTCTCACTCTCCGTAACTTCTCCTGCCGCCAGTAATTTCAAGTCACAACACACACTGGGAAGAATTTATCAGAACATAGCAGGCTTCCCAGCACCTTGCTATATATTGGGAGGATCCTAAAAGAAACTTCACACTCCTTGCTATATTCATCCTGGAAAGAACAGATAAACGAAACTTAGGACAAAGCTATCACAAATCAATGCTGTGGAGTGAACGCAGAAGCTGCCTGGGTGCAGCAGTTAGTGCAGTCAGACACCTCGACCTCAACACTGGCCAAAGAGGGCTCCATTCAGGGGAAAAATCCCCTTGTGAGGCACTCACACAAGAATATGTAGCCTCTTAAAATCTCTGTTTATGCCAAGAGTTCCCATGCCAGAAGATTTATATCCCTGTCCTTGCCGCTTATTTCTATGATGTGCTAGTTTTCGGTTCGGAAATCCTTGCTGCCTGTACCACGCCTGCTTGGTTTTTCCTCTTGAAACACCACTGGGATGAGCTCCATATGCTGTGCACCCTTCCCCCCTACATCCCTTTTACTTGCATTATTTTGGTTTCATAGATTCCCCTCTTGTTTCCATACCGTGGGAGAAGACAAAGAAAAAAAGCAACAAAAATGTCGACAAGAACTGCCGTGTACTACCCCAACGTCCCACATTTTCATTATTTCCTCTTCGGTAAAGAGTTCAATTATACATACAAGACACTGTCCATAACACCAAACATTCTCGTTGCCTGCCTTGGCAGACCCTCAGTATGCCTTTACCCCCCGAAGGTCTCAGCATTTCCATAAAGAAAAGAAACTTTACACTAAAAATCTAGTGCACCAGCATTTATTTTTTCAAGATATTTCTTTATCATTTACTTAACAGCATGAAAGAATCAGTGCACAGGCTCCCAGTGCTTCTCCTACCGTACACCTCTCAGCAGTTCTGCAACAATTTAGTGGAAACAGCTTATTACTTAGTGATAGCTGTATTAGTCATGTTAGCTTTTATGCACTGATAATCTAAAATGGGTACGGTGCGAGTGCTGTATCTCCATCTGTGACTAAATGAACGTGATTTAGAGAGGGTGTCTAAAGAAGGATTTAGAGGACTAACTGTGGATACTTACTTTCTAAAATGGCAGCATTAAAAAGCTGCCATTTCACTTAGTAATTAGCACCAGGCTTTTCAGCAATTCTCCAACTGCAACTTACCATTATTCTTTCAAGTATCTTCAGACTTTCAATGAGCCCAGCACCTAAAGATCCCACCCAATTTAGACACCAAGGGGGACGATGGTGGGAAAGTTCTCATTTGGGCATTTAGTCCTTGGGAAGAGCTGCTGGTAGCCAAGCATTACGAGAACTTCATTTAGATGCTTGAAGTAAGATCTGAGCTCTTTTGAAAATCAGATATTTAGTGGTAGAAAAAAAAAAATCTATAAGCATTCAGTTCAGTAAGAATTATCATCTCTGTTGGGAAGGACACATTTGTTTTACTAGATAAAGCAGCAATCTTTTAGCTGTTTTTCTCACAGCAAGAAATCCCATGTTCCATGAATTTATAAGAGCATGGCCAAATCATGTATGCTGCATCTTCCCTCTGTATTTGCTGGATGAAGGAAGCAGGTAACGTTTACCAAAGGGCAGAGGACAATCTGAAAAGCTAACGTCAAGCTTGCAGATTTCAAATAAAACAGATATTCTGGAAGGCTCTGTTAATTTAGCAGAAGTAACTGAAGCCTGAAGACTAAAAATATCAGCTTAAAGACAACCCTATATAAAGCTTGTGTTATTCTGTTAAACTGTTTCTACTTAACCAATTCTATTAGGGTTGTACTTTAATCATTGCTATTAAGGTCTAAAGTGTATTAAGAAGATTCCTTAGTTATGGAAACTCATTCAGCATCTGTGAATATGCCATTTATATATTACATACGTAGCAAGTAAATATTGATTTATTGGGTTTACAGGTTTTTAAACAGATGACTACAACCGTGTGTACATTCCACTCTGATTTATCTCCTACCTTGTTGGAGGGGCAAGGGGGCATAGCTCAAGCAGTTGAAGAACAGTAGTATTTGCTTCATGCTGTTTTTAAAAAAAAAAAAAAAAACAACAAAAACCCAACCTTGTATTTCTATAACCTCTGCAGATAATGAACAGAATTTGCTGCTGAAAATTTCTCACACATTTTCCAGGAACAAGCTTTAACTGTACCGAACACAAGGCTGACCATACTCTCTGCCCTACGCGATACCTGCCAGTCTCATATTTGCCACGATACTGCCTATCCTACTAAATAACAATTTCACTTCTTTATGCTGGTATATAATCCTCGAGGAACAAAACTGCCAACGCTTACCATTTTATGGAGTTTCACATGCTATTTACTGTTTCCTCTTAAGGCCATAAGCCTGAGAACGTTGCACGCCCACCCACACATACAAACGTGTCTTTTTAATTACGTTTCCAGCCCTAGAGATTACGGATTGGCCTGGAACTGTAAACTATGTGCATCCTAAAATATCAAAACCAACCCAAGACGTGTGTAATCTTGGGATCTTTTCCACATGCTGCTCATGATTTTGGGGTAGGGGAGGAGAAGTCTTCTGATTCGGGAACATTTCTGGTAGGCAAAGTTTACCACCTTGCAGCTTATGCAACAGTTCTGACTCACTCGCTGCATCCCATCTGCCAGGACGCCTCCTGCTCCCCGCGGCGCTCGGCCGGCAGGCGCAACGATGCAGCACGGAGCAGGACTGCGGGCGCCTTCTGCCTCTTCCCAGCTGAGGCTGACATGGCTGGGAGAGGAAAATGTCACCACAGAGGTGGAGGCTGCAAAACCAACCTGGAAGCAGCGTGCACGCAAGAAGGTGAGGAGGACCTGGAAGCTGCCTAGGAAGGACCAGCTGCCGCTTGCAAAGATGGGTGGCAAAAAGCCTTTCTGAAGCGTAAATACTGAAACACCACCTCTGTTTCCTTAACGTATTTGCAGGCAGCTTCAGCTCAGATGAATTTGGAACCCCAAGGAAACACAGCCCACTAAAACCATTCGTGGTGAGGTGCCAGCTGCAGTGTAAATGCCATTACAGCCAGTGTCTCAGCTTGCTTAAGCTGCCATCTACTTCCAACAGCAGTAAAACCATGGTAAAATTGGTCTTTATTTTGCATTTATTGAAAATGTAGTTCAAAAGATTTACTTTCACACCATTTTTCTGGCAGCAGAATGTATTTTGGAGTTTCTTTTTTTATTATTTTTAATTCCTTTTTTAAAGCCAGAGCCTTTAACAAGTTAGCAATTTTAATGAGAAGAAGAATGTTAACTACTTGAATAAACACAAATGATGAAAGAAGTGAAAAATTAAACTTTCTCCCCTCTTGAAGCTGGAGATAATTTCATATCTGTGGGAGGTGCTGACTGCCCAACTGTTTGCTTAAACACGTTATTTAAAAAGTATTCTTAAAAACACTGTTCCCTCATAACATTAAGCATCCCCATTACCCTAGCCATCAAAGTTGTTTTCATAGCGAATGCAGGGCAGCACATGCGCTCTCACTTGATTCATTACAAGAGACAAGGAAACCTCAAAGCAGATACAAAATCATGAATGGTTGTGCAGTGTTCCTGTGATGCAGACAGAGTATGAATGGCCAGAAAGGCCAAGCTAATAATTTCTGTATCTCCACCATTTTGGACCGTCCTACTTCGTCACTGCATGAATCAAAGGGATATTTGCTTCTCCATTCATTGATCATCCCTGAAAAATAAACAAGTACCAGCAGCCTCAGTGTGATTATCAGCCCTCAAGTTCTAAGCTAAAAATAAAAGAAGTTGAAAATATAAAGGTAGGAATACATCTGTCTTGGTAAAGAAATCACACTGATGAATAAATGGCATCCATACTAGTACCGCCAGAGGCAAAACTATGACTTAAAAAACATCAATCTCTTCCACATTGCTCTAACCTCATTGGGATCACTGTATTTATTAATATCCAGATTTTTCCCATAGATCAGTTGCTACCACTGCTTCATACTTTCTCCTCTACAAGGTCAAAATTTAGCCCACTGAGGCTTGCCATTATAAAAAGAAAGATTTGTTTCCCCACCAGCACAAAGTCACCACACAAGGAAAGACCTCCTCACACAGCAGCCGAGAACGGAGCTCCAAACTAAGATCAGGGCTGCCAAGAGCCACACTGAAAGGTCCATACAGCTTGGAAATTAAAAAACACCAAGCACCCCACAAAGCCCCAACCCAGGACCTGCCCTGCACTTTCCTGGATGTTCAGGTACGTGTGAGGAGCACAGCTATAGCTCAGTGGTGGTACCACACACCTGTGACCGGCGTACCGCCCTGCAGCTCCGGGCCGCAACACACCTCCTGGCCTGGGGTGCTGGAGGCAGGCAGGGCACCTGGGTACCACACATTTCCAGGACCCCATCCCCTCCCTCTGCACACCCTGGTAACTCAGCCCCACACAAGCGGGCCTTGCAAGCAATGCACCACTGCTGCCTACAAAAGGCTGGAGATGCCCACGGCTCTGCTAACAGCCCCCAGCTGTCCTGGGGCCACCCACACTCTGTGGGGCAGCTCAGGGCAGTGCTCCATGCTGAGCAAAGCCTGGGATGACCACAGCTTGTCACTGCCCCAAAGCGAGGAGTGTGGTCCCAGACCTCAACCCCCCATCCAGGGCTGAAACTGGAAACAGGGATCCCTCCAGCTCCACCACTACAGAGCGCCCCACCTCTCCCCAGCACTGTGAGCTGCATGGCTGCGGGAACTGAGGCTGTACAGCCACCACCTTTGGCTGCTGGCCCAAGCCTTGGTGGCAGCGTAGTACAACATTCAGAGAGAGGGTCCAGCCATCTGCTAACCGTCCGGGGGGCAGCTGCCCTCCAGCAGGCACAGCCGTTCCCTTGGAACACATTAAAAACGCCCCCAGTCAAGGGGCACGGACAAATGGCTGCAAGCAGATGAAATTGCAGCAGTTAGCTCATCCTGGTCATTTCAGTAAGCGCTAAAAGATAATATCTCTGCTGTTTATCTTTGTTCATGGTTTGTTTTCAAGCACAAAGTAGTCAAATTAGGTCACACCAAACGCTTGTACAACGTGCAGTGGCTATTACCGAAGTCGTGCTAATGTCGCCATTCTGGTTCACAAGTGGTGTGATAAGCAAGGTTCTCTTGTGCATTCACAACACTAACTTTTTTCAAAGTAAACTCACCCCAGATGCAAAATGGACTAAGAAAACATCAGGTCTAAATTTCAGTCAAAGCCATCAACTAAGACTGCCTCAAAACTTTACAGAAAAGAACTAAATTTAGGATTTTAACAAGGTTCAGGCAGGATGAGTTGTGTTTGTTTTCAGATATGACAGCAAGATTTAAATACTCATAGCTGTTTGTAAATTTAGGCAAGAGCTATAAATCTCTTTCTCTCATTTGTCAGTTCAGTTAAGTTCCAGTTCTGCTGCTCTACTCAAATATTTGGCAGGTTTATACTTCTGTGTTTTATTTCCTAATCTGACTATTATGGCAACTAATTTATTTGTATGTAATTCAATTATCTTTAGCTGTTCTGCATCCTTGGTGCTCTCTGAATACCCCATCTCCAGCTATTTAATTTTTTTTTTCCCCACTCTTCTCCTGCATTTGAATGATTGCTTTTTACATAGATTGCTGGCACAGAAATGTTGCTTAACTTCTAGCATCTGCAGTCAGAGCTATTATTTTATTTCAATACATTGTCTGGCTGAGGTGATGAACTCCAGGACTTTGATCTTCAGTCCTTAGAGCCCACACTCAGAAGCTGTTATTTCCTTGCTGATGCTAATGAAGCTGCTCTGCTCTTTTCTTCTGTTGATTCCTGCTCCTGTTCCACCACCAGGTACTATTCAAAAAGTGGAAAGTTCCCTTGATCCTTGCAAGTGCACCTTTAATTCCTTTATTTCTATTTTGAAATCCTGCCAGGCTACTACTGGGAGATCCGAGTCGAGGAAGAACTTACTTCCTTTCCTTTTAGGTGCCCCTGATGTTAACATGAGTTTCACAGCAGAACTGTGTGGAGTCTAGTTTTTACCCATACCTGCAATATACATTTAAGCAGTCCCCAGAGTCCTCACAGGAGCTATAACACCCACCCCAGCAGTGCAAGGCAGCGGCAGGTCTAGCCTCCCTTGGGCCAACCTTCCCACTGAGCTTCCCCCCAGCTCCTGGGTACTCCTCAGCCACATCCAACCCTCCTCCCAATATACAGCAACTGCAGAGTACAGGCATAATTTCTCTTGTTTAGCATTCTCTCTGTATCACCTTTCTTACAAATATTTCAGCAGCAGAAGAGATACAGAAGTATAACAACCTCAAAAGTGGCATTTGGATAACAGAGCCATTCTGCGTGAACTCCCTGTCTTCAGTCTAGCCATGTGTATTTGCGTCTTAGAGGGAAAAGAACATCCCACACACCTTTTTTCCCCCCCACTTTTTTTTTTGCAAAAAAAATTAATGAACCTCAAAATAGAACAACAGCAGATAAATTTACTTATTAGATAACAGCTGCCAAAATTTGCTGCTAACAGACTGGAATTACCATGGAGAAATGCATCTTGCAAAGGAGAAATACAATCTGCAAAAGATTTCATTTGGCACTAAGACAAGTAGTTCTTTACTCCAAATACACATTTACAAGGTTGCCATACAAGTTTGACCATTATTTGTTGTATTAAAAAATACTTTGTCAAATAACATGATGTTGTAAGGCCAAACTACAACTGCCAGATGGTATCTTAAATAATACAAACCCCACCCCAATTAGCTACAGACCCTTCAGAAAGAGTGCACACCTCTCCCCACTTTTTAATGCTTCTTTTGCCTCCTTTTTCTCAGCTGGTTTCACCCTAACAGACTATGTAATACCTGTTTTGCTTCAAAACTAAACACTGCCCACTCTCCACTTCACAATTTGAAGGTTTTTCAAGGGTGAGAGAAAGCTGATTGAGTATGCAGTGAGATGGTGGGACACAGGATTCTCGTTAGGTCTGGCCAGACCATCTAGTAAATAGTAAGTAAATAGGAGAGAACATTGTCAGCTGTTCTGGCTTGCTCTGAATCTTTCTTGAAGACTTCAGAAAAAAAAAAAAAATATATATATATATATATATAACACAATGATTCCTTAGTGTGAGTTTACCAAAAGAATGTGTTACCCACAGAAAACCAAAGTGAATTCAAGTCATCCACTACAGAACTGGTAGGCTTTGGGTGAGAGCTTGAAGTGTGCTGAAGGAGTGGGGCAGTGGCAGGGATCTGCTGGCGGTACTGGCGCTGCTCCCCTGTGGGAACCCTGCTGTGCACGCACAGCCTTCCCCGAGACAACACTGCAGAGGAGCACAACTTACACTGCAGCCCCTGGTCCTGCCTGTTGGAGGTGGCACCAGACATGGTTCAGAGCAGGGCAACGTTTCCATCTGCTCCTCAGTGGGGCCCATACAGATTTGGGAAAATCAGAAACAGGAGCTAAGTGCTCACAGGAACTTCAGCTGATACCAGGAGCTAATTGCAGACATAGAACAAGAATAAGCAGGTAGGCGAGCGCAGAAGAGTCCGCAGCTGCAGACCGCGACAGGGGCCTGAGCTCACAACAGGGACTGTTATTTTCTGGCAACAGAGACTAGCCAGGTCAATGCTTCGTTCCGATCCGGCAGCCAGCTGACACCTACAGCATCCTGCCACAGGTGCCTTCTACTTTGGTAGCTCACGTAACAGTTTTGTGCAGTAAATCTTCCACACTAATGAACCCTACAGGAAGCAGAACCGTTTCCACAAGATGTATTGTGTTTGCAGAAGACACTGAAACTTTGCCAAAAAACTCCAAAACACCACACATGCCCCAACCTACAGATGTCTGAGGCCTGGCAAGGAAGTCCCAGAATTGACACCATCAGTACAGCCTTAAGTTCATCTCTTTTTAACACAACATACACGTTGTCTTTAAATGCAGAAGAAAACAGGTATATTTTAACAGCATACCTAAAATTATGACGTACACCTAGGATCTGTTTTGGTGTCTCAGAAGACACTTGTTGGGAATCTTTATTTCAACTACCTAAGCAAAACCACTACTTTACAGGCTGAAAATTCACCCCCGGAAGCACGCTCAGATTTGCTTGGCACTGCCCCTCACTCAAGGCTCTGTAAACAGACCCCCACCCAACTAACCCACCCTAATGTTGGAGCAATTCTGCCCTGCTCCGAGTACTTGTTCTGCTTTCCTTACCAACGCTGTCAGAGACAGAAACCGCCCTAACACACAGGCTGTGGTTCCTGGACCTCTTAGTCTGACCCTCCAGAGGGAAAGAGGAGATGAGTCAGTGAACCTCTGCTTTTGACAAATTGTGAGCAAGCCGATACGAAAACACCAAGCAGGAGTTACCTGCTGTTTATGACAAAAATCTCGTTTGCTCCATTATTGCAGGCAATATAAATCCAGGGCATCGCACAGCTTCTTCGCATACGTCCAGAGCAGAGAGACATTTCTTACAGGGACACATGGCTCCAGAATCATTGCTTCAGTGCTAATAATCTTCCCCTGGCTCCTTTCACTTCTCTGCTCAGAGCCCACACCCAGCCACAAAACACTCTTATAATTAAAAAGATTTTTAAATTATATTTTTTTTTTCAGATCAGTTATTGGTGGAGATTTGCGCACATTTACAATCGAAACTTCTGGACTAAAAGGTACCATAAACCTCACCTCAAAGACACCCTTCAAAGCAGAGATCTGGCTGCTACAGCTGCAGATCCTGTCAGCAGTTTTCGTCTTCTCTGTATACCCATTTGTGTTTTTATGTACCAAGTGGACACCCCCACATATTGCACAAAGACTGGATTTTGTTACAGATAGACCGTACCAAGAGTCTGGTGGCAGCATCAGCGTCTGCCAGGAGGAGTCAGCGGCTGCAGCACGCCCTACGTTCAGTGCTTTGGCGTTTTTCCTAAACGTACAAAAACAAATTGGTACTGCTCTGTACTTCGGAACCTGGGAACACCACAGACTTCCCAGGTTACATTTAAACAGATAATATCTGCAAGTGCTAATTTTGTGTAAACACTGGAAATGTTTATTAAAGGCAGAGACGATATAGTATCAGTTAGGAAGTGTTCAGCAACTACCTAATAATAGACAAAATCACCTTTGGCTCTTCAGCTGTCTTTACAAGTGTTTAATGATGAAAATATCCAAGTTAGATGAGCCTAATTAAAAGGGCTTTCCCTCACATACTGTTCTATCCTTATATATTTAAATCATATAGATTGATCAAGTATTTAGACCTAGAAAGGTACAAGCTAACTACACCTTCTCCTCCACCTCTGCACTGTCACAATATGTCGTCAGGCTCTACCTAATGGCAAAAGCATCTCTGGTTCAGGGGGAGATCAGGACACGCAGCTCTCGCTGTGCTGAAGGGGTGACTTGTTATTTCTGATGAGCATCTGCACCTTGACTTGTGCCTGCTGCACCACAGAAATGCCACCAGCTCTCATGGCACCGCTCTATTTTCTTGTTTTCTAGCCCTGTTCCATGTAGCGCAGGCCTGGTTAGCGCTACGTCTTACCCAAACTATGAGGAACTGCAGCTTGAGATGATGCAGGAATGCAGACGATGCACCCGAGGTCAGCCTGGTGAGCGTGCAGGGTCAGCAGTTTGGGCAGGCAGCGGTTTCCCTGGGCTATCACCACTGCTTCCCTAGCAGCTTGTGCAGTAACATACTCCGTATCAGCTCTCGAGGACTGATGCTGGGAAATGCTGAAGTCGCTGCTGGGTGCTGTAAGAGACTCAACAGCAACTCTTCAGCTGCCTGTTTCTGCTCAGCAAGGAACTGCCCAGAGGGAGGTTTCAGATGGTTACAGGACCTTTAACCAGAATCCTACCTCTCCAGGAGAAACACCCTCTGTGTCCTGGGTTCCTCTCACTCACACTTCAGCTCATTACCCAGCACTTTCACCGCATGACATTGGAGAATCACCCTTCCTTCAAGGCGTATTTAGTTGAAATGTGCTGTCATTTACTCACTCCATGGGAACAACAGTATTTCACTACTGCTGCTTTCAAAAATTAAGTGAATTACAAGAAATGCTAACATAACTGAGATCCCTTCTCCTCCTCCCCCCTCCAAATGCATAGCACTGAGCGCTCCTTTTCTGTAGAGTCCTTCCCACAGGCTCGCACATCACAGAGATTAGCAGACAATGCAGAATTGTCTGAGAGCACGTTGGCAGGAAACTGTTAGTGTCAAATTAGCCAAGTTAACATGATAGATTGTGATAAATTGAATGCTTGAGGTACTGTGTGCATGAACTATGTGGTACTGTGTATCACAGCAAATCTATATCCTAAAACCTCTAACTGGGCAATTTCATCCATATAAAAATGCTACTAAATATGCCTCTACTTGTTGTCAGACAGTTTCCTCTCCTTCTCAGCAGCTATAAAACATATGGGGTTTATGCTGCTAAGAGCCTTTGCAAATCATGCTGTAATACCTACAGTTATACTTAGCTATAGACATGTCTTCAGCTGATGTCAATTGTTGTAGCTGCCTTGATGTCAGAGCCAAGATTATTTACAGTAGATGAACATCTCTCCTGCTGCACTCAGCACTTACAAAGGTAGGCAAACAAGACGTGGTTTTGCTTTAGGTTTAGGAGGACTTAAACAGAACTTGGTCTTCAGAAAGTAAATCCAGACAGTGACTCAAATCTGGCCCTTGTCAGTTTGACCTTTCAAAGAGCAGACCTCTAGATATCAAACAGCTAGTCCTAACCCTCTCCTGCTCAGCACTCTTGCTGCCCTTGACCTTACACAGCACAAACCTAAAGGAACGTCTCTGACAAGCACATTAATACACACATATTTATATATTTGTAAAGGTGTCTATCATTTGTCTTGCCCTCTGAAAAGAGGGGCCACCTTTTGTGGGAGCAGCTAGGACCACATTAAATCATCTCACCAATTTCCCTATGCAGTCAGGAAAGACAGCGCTGAAGAGGCACCTCCACACTGTTAATTCACTCCACTTAAGGGAATCTTCAGTCAGATCCTGCCTCCCAAGGATGGACAGGAATGCCTCCTGGACTGCAACCACAACAGGACTCCAGACCTCCTCTTCCCTCCCCTTGGGAAAGGTTTAGTACAAGCAATAGCACTGCAGTGAAGCAGACTGCTACAGAGCAGGGGTGAACCTCCTTTACAGCTGGGTGATGGGCTCAGGTGGACAAGAGGGATGTTAACCATCCTGCTAACCCCTGCCCCTTCCTGAAGCCAAGGCTCCTTCTCAACTGCAGACATGCTACAGGTGCCTTTGACAACTGGTGCTAAGAAAGTTTAATCTGGATCCATCCCTCCGTGTCCTTTGAAATCTTTCTTTATCCTTCCCTATATACCAATTAGCAAGTAATTGCTGAAAGGTACGAAACAGATTCAACATTTTTTCCATGGGTTTAAGTCCATTAATTAATAACAGAAGAATAGTCCTAACTCTCAAAATATTGCTTTTATATTTTTAGTTCTCTTATAAGGTTTAATTACAGCTGAGCTAGTTTCCAGAGCCACCACTTAAGCAAAGCTCCAGACAGCCCTCACAATATTACAAGCTTTGCATTGCTGCACTGCTTACAAACCTCACAGCAGAGGCTTTTGCAGCTTCCACACTATAGTTTTATAATAAGGCAACCCAATAAAAAGCCAGGCAAAAAAAAAAAGCAAAGCACATTGTAACAGGCTGGCATCTAAACAACCTGAATCCCCGCCTGCAGAAAGTGCTAGACCTCACAGGGTTAAATATTATTTTTTCAGTCAATCTTTTTATGCATCCCACACACTAGAACTTACCTGACATGAAAGGAGATAGATATAAATATAGTACATAAAGTACAGTATTAATTTTGGTACAGACAAATCATGTTAAAGACTGTCAACATTCAGTCTCGCACAACTGCTATACAGCTACAACATTTGGGGAAAGAGAGGGAGTCAGGATTGTCTCATTTGCCTCCTGCAAAAGGGTCATTTAAAATTAAATTCTGCATTAACTCCACCCTAGGCTTTGGGGAGCCTCGGTCAAAAAAGTGTTATTTCTGAAAGCCCTTATGCAACATCTCAGAGGGAATTCATCATGGGCTCTGCATCGGGAGGCGGCACCGCCTCGTGGAGCTCCCTGTGGGAGCGTAATGGCTCATCTGGGAGGTGCCCATACTGCATCACCTGCCAAGGATGGCATCTCCTCCTCGTGCAATGCTGCTTTCAGAAGGTATTTGTAATTTAGAGGCTTCTTGGTTTTGTTTCTGTTTAACAGTTCTAAGAGCTTAACAATTCTTTCATTTAAAAGAAAAAAAAAAGCAAAAAAAGAGTCAGAAAGCTCAATTTCCTATTTATTTTTAGTGCTACTTAATGTGCATCCTGCTAAGCCAACAATCATCCCAGCATGAGCTGACTAGAAGCAGCAGCAGGTAGCTGCCTGGCTGGCTAGCAGGGATCAGGCTGGATGAAAGAGAAATAAGACTAGGTTTACTGTGTAGAGTAAACCCAAGGAGGGGATCTTGCTTGCACCCCCCTTCCACCACACACACATTTTAAAGATCTTTATTTTTATATGGCTGGACCACTTAAACCAAGATATAAGAAACCCACCCAGTGGTGGCCCCCTAGACGGGGAACAAACCAAGCCTCTCTCCTGGGCTCTGCTATAAAGATTGCACAAGACCGAATAACTGCTCCCAGGCCACCGTGGGCACCAGGGCCTGACTACTCTTCCTCATCTCTGCTTGCTGCAGGCACTTTTCAGCATCACCTGGGGGGAGCAGCTTCTGCCAAACAGGGACAGGAGGAGGAGGAATTTTGCAGAAAGGCCCCTGTACCCCACAGAGATGCTTCCAGATAGGACTGGCACCTGCCTGCTGGCTCACCAGCGGCTGCTCGCTAACTTCCAAGCCAACACTCAGGGTGGAGGCTTGGGTTTAATGTCCAAAACTCAAACACTGCCACAAAACTTTCTTTTACAAATACCTGCCCGGTAAAAAAGCATACTTTATTACCTGGACATACATGCACGAGCTTTGAATAGAGACCTGACCTCACAGGTTCAAAGATAGGCGCATATATATACACACATATGAAAAAGCAATGGAAAAAAATACTCAAAGGCAACATTTATTTTTACAACAGCATTTTCGAGTTTTCCCAACAAAAGGAATCTTGCATTAGTATAAGCTTTGTCTGCTGGGAGAGCTTGCTGAAAGAAAAAAATCGATAATGACAAACCTTTGTGGTACAAGCTCGGCTTCAAACCGGGTACCTGGCAGGCAAAACAATGCACGTGCAAACACCTCGCTACCCAAAAGTAGAACTGTGTTTTGAATATAGAACTCTGGAACAATCTAGATTTCAGATTCAAATTCCACCTTCTCTTTTGCTGTCAGCCTTTCAGCAAAAAAATCTCACAATATTTTTTTCCAAGGAAATTCCCTTCAAATTCAAAGCCAAGTTTACTCTCCCATTTTGCTTCACTGGCCTACTGAAGATGTTTTATGAATTCTGTAATAAATAACAAACAAGAAACATGGGAAGGGCAGGAAAAAGATTCCTGTAGCTGAGAGTATAATTTCTTTCAAAAAAGCATGTACTTAGCACCATCTAAGCACAGGTCTATCTGCAAATTAGTGAACCTGTTAAGAGTTAATTTTAAACAAAGGAAGTCAAAATAGTAGTACAGACAGGCCAGCTGAAGCTGACATTAACTTTTCCTTGAAATCCCTAGTCTATAAAGCATATACCTTAACATTAAATTATGCAGATCCTAAAGAATATCGGCTTTCTTCACTTCATTAGGAGAAGAGAGCTATTTGCTAGCAGAATAAAATCAAGTACCAGTGACCCACTCTGCAACCTTTTTGTGTTCAACAGAACTCCTAAAGCTCTCCTGTAGGTTTATGTCAGGCAATAATGTTACTGTAGTCAGCCTTTCTGCACTGTAAACAACACAATATTTAAACTGTAGGACACATATCACACCGCAGTTGTAATAAAGGGCCTATCCAGGCTGTTTTCTGGCAAAAAAACCCTGACCAAACAACTACCAAAAAACCCATCTTCTGCTATTGCAGAGTCTCGACTCAATATATTACTTCCACTCATCGTACAGCACAGCTTTACCTTTTCCCTAGCAGCAGAGGCAATTTAAGACATTCCTACTCTTCTCCCCCTCCCTCCCCTCTGGTTTTTAAGACTCCTTCAGCTGCGCAGCAGCAGGTTCAGAGAAGAGCCCTGCCACCAGGCCAGCAAGGCACCATGGACTTGGGGAAGGAAAAAATGCCCAAAAGCCAAACAAACATCATCACTTTTTAGTCCGTAACAGTGATATCGTTCCCAGAACAAGACCCTGCCCTGCTAACTTGGGCACAGACACAGGAGCACAAACTCAGGGACTCAGGAGGAAGGGATGATCCCCCCTCCCCACCCCTCATCTCCTGCCAGGAGAAGCCATCACACAACACTATCCTTTTTTCCACACCTGGCCTACAGTCCTCTCTGCCCCGCATTCATCACAAACCACTAACAAGTAGTTATTTAGACTCAATGCAATAACCTATTAAAAAAAAAAAAAAGCATGTTTGGCCTCATGTTTTATCATTTAGAAGATCATAAATACTTCAGCTGAGGCTTTGGGGTGCACAGCTGAGGCTCTACACAGATAGTCTTTGCAGAGACCATACTTTCCCCACAGAGTTTATGGTCACTACTATCCAATAACCCATCACAGGCACAAAACAAGTGAAATAGGGTAAGGAAAACATGAAGAAGCACAGCAGTATCTCACAAATCTGAGCTCCTTAAGGACAGAGCAGTAGAAAGTTACAACCATGCATTTTTGTTAAGAGCAAGTACACAGTCTCCAGACACATAATTAAATCTTTTCACTGTAAATTAGCATCTTGGGACCAAACATAACAAAAGAGACCACACTTTGAAAGGGAAGTTACAAATCACAGCAATTCCTGCAGTAGCACACAGCAGGCTTGCAGCCTGCTAAGCAAACTGCCAGATAGCAGGTCCCAGGACACCGAGGAAATACTCTGCATTTCAGTAACAGGAGAGTTAGTTATGACTTCACACCTACCTCAGAGGTGAAGCAGCCTGCAGGCATGACAAAGCATATGCATGGAGAGAAGAACAGAAGACATGCTTTTGTCCTAAAACCAGCCCCCTACTCTCCCCCAGGGAATTTAAAGAGCCCAGTGGTGCCTCCTGGGAAACCCATCAGGCAGGTGGTGGCAATCAACATCATCACCAGTTCTGCTAGGGCTTTGTTTAATGGGATTAAGTTGGTTACAACCTTGCCCTTCTCTTTCACTGGTTTGATACCCCCCATGCTGTGGAAAAGATACAGCCTCCCCTGCCAGGAGCTGAGCGTGGGACGGCAATTATCCAGGCAGAACTTCCAGCCCTGGGTGATGGCACCCCTCACCTCCCTGGGAGCACCAGGAGGAGGCTGAGTGAAAGGCAGATGTGAGAAGCCATTTCAGATCATTTGCTTTTTATCTTGTCAACAGAATAATACTCGAGACTTACACCGAAAGCAAAATACAGGAGCAGGATAATCCTCTGAGCCCTTTAACCTTTATATCTCAATTTAGTGTTAAGATTAGGTGACACAAAGGTAAATCCCCCATCTCGCTCTTCCTCCACTCAGGAGGCAGACTCTGTCCTCAGAAACCTCAGGTTAACCCCCTAGTTCACCAGGGAGCTGAATATGAGCATCCACGGGATCTACCCACGTGCTCTGCAAATCTGGTGACAGGATTATCAAGAGCAAGGGGACACTTCTCAGCACCAGGGCCTATGCGAGGACACGGTACATGACCCAGCAAACCGACAGCAACATTTACTGCGGCTGTCAAATGACTGTAGCAGGACCTGTTTTGCACAGCTCCAGTCACAGCGTGACACCTAATGTCAAAAAGTATCGGCAACTCTTTGTCAGTCACCAGAGTCAGCCTGACTTAAAGGCATGTGCCAAGCTACAGGCAAGAAAAAGAAAGGATGGAAAGCTGAGCCTGCTGGGATGCTCAAGAAGATGAAATGAAGAAGCCAGAGTGCACCCCAGGATATCAGGTTCAGCACTGTCTTGGTGGAAGCTGTAGGTACTTTATGTATTAATTGGCTTGCTCGTGAAGTGGAATAAATACATCATTATCATGGCCCTGTTGTTGGGCTTAATTCATTCATCTGCACGTACCTCTCTGAGGAGGTGGGAGTGAGCACGTCCAGCACAAAGTCTGTACGGCAGCTCTGGACAAAAGGTGTCTGGGCACCGTTGTGCTTGCACACTGCTTAGAAAATAGCCTGGCCAGGGTGACAAGTTCTGACTGCCAGCAGGAAAAACCCAGAGCGCCATCATTTGCTGAGCAAAGCGTTCAGAAACGTGAACAAAACCGTTTCACAGAGCCAGCAAGAAACAGAGCATTTGCAAGCAAGGGCAAAAACCTAAGACCAAAACGGTTCCTCCCTGGAGAGCACAGAACTGGAGAAAGGAAGCTTGGAGTTCTTCACGCTTGGGGTTCTTCACCAGCTTGGTCAAGGCAGGCAGGTACAACAAGTAGGTACAAGGGCAACAATAGCCAGCAAGAGCTCACTCCCCCTGCTCTGGCTCACAGCAGTGGGTCAACCACCCGTTTGACAGGCATGCAGCATCATCTGCAGGCCAGCACAAATTGGTCTCCAAACTGCACCACATGGCTTCGTTTAAAGCAGTTGCAAGGGTAACCCATTAGAGAGAAAGACTACAACATAATTAAACTGCTCTGTTAATTTTAATTAAGCTCATTGCACTGGCAAACCTGCTGAATCAAGGGAAACATTTGTCATTAGGATTCCTGTGTTTTTTGTTTCAATTTAAGCAAAAACCACCCAAATTGCAAACCAGCAAGCAGCTAAGTGATCCTGGTGAGCTTCCCCTCAAGTTCCCACAGTTTGCAGTGAGCTCAGCAAGAGCCCTTCTTAGTGCTGAATATTGGATATTGTTTCCAGTTGGTCATGCGGGGCATCAAGACTACAAATTACCAGGACAGGAGCCCAATCTGTCAGCGCTGTCCTCTACTGCAGGACCGGATTTCACAGAAATGACATGTGAAATGCAAACAAGGGACGCAAAGGATGTGAGACAGCAGCTCTAGACAGGATTTATTTTGCAGGGACTAACTGCAAGGCTAGCCTTTTTAAAACCAGCTTCCGTCTCTGCACTTATCGTGGTGTTGTGGTTTAACCCCAGTTGGCAACTAAGTACCACGCAGCCGCTCACTCAATCCCTCCTGGTGGGAGAGAATCAGACAAGTGAAAATGAGGAAAATTGAGGGCTGACATAAAGACAGTTTAACAGGTAAAGCAAAAGTCGTGCACGTAAACAAAGCAAGACAAAGAATTCATTCCCCACTGCCCATGGCAGGCAGGGGTCCAGCCATCCTCAGGACAGCAGGGCTCTGTCACGCATAATGGTTACTTGGGAAGACAAACGCCATCACTCTGAATGTCTGAACCCCTTCCTTCTTCTTCCCCCCAACTTTATAAACTGAGAATGATGTCACATGGCATGGGACATCCATTTGGTCACTTGAGGTCAGCTGTCCCGGCTGTGTCCTCTCCAACTCCTTGCAGCCTGCTCGCTGGTGGGGTGGTGTGAGGGGCAGAAAAGGCCTGGGCTCTGTATGAGCCTGCTCAGCAGTAACAAAAACATCTCTATTATCAATGCTGTTTTCAGCACAAATCCAACACACAGCCTCGTAGTAGCTGCTGTGAAGAAAATTAACTCTGTCCCAGCCAAAACCAGCACACGTGGTGCTGTAGGAATTACAAAGACCAGGAACATTTTTTCAGACACGCTTTCATAACACAAAACAAAGAGGAAGCACGAGGTACAAAACCTAACAGAAAATGTAGGTCATGTTCAAAAATACCATCAAGGGTATGCAGAATACATCGTACCTCTACAATAAGCTTTGATTTCATGAAATTTAAATAGGTCCGGATTTCAAGTATTACTTTTCATTTCTGTTGTCTCAGCTCTTTGGTGTCACATCTGAGACAGCTTGGCCCTGATATTTGATCACCTCCACCAAGACCATGACAATCAGTAACTGCCCACTGAAATGAAGCCTTTGATATCTCAAGGCAGGGCCTGAAATCTAAGGTAGCCAAATCAGGTTGCTGCTTTTGAAAATTTTACTCCTCTGGAAATTTGGCTTCTGTGACAAAAAAAAAAACCAACAAACCACGCAGTTCATCTCTTTGGCCATCAGCAAAGGATTTAGGCAGGTAAAGGTGGCAGAAAGCCACCTTCCTCCTCTGCTACCTTCCTTGCGATAGATGCAATCAACCAGCAGCACAGCCAAGAGCAGCCTTTGGGTTAGTTGGGTGATGGGCATGGAAATGGGTTGAGGGACATGGCAGCCTGCACAGGACTGGTGCTGGACTAGCAAGAGGCATGAGCCAGCAGTGCTGCACCTGAAGACTTGGCTTCACCCAGTCATTTCCAAGCTTCATCCCTGGCAGTTTTGGTTGGGGTCAGCTAGCTCACACCTGGTCTATGGGAGAGACTGTCCCCAGACAGGTATGGAAAGTTCTTACCCAGGGGAGGGTGGAGATGAGGTGGGTTTATTTCATAGAATCATAGAATCTTTAAGGTTGGAAAAGACCTCTAAGATCTCCAAGTCCAACTGTCAACCCAACACCACCATGTCTACTAAACCATGTCCCGAAAGTGCCATGTCTGCAGGCTTTTTGAACACCTCCAGGGACGGTGACTCCACCACCTCTCTGGGAAGCCTGTTACAATGCCTGACCACTCTTTCAGTGAAGAAATGTTTCCTAATATCCAAACTAAACCTCTCCCGGAGCAATTTGAGGCCGTTTCCTCTTGTTCTATCTCTTGTTTCTTGGGAGAAGACACCAACACCCACTTCACTACAACGTCCCTTCAGGTAGTACAAATGTAAGGCCATATTCTGCCTTTTGTCTTCAGGATGAGAAATTGGACAACTATTGCAGGTACACCTGTAATCTCCAATGAAGACAGCCAGCAGAGACACAACAATAATTCCCCATTGGTGATAGCAATGAAGGACGACTACAGAAAGTCTAGGAAAACCACTGCAAGCAGATCTCTCTTTTTTTTTTTTTAATTTACATGCTAAGTGGGATTTGACATAAGGAAACAATTTCACACATTAGTTTCAGAGCAAAAGTTTCATTTCATCCCCTGAAGTGGAATACTGATTGCTCAAACTGCATATTTTCCAATACACGGCCCAGATACAGACCAGCTAAATGTTCACAGGCATCGCTCCAACGTCTCTCAATTTTCTTTCTCGCTTCTCTCACTGTTTCCTATTTTTGCCTTCAGGAATCTCAATACCACTAGTATCGCTTCTGGATTATATCATCTATATTCAAAGATGTATTTCGCACAACCAAGAAGCATGTTTAGAACAAGGAATTCTCTAAAGTTTATTATAGGAGAAAAGATCACAGCAGATACAAGAGTCAATCCAGAATATATTTTATGTTCATCTCAATCCCATGGTATCAAAAGGTGTAAAGGGAAGATGAGCCCCTTTTACTTGGCAAAAGATGAACCTTTTTTGCTTCTACCTTTTACACATTCTTTAGGCCAAGAGCCAGAGAAGTTTATAATGACCAGGCACCTGAGTATCACTGGAAAAGGAGTTTTCCAGGAGGCCAGAAGGGAGGAAATACTTTTGTTTTAAAAAATATTGAGGGGTCAGGCATCTGTCATAGATAAGCTGCTTTCAGCTACCCAGCATCTCTCCCAAGAGCAGAACTCTTATATTTGGTGAACATGGGAAATTCGAGACCTCCAACACCTATATTCATGCCATTTGAAGCTGTGATTACACAGGTAAGTAATTAATGGCGCTGAGGAAATCAAATCACAGATTTTCTGGCCATCGGTTTTTGCAGCTCCCAGAGAACAACCAGGAACTGAGCTGAGCCCCTGAGTACAGGATCCAGGGAACCTTCATTTATGTGCTGCGCCTGCAGAAAGGGAGGCCTTTGTAAAATAGTATTTTTCTTTCTGTGATATTTTCTCTAAAACCATAGGGTACATAATCATCAATGAAGTCTTGCTATACCTCACTATGCCAAGTGAGACCAAAGCCCCAAAGCTCTCATAAAATTTAAAGCAAGACAAATTGTGCTCCAAATCCCCAGAAAACAAGAAAAATGTTGGAACAGAAAAACGTAATCCATTTGGATCCTGTGTTGCTGCAGCACCAGGTATTTATGTTCTAATGGAAACTGATGGTTCATAATGTCAGCATGTGGTAGATGCAACTCCCCAACAACATGAATGGTAGCCCGGAGTAACTGCATCACTGTGTGTTACTGCACGAGGTTTACTGAAATTCTGCATATTGATGCGCCTGAAAGTTTAACACGTAGCGATCTGAGTCGATCCAGTTTAAATTAAATCCTTTCTGCACTTGAAACTACACCTTCCACTTGCCTTTGCTGCTTCACAAGAGTTAAAAATGCAAATGCGGTCTTAAGGGGCTACCTTCTAAATATTCAGCTGAAATAGTTCGCTCAGAACAGAGACAGATTTCTTGGTGGGACTGCACTAGGATGCAAACATAGCCTTGTATTATGTAAGCACCATTTCGAAGCACTCTCAACATATCTGTTATACCAGGCTGTTCTATGCTATAAGAAGAAACACTTTCTGTTACTTCTTCTAGCTTTTCCTACAAAGGGATACATTAAGGTTTGGAGATATATAGTTATTGTTCCTAGAACAGAGCACGAAACACTGCAGCATCTAAGTTACTTCAAGCAATTGATAACAGGTCATTGTTCATACCGCGCTGCCACGTATAAAAGGAAGTGCGTGTTCTGTAAGCTGGTGGATATTTTATATCCGCTGACCCCTGTGCCCCTTCACAGCTCTTCCAGCAAACTAAAATTAAAGACATTTCGCACTAAAAAGATTACACAGAAAAAGACACAGATAATGATATAGCTGCACAGCTGTCAGCGCTGCAGCAGTAGTCATCGCTCAGTGTTGTCATATTAAAAATATTTCGCTGTTAATTACTTAGGTATTAAGATCAGTTTATCACCTCTATGTTATCTAGCGTGAAACTCACTGGCAGCTGGGCACTTGCTGTTTTGCAGCTGTGGAATGGCATGTATTGAGGCACTTTGTCTTAGTGCTTGTTGCGAGTTATACTGCTCCTCTGAACTCTCTTACTTGTCCCTTTTAGCCAACTAATGGCAAACTTCACCTTAGTTGAAGTATAAAGGTCGCTGGACCGCATTTCGTCCCGTCCCACAGCATACCTGATGACACATTGCAAGTAGAAAGTTTCCCAGGACGGTACTTTCTCTTGGTGTGAACAAAGCTGGAGGACGTGCACGCAGGATAACACCCCTTGACTGTTAACAAATCCTTGCACATAACACAGAATCAAAGTGGGAAGACCTTGAGACAACGGTTTGCTCACCCAAGAACCCAAGCATCATGGATGTTAAAACATCTGGAGGTAGGCAAACACTATTATTCATTTTATAAGTGGTGAACCAAAGCAGAGAGAGATCACCGTTTGTCTAAAATCGACCTGGGAGGCCCTTGGCAAAGCAGGGGACAGCAGCTAGGACTCCATGCTATGGGGACAGCAGACGGATGAGCGCCTCGCGCTCAGGTTTTGTTCACAGCTGCAACGAGCACCGTACCGAAACGCCTCACCACGTGGGTTCGGCAGTCGCATCCGCAGTGCTGGCTGGACACACACTTTCGGGCGGAAATTATATTTGTCCAAACGGAGATTTGCACAAATCACTTAGGTTCATGTTCTCAGTTTTGGGTGTATTTGTTGAAAACAAAGGAATTTTGTCAAAAGGACATTTTTCTGGTAGACTCTATGGTGTTTACATCAATAAGTTGTATATAGCCACTGTGGCAGGTAGCCACACGTACAGTCACTGAGGCAGCTATTAACTACAGATGTTATGGCCTGAATTATAAAATTATTATTACTCCTGTGTATTTTGACTGATCACATTCATTATTGTGAAAAATTCTGTAATCGGCCCCATAAATGCTGTTACACTGTTTTTTATGAGATTGCACATACGAAGAAAAAACTTGCCTTGCTGGACAAGAAATGTAGGAAATTTAAAAAAAAGGTTTTGTTTTGGCTTAGCAAATATTGGGGCTCGTTTTTTTAGTGAAATCCCCCATGGAAATTCATGACTAGAAAGTTTCTGGCAATTCTAAGGAGGTATGTAAATACACTTGTAAATAAAATATTGAATGAAAAAGTCCATGCTTTTCAGCTGATCGAAGAAACACAACTCTCGTGATCCTAACACAGCAGATTATAGCAGACAGCCCTTCCTAGTAGATATTGGTTCAATCCGCCATCTAAAATGGTGGCGGAGTTGATCTTCGCTACATATTTCAGTTAGAATTTACCTGCCAAAAAATAAAAATAAAAAAAATAGCAGCAATTCTTTGCAGAATGTAGCAGGAAAGCAACGCTAATGTGAAATCAAATTCAGCCTGAATGAGGGCTGAAATCTCAGTCCTAGTTCTTCATACTCCCCCTTCCCCTTTCATCCCGGGCACGCTGCAGTCCCTCTCCGTAAAGCAGGTGTAATTATATTTACTTACTTTGCGTGAGGAACTGGATAACACTCAAGGGGCACCACGCTATGTGAGCAGAAATGTTTGTGAAGACCAGCCAGAGTGGGAGGTGGGAGCAGACCTCCGCTCACTCGCTCCTCCATCGGACCATGCTCTGGTGAGCAGAGAGCTCACCCCTGGCTGCTTCAGTGGGGCTTGTTCGATGCGAGACCGTGATCTGCCTTTATCAATAATAAAAAGTAACAGGAGTTCAGATCTTTTACCAGCTGGAAAAGACTGAGCAAGCTGCAGCTTAGTTAAAAACCCTCGCCTCAAGGCTTTAAGGACCATCCACTGTTGAACAGTAAATGCCAGACAAGCCTGCTGGGAAGGGAAAGATCCTACAACAGGGAATCCAACACCAAAGACTTCTTTTCTTGGGGAAAGAGTCTCCTTAGAACTGTATGGCTGCTAGCTAGGTAACAGCCATAATTCTTGCAATTTTAAATCAATTTATTGGATCTCACAGAAGCCCAGATATTTTGAATGATCGCATCAAGCACCGCAGTCTCCTGTGTATATGTGGGGGGAAAAATCTGGAAAAAAATGCATTGTTTTAGCATGACAAGCAGTTTATTTCAAAATTGCATTATTTTTTCGCTTTACTTGTAAATCTTTGTAAGATTTACAAAACAAGAGAGTTTAAATTACTCAGCTCACTCATTTTTATGTTACTACATGGATAAACAACAACGTGCTGTGTTTTGAGGGGAATATATGTCACTGAAGCACACACAACTCAAAAAATCGTTGAATACATTTTACTTCCAGCTTCCAAAAGTTTGCCTATGGACTGAGTCCAAGCATGCAAAATTTCAGCCTGCATGTATTTGCCAAAATTGTAAGCACTTAAATAATAAAGGGCTTTGATGTGATAACGATGCAACGCACTCCTACCCGTGCTGTAACCAGTAAGTAAACCTACTTACGGCTATTCATAAATTCTCCTTTTGTATATATATGCACGTTGACAAAATGAAGACAATTATAACCTCAGGCTGAAAATGGAGTGTGGCATTTGAACACTTTGATTTAATGGACCTGGCTAATGACAACCGGTCATATGCAGACGCATGGTTCAAATCCACCCGAGCTACAAGCCATGCCTTTAGCTTTGGTTTGCTGTCTGATGCTTACAAATTGCTCCCCACGCAATGAATCAGTAGGTTCTAGACCATTTCCAAAAGCACGATGATGCCCACCACGGAGGCGGCAGTGCCAGCCCCAAAGGCTGCCAAGTCCCTCTGAATTCCCTCCGCGCTGCTGTCACGCACGCCCACTACTTTTGCCCCCGTTTTCCCCACACATGTTCATTTGCACCCAGACCGCTGTGGGATACACAGCAGTGCCCTGGAGAGGCAAAACCGCGTGCAGTGAGAGCACGGTGCAAGCCAGGCAGCCAGCCTGCCCCTCCGGGCTGTCCTCCTTGCCTTTCAGTCCTGCAGCAGCCGACCTTGCTCGCTGCCTTCCCCCTCACGCCTTGCCCTCCGGCTACACAAAGTCCCACAGTCACCGGACTGTGAAATAGCTCTTTTTTCGTTTGTGTCTCCTTGACGAGCTGCGGTGCAGGCGCAGAGGAGGCGGCAAGGGGCTGTGCCAGCACTGGTCAGAGCTGTGCTTGCTCTCCTGGCCTTGCTGATGGAAACACTTTCCAGCAGCAGTGCAGAGGGAGAGAAGGAACAGGTCATGGCCAGCCCCACAGAAAGCTCAGAGTAACACAGGAACCCATGAAAGAAGGAGAAAGCTGCATGCTCCCACATGCCCTGCCCAGGAACAGGCATGCAGATGCTGCTGGGTGCAACCACCCTTTTGTGCTGCTCCGAATGCTGCTGTCTGGACGCAGGAGCCGCCAGGACCTGGTGAGGCTGAGGACAGTGCTCCACGTGTGGAGTCAGCTCTCCTGCTGCCTCCCATCTCATCTGCTTTACCCACCCAGGCAGCTATGGGCAGGGGAAGGGTCTCTCCCACTGCTGCTTACCTTGTGTTCTCCCCTTCCCTCGAGCGAGGGGATGTGCTGGCCATGTGCCCCAACACGGTGGAAACAACTACTTGTAGGCAGTGCCTGTCCCACCAGAATGATGCTGCCTTGAGGACTGGGCGAGGTGGGCAGAGCGAGCTGTGCTTACCCTCTCTGTGTTGTCCTCCCGCAGAGCTGCCCTCTCTCGGGCTCCCAGGCTGGGTTGCACGGCCAGGGGAGCGCAGGCGGCCCCGGTCCCGTGCAAACAGTTACTCCCAGGAGGATGCTGCTGGCGTCCTGGGTGGGAGAGCGCAGCCGCCTGCAGTCAGCAGAAGACAGAATTAATGACCTTTTCTTGCCTAATTAGTTGAAGGTTTAGGCGTCTGGTTTTGACAGAGTAGAAAAACCTTGAAGCTTCTGTTCTGTATCTGATGTTGAACAGAGACCTTATGTCTACAGGGATTTCAGTCTAGCACTTTTGATGAGCCCTACATTCACCCCCAGTAAATATATATATCTTTGCCTCTGTAGAAACCACTCTAAAAAGAACTTTGAGGAAACCTTTGATAACTCCTCCCTTGCTTAAAAACATCCCCTTTGGTTGACAGGGTGATATCAAGACTTCAAATTGGAGCTGGTGAAATGTTCAGATCAAAAAGGATGAATTTATCTTAACAGTAATCTATACCTGCTATGTCAGACACCGTGCTGCAGCGTGTCCTGCTGTGTGCGGTATGCCACTGATAGAGCAACGATAAACCTTTCTAGATAGTGCCTAGCGCAAAGTGTTTACCAGAATATAGATTGCTGTGAGATATAGTTAAAAGCTGCTCAGAAGTAAGAGATCAGGGAGGCTGACCATTTGTGAGGAGGTCAGTGATGCTTTTTTTTGTTGAGTTTTGGTTTTGCTTTTTTTTGCCTTTTTTTTTTTTTTTGCCAGCAGCACCTAAGTGCAATAAAATATCAGAGCAAGAAAGAATTGCTATAGCAACAAAGTATGTTCTCCGAATGGAGGCTGTGTGTAACAGCCAACCGCCACTAGAACTTTAAGGGGAAGGAATAAAATCCATCACAAAAGCGGGAAAAGGAAAAGCATTAAAAATTAAGATTTTATTGTTCCATGATTTATTTTTACTTACTTCTCATCTCCAGAGTTCTTTCAGTACTTCCCTGCTCCTATTTACTGCTTCACACAAAAATTTTCAGGAACTTGGAAAAACAGCTGTCTGAATGATCTCTTAGTGGTAATACAATGATACAGACTTGCAGTCAACAGTAGGATTATCACTGCAAATATGAGGAATTACGAGATTATAGCAGCACTGGGAGATAACAGGTAAGACAGGAGTTAAGACTGACATGATGCCAATACTCAGCAAGAGGCTGTCCTTCCTGTCAAGAGGATTCACAATGATAAAAAACAGAGAGTGAAGTGGGAAACTGCACCAGAGCGATGAAGTGACAAGTTCAGGGTCACTCAGCAAGTCACTGGCAGCATCAGGACCAGAACGCAGGTCTCCGGCATCCCTCTCGCTGTCCATCAGCTATTAAAGCTGTCCAGAAAGTTAATTGCAATGTTCTTGGGCAGTACAATTGCCACACACCTTAGGGTGGGCTACGTACGCAGGGAAGCTAGTTTGTGTCCAGTTTCATTGTGATTGTTAAACTACCCCAGATAACTACTGAGCTCGTGCTCCGTCACTGAGCCCTGCCTAGCCTTCATCCTAACCGGGGCACTGAGACCAGCTTTCCCTTCCCTGCTTTCTCCTCTGCGGCTCAGAGTGGAAACCAGTTGCAACAGGGAAAATGAGGATTGCAAAACAGGGGGAAGCTTTTGCCTTCCATAATCCTCACATGGGGTATCTGGAGAAAGAAGAAAGACAAGATAAGTTAAGGAATCTAATTCCAAGTCACAGCTAGTTTTTTCCTCTGCTTCTGACATGATGAAGTTTCAAACACCTTCAAAAATGTTTTATGCTGCCACAGACAGCCCTTGTCCTGTGTGGTAATGCTATCTCATGCTGGCTCTGCGCAGGTCCTCAAATTATAATCTAGGTTAAGAGAAATTCCTTCTTCTGCAGGTGAACAGATTGAAATGCTGCATTAAGCTCTGTGGCGAAGCAGGGGAAAGAAGCAGCAAGTTCTGAAGAGTCAAGTCCTGCTGCCCTGGTTGAGTCTTTGGATACTCAGGACAGGGAGCAGCAGAAGTGTGTACGGAAGCAGGAAAATTGAAAGGCTCTTTTAAAAGATTCTCTCCCCACAGAGAAAATATTTTCTAGCATATCTTTGCAATGAAGCTCGTTATATGTTGTCTTATTTATAACTCACAAGTCTCCATAACAAGCAAGCTCCTCAGAGGTAGAAAAGAGAGTGTGATTTGAATAGAGCTGTATATCACAGTTCGATGTTCCCGCTCTGGCTACGACTTACAACAAAAGCATAGCAGCATGGGTCAGTCTGTGAGGGACATTCTGCAGCAAAGAAAATCAAATAAGTTGAAGTTTCCGTATGTGTATGAAAGACATTTTTCTTTAAACTTAAAGAGAAAAGTGTTTTAGGCTCACACCCTACTAGCTTAAGCAGCAAGTCTTTCTTGTTTTTCAATAGTTTCAGCTAATCAGTTCCTCCTCTAACTTCTTAAAGAAGGCATTGTATCAGATAATATGAAAGTGAGAAAAATAAAATATGAGTAACCCACAATCAGGAATACAAGTTATTTCAAAATTATAGAATGAAACACTTTTGATATTTACCATCTGTGAAACAAAAAAACAACACTGGAGTCTCCCATAGACAGCAAAGGTCATCTTAGGTTAAAGTCATGCCAATGAGAATCAGCCCAAGCAGACCAGACAGCAGCTCCTTGGGTGGGGAAGGGCAGAGAGAAGGCAGATGTGTGCTTTTCCCATGACTGCTCTCCTAAACCTAAGGCGCAAACTGCTGCAAAATGTTTGTGATGAATTGAGAGGAAACAGGCAACATTCTCATTTGGAAATCTGAGAGACAACTGGAACCCGGGAGGTAAACCTGTCTTCAGATACACTGTAGTCAGTTTTACAGGCTGCAGCAAAATAGTGACATACCCAAATGATAATGGAGCCTAATTTCTTCACCAACATCAATCCATGAACAGGGGAGAGCACAAGTTTCAGAAAATCAAGGGCTGCCGTCTCCCATTCCCAACACTGCCTAGTGATCAGAGTCATGCTCTGTTTTCATCTCTCTCTGGTCCCATGAAACTTTTATTGCTTTCTCATCTGTGGCCCAACTGTTATCACCTCCTGCTCTTTTGAGTAGTCATCTTAAAAAGATAATTGTGCTGCTGGGTTGTTTCAAAGGGTGAATCAGCATTCAGTAAATGCTGATTCTCTGGGAGGGGATTCAAGGGCCCTGATGACCCAAGGCTTTGCCAGAGCCCTGCTGCAGGCACTGACAGGGCTTGTCAGGCTCTCCCAGTTTCTTGCTGGTCCCCAGCATCATCACTGTTTTGGGCATCATGGTGAAACACCTACCCCTACTTAATGTAGAGGGTTGGTCATGGCTAGTGAGGTCCAGTTCAAGGACCAAACAAATAAACCGTAGGCAGTCCAGTCCGACAAAACCTTTTTGGGTTCAAGCTACCGCACAACAAAAGGAGTTGTGAGAGAATCTCTTGCTTGTGTTCGTTTACCCTAAATGGATAAAACTATCTTTGTTAAGAAACTGATCACATGCTGTGTTTCCACTTGAAGGCTCAGCAAGTTTCTGCTCAGCTGGGAACTGTTTTCCCAATCCCAGAAGACCCAACTTGCATAAATAGTTCTAAATGAGGTTACTTATATTCTGGGTAGGGGAAAAGAGAGGAAAAACTAAGGGGCTTAGCGAGGTGAGGAAGTGACTTTACATGCCTTCCACCAGCTTTTTCCAGTTGTCTACCAAGCTTCCCCTGGTGCCACCAGGACCTGGGGAATAGAGCAAGGGCTCTAACAATATTCAATAGCTCTCATTACAGATCCTGTATTCCCAGAAGCAGCTGACTGATGCTTGCCTCATCTTTCAGTGGAATAGAGCTCATGTACATCACACTCTAGCATAGTCCTTTCCCAAATATTCATGGTTTTGATATATTGCTCATTCCTTCATGGATCGTTACATAGCTGGCTGATCATGGGTTAATACATCAGCTCTCCCCCACTTAAGAACTTCTCTCACTGGGAAACATACTGATGGAAAGATCCAGCTCTTTCAAAGGGACACTGCTCAGGTGGTGTCAAGGTGTTGGGACTTGCTGGGAAGAGGTTTTGTTGTCCTAGTATGACAAAACATTAAATAAACTGCAGGGACTCCTTATGCTATTATTGACAGAATTCCATCACAGACATTAATTGGAGTTACACCATCCTTTAATGTTTTCCCTACCTGCTCTACAAATCTGCTACCATGACTAGTGGCCAGTCAAGTTTTACTATCTTAATTTCCTACTCTAAAACAAACCTCTCTTAACTGAAGAGTTATTATACACTGTCTTTGCTTTAACATGAAGGCATATGAGAAAAATATAAACTAAAGACTAGTTCTTCAAACAGAAGAGTTATAAAACAAAACCATAAAAATATGTCTCTTCCATTTACTTTGTTTGCAGATGATCTCATTTGTATTGTGGGCACAGATTTACCCTGTTCAGATCAAATTTCTATGAATAGAAAAAAACTGTAACTGTGATAAACACTCACAATTATAGCACTTGATTTTCTCTTCCATAATTTAGCACAGCTTCAGCTGGTAAACTATCTCTTCTCAGGAGAGGAAATTGTAAACACTGAATTTTTGCACTACAGTTTGCAGGCTATATGGTGTGCTCCTCTGATTCATTCACATTGCCCAATGGTGCCCGAAGCAGACACCTCCAGTCATATGGTGATATGCCATGCTGTCATGCTGGGCTGTAATGGAACACTCATACTGACTGCAGGTCATTAGAAAACAGACTGTGAATCTTTTGTTACTGGTGAGCGGGTTACCTGAAGCCTGTTACTGTTTCCCCCTCTTATTTGTTCAGTAAATAAATAACAGACTGTACAAAGATGTAAAAAAAACCCAAAACCCAAACCTAAAACCCCCAAAACCACAAGATCCCAAACAACAACAAAACAAGTGTTGCAAACACTTGAAGATGCCCAGATATTGTAAGTGGGACAGATACACAAAAGAGCTACCCTTTGCCTCCTTGATATTTCATGTAGGCTCAGCTCCTGGTGGTGTCTAAGGGGCGTGCTATGGGTAGGCAGGGGACCATTCTGCGTCTCCTGCAGAAGAAAGAGAAAACACAGTGGTAAAATTAAGGGAAAGAAGTGGGAGGAAGATGATCAGTGGAGTCAGGAGTGTCTGCCTGGAGGGTAGAAAGGCCTGGACTGTGCTAGTAAGGAGAAATCCTTGAAAGGCAGAGGAAAAGAATAACATTAGAGGGATAGGTTGGGTGGAAGGAGTGAAAATTGAAAATGAATGAGCAACAGTCACAACAGCAGAAAGCAGAACCCATTTGTGGTGGGCAAGCCCCATGAATATCAGGAGTCAAAAAAAAGCTTTAACAGTCCTACCAGTCCTACTTATTAATGAGATTCTTGAATGTCATTTTCTAGCATTTCTCTAAAAGCAATGAGAACAACTAGGGAATGAAATCTAAGGTTTTGCTTCCCCCCCCCCCTTCTTTTTTTAATCTACATGATACAGTACGTAAAACTTCATAAAGATGAGGTGTGGCTCTGTAAGGGTTGTATTATAATGGAATAAATGTACACCCTATAAAATGTGGAACACCATCATAACAGCTCTCATTTTCAGGATGAGCTGTACACTAGGTTCCTGGCCCTTGTCATTTTGTTGTGGAGGAAAGCCTGCACATTTTAATTAAAATGCTGAAGCCAAATTTAGAATCCTGGCTGGGGCTACATACCCATGAAAATTGTCTGTGGTCACTCGGTACAAAGTAGGATTCAATAATTTTTCCTTTCTACGTGAAATTTGAATAAGTGAATTGAAATAATTTGCATTTTTCATAATGATCAGGGAGTTGAAATAATGAAAGGTGATCCTGAATATTTTAATTGAAGAATAAAATTGCATTAAAATAGTCTTCAGATTTCTTTTATGCTTTGTTAAAAGATATCAATACTATAACACTATTGTAATTTTTTAGAAATGTGTTATAGACTCACATATTTGCTATTCATCAAATTCATTGATGCCTTTCTTTTTTCAAAGGTGCTTTATAAAGGATTTAGAAACCTCTTTAATCTTTGAAAATAACATTGTGGTTTGTGACTAAATATCTCCACAGCATAACTAAAAACATACGCATCTGCTTCATAAAATCCAAATCAGAATATAGCACAAGAAGATCAGTGCAAAGGTTTTTCTTCAGCTGACAATTTCTGTTGTTACTAATGCTTTACGCAGTAGCCTTCAGGTGACCAGATCACCTAATGCTGTTAAGTTTCTTACAGAATCACAGAGCCCTTAAGAGTGGCACACTTCACAGCAGCCAGAGGTGATGCCGGAATCTAATGCGCACCAAAAATTTCTCGTTTGAGTTTCAATCCAAGGGTGCCTGTGCTTCTTTCATCAAAAGACTTGCAATTGCAAGGTCACAAAAATACCTTCCAACTGAGAATAAAATGGATTTTCCTTAGTGAAAGGGGTGAATATCAGCTCAAATTATACCTTTACAGTGTTTGTTTCTGTTACCTGTTTTAATATTCAAGGTGTATAAGTCTAAGATAATGATCAATGCACTTCAAAATTTTATCCAGAATATTATTCAAAAAAATAATATTTATAAGTGTATACCCCTTCAAAGGAATGCCATCATGCTTCTACAGCCTAACATCCTGCAATGGCTGCAGGAAACTCAAAAGAGTTGCTGTGTTTTTTTCAAAGCCTTTTGCTTTTAGCATTGCTTAACAATATATAATCAGTCGTAATGCTTTAAAAGCAAAATAAAACTAATACTCAAAAAATGGAAGGATTCATTCTTGAAATGTATATTTTTTCCAATGCTATACTAAGGATTCTTCTATTTTTTTATCATTAATTATTGCAGTCTAATTAGATCATTATGTTTCTGGTCCCTAGCTGTCTGAGAACATCCAAAGACACATCCTTTTTGAGCATGAGATACAGAGAACAGACCAGGAAGTCTTGTCAGAAGAACAGTTTCCACAGTTCTTATTGATGACATATGTATACCATTTAGAAGCCACGTACATGAATATATATTCTCTACAGCATTTCTCTGCCAGAGGTCCAGACCTAATGAGTGCAAAACCCTTTAAATCACAGAATGGTTTGGGTTGGAAGGGACCTCGAAGCACATCTAGTTCCAACCCCCCTGCCATGGGCAGGGACACCTTCCACTAGACCAGGTTGCCCAAAGCCCCATCCAGCCTGGCCTTGAACACTGCCAGGGATGGGGCCTCCACAGCTTCTCTGGGCAACCTGTTCCAGTGCCTCACCACCCTCACAGGGAAGAATTTCTTCCTAATATCTAATCTAAATCTCCCTTCTTTTAGTTTAAACCCGTCACCCCTTGTCCTGTCACTACACTCCCTAAGAAACAGCCCCTCACCAGCTTTCCTGTACGTCACCTTTAGGTATTGGAAGGCCATGATTAGGTCTCTCCAGAGTCTTCTCCTCTCCAGGCTGAACAAGCCCAACTCCCTCAGCCTGTCCTCATAGCAGAGGTGCTCCAGCCCTCTGATCAGATTTGTGGCCCTCCTCTGGACTTGCTCCAGCAGCTCCATGTCTTTCCTGTACTGCGGACCCCAGAGCTGGACGCAGTACTCCAGGTGGGGTCTCACAAGAGCAGAGTAGAGGGGCCGAATCATCTCCCTCGACCTGTTGGCCACGCTGGTTTTGATGCAGCCCAGGACACGGTTGGCTTTCTGGGCTGCCAGTGCACACTGCCGGCTCATGTTGAGTTTTTCATCAACCAGCACCCCCAAGTCCTTCTCCTCAGGGCTGCTCTCAATCCATTCTCCACCCAGCCTGTAGTTGTGCTTGGGATTGCGCCGACCGATGTGTAGGACCTTGCACTTGGCCTTGTTGAACTTCATGTGGTTTGCCCAGGCCCACCTCGCAAGCCTGTCAAGGTCCCTCTGGATGGCATCCCTTCCCTCCAGCGTGTTGACCGCACCACACAGTTTGGTGTCATCGGCAAACTTGCTGAGGGTGCACTCNGACGTCATGTGGGACAGTGTCAAATGCTTTGCACAAGTCTGGGATGATGACGTCTGTCACTCTTCCCTTACTTACCAATGCTGTAACCCCATCATAGAAGGCCACCAAATTTGTCAGGCATACTTTGCTGTTAGTGAAGCCATGTTGGCTGTCACCAATAATCTCCTTCTTTTCCATGTGCCTGAGCATAGTGTCCAGGAGGATCTGCTCCATGATCTTGCCTAGCACAGAGGTAAGACTGACCAGCCTGTAGTTCCCTGGGTCTTCTTTTTTTCCCTTTTTGAAAACGTGGGTTAAATTTCCCCTTTTCCAGTCAGTAGGAACTTCACTGGACTGCCACGACTTCTCAAATAGGATGGACAGTGACTTGACCACTTCATCCGTCACTTTCCTCAGGACCCACAAATGCATCTCATCAGGTCCCAGGGACTTGTGCACCTTCAGGTTCCTTAGACATTCTCAAACCTGATGTTCTCCTTCAGTGGGTGGTTCTTCATTCTCCCAGTCCCTAAATCCTAACTAATTGTACTTGCAGAGAACTGGGGCACTCATATACATCAATTATAACTTTTAAAAATGCAACAGGATTTCCACAAATTATACATCTTTCAAAACCAATTGCCATAGAAGTAATAATGCTCTCAGTAGGAGTTACGTGCACCATAAATACTGGTTCACCTTTAATGCAAAAACCAGGGACTGCTGCAGCCCTGACCTAAAAGGAAGGATGGCAGCATCTCTTACGTGAGCACATGATCTGCACTGGCAACTCATCCTGAGGGAAGCATGGCCTTTGGGAGGACGGCAGCACAGCCTGACCCTTGCTGCTGTACCAGTAGCCCTGGGCTCATGCTGCTCCCTGTATTTGCATCTGTTCACTCGTGGTACCTGATGCATAATACTTGTGAACGACTGCAAGACAGCAGCTGGTATCACGCACTGTGGAAGGCAGAAGGCAGGGTGAAATAAATACATGAAGGACATTGAGATACCATCACTGCTTTGTCTTTGCTCTGCTCTTACATATATTGACATGATCATGGAAGAACAGAGAGCATGGCTCTTTTGCAAAATGAAGATTTGGGTTTGCATGGCAAGCTTTTAGTAGCAGAGGGGCTACAGCAGTGGCTTCTGTGAGGAGCTGCTAGAAGCTTCTCCCATGTCCAATAAAGCCAATGCCAGCCAGCTCCAAAACAGACCCGCCGCTGGCCAAGACCGAACCCATCAGCATTGGTGGTAGCTATGGGATAACATAGTTAAGAAGGGGCAAAAAACCCTGCACACCTGCAGCCAGAGAGAGAAGTGAGAATATGTTCTGCAGACACCAAGGTCAGTAAAGAAGGAGGGGCAGGAGATGCTCCAGATGCTGCAGCAGAGATTCCTCTGCAGCCCATTGAAAGACCATCATGAGGCAGGCTCTTCCGCTGCAGCCTATGGAGCTTGATGGTGGAGCACAGATTCCTCTGCAGCCCATGGAGGACCCCACACCAGAGCAGGTGGATGCAATGCAAAAGAGGCTGTGACCCTGCGGGAAGGCTACATCGGAGCAGGCTCCTGGCAGGACCTGTGAGTTCATGGAGAGAGGAGCCGATGCCAGAGCAAGTTTGCTGTCAGGACTTGTAACTCCATGGGGGACCCACGCTGGAGCAGTCTGCTCCTGAAGGTCTGCACCCTGTGGAAGGGACCCACGCTGGAGCAGTTTGGGAAGAACAGTAGCCCACGGGAAGGACTTATGCTGGAGAAGTTGGTGGAGGACTGTCTCCTGTGGGAGGGACCCCATCCTGGAGCAGGGGAAAAGTGTGAGGAGTCCTTCCCCTGAGGAGGAAGGAGCAGCAGAGACAACGTGTGATGAACTGACCACAACCTTCATTCCCCGTCCCCCTGTGTTGCTGGGGAGAGGAGGAAGACAAATTGGGGGTGCAGTTAAGCCCAGGAAGAAGGAAGGGGGGGGGGGAGGTGGTTTTTTTATTTGTTACTCTACTCTGATTTGATTGGTAATAAATTAAATTAATTTTTCCCCAAGTCAAGTCTGGTTTGCCCATTGCAGTAATTGGTGAGTGATCTCTCCCTGCCTTCATCTCTACCCACGAGCCTTTCATTATATTTTCTTTCCCCTGTCCAGCTGAGGAGGGCAGTGATAGAGCAGCTTTGGGGGGCACCCGGCCCCCAGCCTGGGTCAGCCCACCACAACGTAATTTTTCAGTTGATCACACAGCACTGATCAAAGAGCCTGGTATACAGTGTCCCTAGAAGCAGGCCACTTGTAAGCGAGAAGTATAATTATACATGTCTAGGGGGCACACTGGCTTTCTTTGGAAATGAAGAGGAGCTTTGTATCTGAAAGGAAAAAGAGGCAACGCCAAAGGGATTTTTGAGCATCAACCTTCAGCTTCCCACAATGACCAAAAAAGCTTCTCCCGAAAGAATAATTATATCTAAACTCCTAGCAATCCAAAAAGGCACTTCTCCTTATCACCTTTGGTGGGCTCCCACTTTGCCCTGTTCTTCACCTCAATAAAGAAAACAGCTCAGCTTTTAATCAGTTTGCAAACATGGGGATTCATCTGAGAAGCAGGTGCTTGTGCTCATCTCACTTTATTTGTATCTGCTGCCTCATTCCCTTGTCTCAATTCCCCTTCCCTGGCTCAGCATCTTCCACCATGCAACCTTATCTTCACAAAGCAGACAAACAGCTCCCTCCAGACGCCGTGCCAATGCCACTGCTGCGGCAGTAAACCCGCAAGTGGGGAAGGGATAAAGGTACGGTTATGGGAAGAAGTAGTAAATGCCTCTTCCAGGGACTGAACAAATCACCTTCACCACCCTAAGGTCAGAAAATACCAAGTTGTTTCTGAACTTCCCTCCATCTGGAAGTGCAATTACGCTAGTTAATCTTAAAATGCTTTTGGCAGCTGTCATCTCATTTTTTTGTATTATCCTTAAAACTTTTCTAATGGTAAGTACACATGCAGTGAGAAATAATAGCCCTTTGTGTAACAAGCGATACGCACACTTTTTCCAATTCATTTTAACAGTGTTTTTCTCTGTTTCTGAGGTTATTATCACAGAAGAGATTGAAAGCTGAGCCATCATACCACAGCTTAAATGTAGCAGGGAAATGTTCCTTCTTTTTCTCTCCGTTCCCCCC
>VWZZ01000397.1:68607-107357 GCA_013399095.1 Psophia crepitans
TTTTTTCCCCCCCGTCCCCCCCCCCCCATATATTTTTTTTTCAGACCAAAGGTGTGCAGGCTACTAATGGTGACCAAAATATATTATCGCTCGAGAAACCTAGCTGAATCCCAGCACAGCAGCTGCTGATCTGCTCTCAGGTCACAACCTGTGTGGCCCTTTCAGGCTTCAGCCAGCCCCCAGCACATCAGCCATCCCCCCACCATGGGCTTCTGCTGATGCCATGGGTTAATTATCACAGGGAAGGAGTCAGACCTGCAGAAACAATAAATAAGACAGTGTCTACCATTCAGCTTTGATGCCAGGTAAGGGCTGTTTGACTAACACAAGCAAGACCGCGACAACTGGAAGCATTGGTAAGAGCAACTTACTTTGAGACAACACAGTTCATGGGCTGAAGTGTTTACGCTCAGCAGTTGCTCCTTGGATTCCCTGGGAATAGACAGGGACAGACTAGATACTGCAGGAGAGAGGCAGTCTTGAGATGTTTGTCCCAGCACCGATCTCTGACTTACTGTGAGATCCCAACAGATCCTAGAACTCTTGCGTTGCATTTTCCTGGAGATGCCCAACCTGTGGTGTTAAGTTAAAAAAAAGATTAAAATAAAATAAAATAAATATATTAAAATTTGAGAAACAGTTTTTAGTACCAACATTCTCCAGTCTGTACCCTCAGGGCTCAGATGGGCAATGCCTGAGGCTAACTCTGAACACAGGTTCAAACCCCTCCACCTCATCTCATACAAAGGTTGTGAAGAATGTTGAATCCAAAATGTCTCAAAGATATCAATTCTAAATGCAGGGAGTGCCTGATCGTGCACACTTTTCTCCTTTCATCTTTTTGTTCGTGTTTTTTTTTTCTTTTAACTTCTTCTGTATTACCTAATTGATGCAAAATATTAACAAAATCATGAGCGAACAACTGTCCCATGTATGATCCTGTGTTAACCCTCAGGATCTGTTGCCTTTTCTACAACCTGCCTTGGCACGGCAAAGGTTGGCTCCTACCTTCTCCTGCCTGAATGTCCTTCCTCCCTGGTAAAATGCGATCGGTTTCCAGAGACAAATATTATTTCAAATTCAGCAAGTGTTGCTTAAAGCAAAGGTCACCATTAGTTGTGGATGTGCTAATGCACTGTACTTGTAATAGTTCTGTATCAACATTGTATTTCAGAAGATGAGACCATTGTATTTATTCTACCTAGGATTCTTAGCATGCATTTAAAGTATGTTTTCATTAGCCTGTAGTAGCCACTACATATTTTGACAAAATGCTCAAAGGATTTAATCTTTGAATTTTCAAGGTGGTTTTATTTTATGATTTTACTATTAGATTATACATATAAAACTTTAAGTTAATTTTATATTATGTTTTATATATTAATTTAAAATATTGAGTCCCACCATTTTTGGTTTAGTGACTGAAAGAAATTAGTATTATAAGTCCCAGCATATGCTGTTGGAAGAAAAACTGAAGGTCAGATCATGTTGGACAGCCAGAGCTACCAGATGATTAAAGGGTGGTAGGTAACTTAGCTCCAGACTGTGACATGTGACTGCACGCTGCTGCTTGAACAGAAATCTCTCTGCAATGCACAAAGGAAAGTAACTACTCATCATATATTAAGGTTAGGGTAATGTACGATATGTGTACCTGCTCACTTGCAGTTGACTGACAGTCACAATACACTATTTATCAGCTGGGAATTTTTGTAGTGATCTTAAAACAGTGAAGCCATTTATAAGGTATTTCTTTTAATTTTTCATCAGAAAAGTAGATAACAGGAATAACTTGCAACAGAAATCAAGCTTAATATTTCAAAGCCCTTAAGACCCTGATTAGACTGTTGCTCTCTCTGTACATAATCTCCTACTAAACTAAATTGGTGGTGCTTTGTCCACGTAAAAATAGTACTGAGAGTTTGGATCTGGAAAAAGCAGGACTCCATAAGCTCCCTGATGTGCAGGCAAGGACCAAAAAAAAAAAAAANAAAAAAAGATAAAATCTTATTTAACTAACAAAAGAATGATAGGGATGAAAAATGTGGATGTTAAAGCAGACTACAAATTGATTGGCACAAAATTTTTACTCTAGTTGTAAATTTTCTGAGAGGCTGCACTTGCTGGGCAGATGACTAATTATATGCTTCTCACTCTGGAGTCTTTAGGCCAAATGCTGCTCTCAGTTACCCAAATATAAATCTCAAGTAAATCTATTGATGTTACCGTAGAGTTATGCCAGCTTCAGTGAGAGCAGAATATGATGTCTTGTTTACAAAATTAAGCTCTGAAAGGTACATCTGTGTGTGCATTTTGATTTGCCAATAAAATAATTTTATGGAGCTAAATTTATGCAAATACTTAGAATTTAAATCCAAAGGAGACCATATAGTCTTGTATTCATTAAAGATTATGCACCATTTTACAAGAAGGTACTCAAAAATACAATATGCAATACAATTAAAAAGAATAAATTCACAGAGGTTTCATATTTTATGAAGTCTTAGCGCCCTGTGTGCATTTAACTGACTGCTCCCCTAGGAGAAAGGAATATATATGCCCCAGTCATCATATTTGACTACCTTACAAACAGCAATAAATTTCTCCTCACAACAGCCGAGGGAAGAAGAGGGACAGCATTACCGCTATATCACTAATCAAGCACAGAGTCAGGAGAAATCATGAGGCTGGCCAAAGGCCAGACAGGGAGAGAAACACAGTTCTCCTGCACCAGCCCTTTAGCGGCACACGAGCCCTTCTTAGGAGCTATAACATCATTCAGGGATGGGGGGAATCGAGAAAAGATGTCTATGCTAACTCCCAGATCAACACACACAAAAAATTAAGTCAGAATAGCTGTTGTCTTAAGCGCGTAGGCATTCATTTACATCTTTACAACACTGCTACCTGGATGTGTGCGGCTTCTTGGAGTTTGTTTCAAGTCATTGAGGGCAGAACAATTTATAAAGGACCACTGCTTCTTTCCCCTGCGTGGAAAAATTCAACACTGCAGGTGAGGTGTGTGGGGACTGCATTCCAGAAAATAAATATCACATCAGCCTTCTGATATGAGGATCACCTGCAGGCTTTCACACAATTTTTATGCTTAAACCAATCCTGTTTAAAAGAAATCTTAAGGGACGGCTGGAGTTGAAGGAAGTAATTTTTAAACTAAGCATTTGGAAAATGCGGTGAGGGAAGAAACACAATTCATTTTTCTCAAAGAAACAAGACATCAATTCCACAATGAATATATCTATAAATTATCATTTATTATCTTTAAAAAATAAACCATATTTCTAACCTGCCTTGGCAACCCTTAGTATTCTCCTGCAGGTTGTAGAACCACGTTCTTGCTAACGGCAGGCGCTAGACAGCTGTGAAGGAGCAAGCTTTGCTAACATGTTGTTGGGATGGTGAAGACAACATAAATTATATCTATTTGGTGGTGCTGGCAACCCTGATGCTACTTAGCTCTGAAGAATCTCTTCTTGAGTTAAACAATAGCAGTCTAAAGAGCCTGCTGGGCTCTCACATAGTAGATGAGTCTACTGACTCACACCCAACTCTTACAGCTTCAATGGTACTGGCCAGTGCAAGGAGATAATTGCTCAAATCATTACAAATCAGACAGTAGAGAGCCACTACTACATGAAATAGAGCAAACCCAAATGAAGCACTACTAGCCAAATAGATTTTTGTAGGGCAGAGAGTACATTGAGAGTTTAGGCAGACCGTGGGCAGCAGGCAAGCCTTAAATTCACCAGCAGCACGGTGCACAGATCTGTGACCTAAACAGCAGTACCCTGTGTGTGGCTCATTGGAACAGTCAACATCACGCACAAAGCACCTTCCACGGCGCTTTTGGAAGGACCAGGTGAAAGTTGGTCTTCTGGTTTGAAATCTACCAAGTTTTCTGAGATAATTTATCGTTCCTCCTTCCAAAACATTGAGACAGTCTAAAAAAAAATAAACTTGAATGTAGCTGCTGGTGGTGTAGTCAATCACTGTTCTCCATACACTTGGCTCCTGACTAGCTTTGGAGATCGACATTTGTGCACCTGAGGCATGTGTGAGCTGATACGGTGTACTTTTTCAGGTGGTTTCAGTGCCTCCTGGCTTTAGTAACCAAAACATTTTCAAGCTGCACTGTCCACTGAGCCCATCAATGTAGACCATACAAGCAACTCTTGAATTTTATGCACCAAACATCCCTAAGACACATGACTAAGTGTCTGCTACACCGCGTAATGTTTTTTGTTCATTTGGAATATGAGCTTCCATAGGGAGATGCATAATGTGATCTGAATGTGTCTGAATAATAGTCAGACTGGAAGCTGCTCTTCAGATATTAAATAACAAATACAATCCTTCCACACCTCCTCACAATGTTCCCCCAGTTCCCACCCAACATCTCTCCTCACAATACCATTCTGTGCTGAATACAGCCAAGTGGGACACACATAAGGAAAGGAAATTTTGTCTTTGCCGGAGAAAAGATGAACACATGAGCTGTGGATATAAAGAAAAGAATGAACAGATGCCTATTTAAACTGGAAGACATATGAAAGATACGATTTCATCATTCACAGTTGCACTCAGTGCAGTGGTTCCCTGATCTCTCAATTTCTACAATGCAAATCATCCCCCCTATGTATCAATGCAATGCTAACACTAACAACAAGCAGTGCTTCTACAATGGCAGGCTGTCACCATTCCAGAAAAATTCTTCAGAGAGACTTTACATCAGGAATGGAAATGTAACATCTGTAGGAGCAAAAAAGCCCCAAACCACCAAACCTCCCAAAAAAACCCAACCCAGGGAACTATAGTTCTCCTTCAAAAAGGAGTAAAAATCCTTTCTAATTCTGAATACAACAGAATTTTTCATTTTCAAACTACTATGCAAGAAGCAATTAAGTCATCTTTACAGGACACTTTTGAAGAAAAATGATATATAAGTTCTCAATCCTGTCTCTCAGACGAGGAATCCCGCAGTGTATTCAGGCAAAAGGCGGTTTTCAGGCTCCAGTTCAGTGCTTCTCCCTCAGCACAGCGCTGTCCTTGCAGAGAACTGATCAGCTGAAAACAAGTGGGATGCAATACTCTTGCAATTTGTGCAGTACAAAAGGTGAAAAACCCTGATCCCCAGAGTGTGAAACTTGCTTCTTGCAGACACCCTGTAGCAGAAGATACTTTTGTCGTGTCACTGCACTGTGAGACAACCAGACGTGCGTTTGTGGCAAGCAGTTTATATGGATATCAGGCTTCCAGGTGCTTCACAGTGTTTTTATAGCTTACCTCACCGAGCTATAGCATGGAAAGCTTGTTTCACTGAATTTCAGTGGCTGCACCTGCTCAGCCTCCCATGCTGTTGTGTTAGAAGTCAGCTAGATGGTGCTCATGGGGTGGCAGCCGACGTACAAAGTTAGCACTGGGATTTCGCTCTGGGCCTCTTCCCCCGCCTCCGGCATCCCACACAATCTAAGCAAGTTGTCACAAATGAAAAACCAGGACTGGGAGAAAGGAGACGAAGGAGGTAGATGAAAGGAAACTCTACCTCAGATACTGTATGAGCACAGATCCTTACACAACCATGCTGGTTTTCGAAGGCTGGGATGCGAGTATGAAGCCGGGGATGGTTTTGTTGTGTATAAGCCAGCTCACTCGCTCCTACCTGGCAGCCTGAAAAGAGCACAGTACTGACAACCTGGGAAGGAACCATGTTGCTGGAGAGACCTAACAATTTCAAAGTTGTTTTTCCTCTGACAAATAACCACCCTAGCTGCAAACTTCATCATGATCTGGTGGAGTGTGTCTTTATGGGTGTTTGAAGTTAGAATTAATTAGTAGCTTTTAGCGGTCTGTGAAGTTGCCTGGCTTTGTTGGATTAATTGCATACTGCAGACAGTACCCACGTAAAGACACATTGTGCTAACTCCCAGTAAATATGAAAAATTCGAACTGCTGAGTGATGGTAGACAAAGATAGAGTTTGGTGTGGACATACTTCTTCGGATCCCTTGAGTGGTGGAATACTTATTAATTCTTAAAACTAAAGACCCCACTTGGTCCCTTGGACTGAAAGTTTATATGAAAATTTCATTTCAAAATGACAAGCCCATATATGCACAGGAATGGTTTTCTAAATAAAACCCTAGATCATTTTTTATTCATCTTATGTCTGAAATGCCCAAAGGCATAAATCCATAAAAGTTTTAAACTTTAAACAAAGGCTCCTTTTGAGTTGCAGGAAAACAAAACATTCTGAAAGCAAAAGTTTATATTATTTATTGTGATGTTTACTTAGCAAGAGAGGCTGATGAGTTAATTCTCAGTGGAAGTGCTGTATTACTTTAGGAACAGAAGCCCAATTAATTAAGGATCATTTCCTATTGATTTCACTGTACTACATACCAGACTCAGAGTACCTGCTATACTCCTAGCACTATACAAGATATAAATAATAAATAATAATATACTTAGACCAGTTACTGCTGTCCTGACGACCTGTAAGTCTCGCTGATGAAACACTTTTAAGGCTTTGATGTGAACACAGTAGAAGCCACAATGCCTCTTGAAAGAAATAGGTGGGGGGGAATGGTTGGACTAGATGATCATTGAGGTCTCTTCCAACCTTAATGATTCTATGACTCTATTCTATGAAAGAGAACAGGAAAAGCACAGAAGAGGCACTACGCACACTCTAGATCAAAGACAATACCCAAATAAAGAGGTTTGGAAAATGGACAAGAGTGGAAATAAATACATATGTATCGGAAAAATCATTAGGAAAATACCCAATTTCATGCCTAAAGCTGGGAATTTTTTACTTTGTAGAGTACATTTGGAATACACACTATGGCCAGTCTTCAAGTCCAGATTCATGTCACAGTTTCATTATGAGCAGAAATCAAGCCCTGGAAATTTCCCTACTTGACCACTTTGATCAACACGTTGCATGGTCATGAAGCACCAGGGCATTGGGTTTTCTCTCTAGGTCTTCTTATCCATCCTGGGGTCCAGCTGGAACCCACACTGTGGCTTTCAAGCCGCACTGTCAACAGCCTCTCTATATACAGCAGCCAAGTAGTCAGTTCTGTTGTCCATGCTCTTACATGGTTGTAATGAGACTGGGGGTAAAGTTTTGCCTCAGTTCATGGGGAAGTTGCACTGAAAGATTATTGCAGAAAGACAGGTGGAAAATATATCGACTGTTACATACTTTGCCAGAATACTAAGGAATTCAGAGAGTTCAGCACTCCTTTGGTACAACCATGTCTATTTATAAACAGCGTGCACAAAATTGTGTTGTCAGATAGAAAATTGGAGAAGTAAGTTGCCTGACTACAATTTTCAGATGTGCTTCTAGCGAGCCCAGCGCCTGGAGGCGTGCTGCTTCTGCTTCCTCTCAAAGCTAAGCTCTCCCAGCCTTGTCTCAGTTTGCTGTCTCTCTCAGCTTCCTGGCTGCTTTCTGCCCCTGAAGCCCACATAGCAGTATCAAGGCTGTGACCTAGCTTTTGTGTTTGTACTAAGTCACTAAATAAGACCACTGGGCCATAAAGATTCAATTTTTGCTAAAGGTTTCCAGGCTAACTACTAATTACTGTCTTGTACAGCAGCTTCTCTTTCAGCTCTCGCTGTCTACACAGCCTTACATTTTCTCTTCACTCAGCTTAAAGAAATGACAGAAAGCACACCATGAAGTTGAGCCATGTTCACAACTCATGGTGACCATGAATATGACACAGAACAGCAATAACATGGCAAATAAAATATTCATCTTTACTCAGACTGTAAGATTAGGTAACTTGAGCTGAGTCCCTCTTAAGGCTGCCAGTTATGAAAAATAATACATAAAGATATCAACTTTAAAAAGATCTCCAAGCACCTTTATTGTCTCAAGGAGAAGGTAAAACCCCATCTTGTCATTATGGCAAGGAGAAAAGGAAGCTAGAAGCAGTGCTCGATAGTCTGTGGTCAACGTGCACCCTGAGCAGGAGGAGTGTGGGATGGCTAAAATCAGTCCACTGACTTACCAGGAGAGCATCCTCCAAGGCCTGAGGGCAGGTTCCTCAAGAAGCAGGAGATGCATTAGCAAAGCTCCTAGCTCTTCATGGCTAGGCAGCAGTCCTCCCGTGCAGCGCTTCAGGGAGCAGGGCTGGCAGCAACAGTTGTCTTTGAAAGCCTGTAGAAAGGTGGAAAAGAAGGGGAGTCTTTGACTTTTGCCCACTAACATCAGCATCTTTGAGCTTAGACTCAGCAGGAGGACATGGGTAATCACAGAAAATGGTCTTTTCATTTCTTCTGCTGGTTACATTTCAGGTTTGCTTAGACAGAGAGCCACAAGGATAGGCTTGACTGGGTGAGGCCATTCTTTGGCCTCTGGAACAAAAGGACTCAAGGAAATTTTCAAATCCCTTTTTTTAAAAAAAAAAAACCCAAACCTTTTAAATGCTCACTAATTATTTAAAATGAGACATTATGTGAAAATAATTATTCCAGATGCAAAAGCATGCGTACTAAATGTGAACATGCCATAGGAGGACCTGGGTTGTTCAGCCTGGAAAAGCAAAGGCTGGGGGGAGCTAATTGCTGTCTTCAGCTACCTTACAGGGGTTGTAGATAAGCCAGAGCCAGACTTCTACCTCACATTGAGAGGATGAGAGGCAATGACTGCATCACAGCAAAGGCAATTGTAAGTGGATGCAAAGAAGAAAAAATTCTTCACTGTGAAGATGTTCCACTGTTGGCACATTGTCCTAAGAGGTTGGGGGATCTCTGTCCTTGCAGATTTTCAAAAAATGTAACTTTTACTCCAATGTGGGGCTCATGAGTCAAACTAAAAACTCAAATAGAAGTTGAGACAATTTATGGAGGAAGCTGTAGACACACGTCCTGTTTCTGCTGCTGTTGATGTTTTTGTTCCCTACCCTTCCCTGCTGTTTTTCACCACACCTCAGGGTGCCATGGGTAGATCAGCATAACTGCAAAGACAGCCACTCCTCAACCCAGCTACCTGAGCTAAAGGTTTTGCATATTTTAGCATTTTGCGTGTCAATACATGCCAAAAGGGTAGCACAAAGTTGGGCAAGTACACTTCTAGCACCCTGATTAAGACAGTACTGTATGCCTGACCTCCTGCGTGTAAACACAGGTCTAGGGTTCAGGGAGAAAGACATTGCTGCATGTTATTGTTTTCAATTAGCAATAAATAAAAATGCCAAAAGGGATAGTGTTGGACAGACAGAGCAGGAGATCACTTCACTGAAGGCAAGAGAAGACCCTTACCTGCTGTCACGCAATTAACTCCTATACCAGCCACGTACCAGTTAGTGCAAAGGGAGTATCAGTATGAAAATGCCCTGAGATTGCAGGTGCCCACATCTGGAACAAGGAGAGGACCCAGACACAAGCGTCACCGTGGGAGCAGGATGGGAGGCCCATGCAACGTGCACCAGCTCATTGAAGTGTGCTCAGTGAGCGCTGGCTGCCTGCAGCAGTGGCCCACCTACAACATGATCCCAGGCTAGGGCAGCTGGGTAAAGGGCGGCAGCATCCCCTCGGTACAGCTCATTCTTCAGTGCTTGCAAACCAAACAATCGTGGGGATAAAGTCCAGGTCAGGAATGCGAGTAAAAGGGGGAAAAGGAAGAAGAGAAAAAAAAAAGTCAGATTCTGCACAGTGTAAATTCATAATCATAACTATTGTTATTATTAGCTTATTAACTGTGTCAATAAACAATGTAAATTAAGCAAAATTATCAAAATACTCTATAAATTCAGTGCATAAACAGCAGTTACTCAAGGTCGCTTAATAATTCATTTTACTCAGTTTCAGAGTAACTTCCAACAGAAAAAAATAACAAAAGACCATGAAAAAAACCAAAACCCAGAACACCACCATGTGTGCTGCAAACTCCTGTTCCTGTGGAGTATTTAATGTTTTGGAACACAATTCACAGCAGACACAGTATTTTATGAGGTTTTCCATACTTTTGTTTTATTTAACATGCGTTCCAGTCCAACTAAATTTTTGTCAAAGCAAGTTTCATGTTTTTGTGAGAGAAAAAGGCAAAAGAGGACAGTGTGACTGCAGAGCAGGGCAGTTGGCACGTGCAGGATAGCCAGGACACATCCGGCTTGCTGGGCATTCCTGCCAGCTGCGACTGGGCATGGAAGGAAACGGGGACTTCAAACCCAGGGCATAGGAAACCTCTCTGAAATTTCCATCTGGACTTACCAACCTGTGGGCAAACCCAGTACATTCACACGAGAGCTTGCTTACCTCAGACCTCGATTGTGACACCACTGGCTGTACAAATGCTTCAACCTCAATATTTCTGTTTCTTTTCAAATTTCTACAATTGTCCGTGTGCTCAAAAATAAGCTAAGGACAAAAATAAGGAAAATCTGATGTGTTTTTTCTTAAGTCTCATCACAATCACACCTTTTTTCCCCTCTCACAGCACATCATGTTACAGTGAGAGTTGGTCATTTTGCACGAAGAGAGATGTAAATTTTCAATCACTGGAAAATGGTTTCAACTTTTACAACAGTATCTTCTGAGTGTAAAGCAGCCATACAGCATCACATAATTTATGTGATAGTGTGTTATATCCAGTGGTGCTCATTCGGAACAAGCATAGATTGCAGCACAAAGACAAGGCAAAATAAATAAGAAATGAGAGGAAAAATAATAACTTGAGGTGGTTTTGGTTTTTTTTTTTGGTTTGTTTTTTTTTTTTTTACCCTCTGAGTTCAATTTAGGCACAGTGGTTATTGATTTAATTTCACAGCACAGGCCCACATTGATAAAAGATAGCACAGTATAATATACACATAACAAGAGAAAGAATGGAAAAATAGGAAAGTGGTTTTCTGTAACTAGTTTCATTTTGTTACTACATTGTTGCCACATTGATCCTCTTTATTTATTAACAAACAGTAACACAGATTTATTTTTTTTAAGAGGGAGGAAAAGAAATAAATTTTGAAATTTTAATACTGTGGATGGTTGAAAAGTTTCTTATGAAATTTTACAAGAAAACTCAACTGTCAAACTACCTTTCTCTTGGAAGTGTTTGCTTTTCATGGAAGGCGTTTGATTTTTTCTTTAACTGAAAATATAAAAGCGCAGAGGTGAAAAAATATTAAGCCAAAACCAAAAATTACTTTTTAAATTTAAGTTATTGCAACACCTCATAAAAGTTCTATTTCTGATAGCTCATACTCCTTTTCCATCTACAGCCCTGCAGTGAGCTTCCCAGTCAAACACTGTATCCCGTCGCACACAGGAGTCTGTGGCAGCTCCCTGGGCTGCAAGAGCTCCAGTCAAACCGAGTTATGCTGTCCCAAGTGAAAACAAGGCACCGCACATTAGAACCATAACTCTGTAAGGTACCGTGGAAAACTTTCTGACTGCAATAACTGATTTTCAGGTTCAAGTTTTCTTTATTTCTACCCGCTCCTGCAAAAAAAAAAAAAAAAAAAAGAGAGAGACCAATGGCAAAAAGAAGCATTTTCACACCGTAACAGGATTACTGAGCCTGAGTCAGCCCTGGCCACTTTTTCCTGTTGCTAGTTTGGTAGTGTGGAGCCCTGCGCCACAGGTGGGGAGATAGGAGCTGTACCTGGAAAAGATGCACCAATTTACAAACTTAATGGCTGCCACAGACCAGTCCCCCCTTCAGTCTGCTTCAGATCAGCGGTTACCCAGCATTTCTCTGTCCACTCAGCAGCAACTGCTGCAGAATCTGTTGCCAGGAGGAAGATGAAACGCTGAGGTAGGTGAGGCTTTGTGGCAGCAGGACTGCCTTCCTGGCGCTTACACGGACAGCTGGCTTTGGCTGGCGTCCTAAAGATTTACATCAACATCAATTCCCAGGTTTTGAAAGATGTGCTCTTTCAAGCATGGGTGCAAAAAAAGTTTTTAAAAAGTCCTGCTAGGCCTCACCATAGAAAACCTTACAAGCTACCAAGTTTAATTTAGAGTACGTTCCACGCTTTGCAATTTTTATTTAAATTGCCTATAAACACTCTCCCTAGAAGAAGATGGACAAATGTCCCATCACATTTTACACAAACCACTTCAAATGCGATATGGGAAGTGTTGTGACTCTGACGTGCAGTGTAAACACCACGTTTTTGGAAGCTTTTCCATCCAAATTCAGTAGTACAGCACGGGCATGCCTCAAATAATACTAATACAGAGCAACTCCCCCAGGGTGTAGATAATACACATAATCACCACAGTCTCTGCCTATTCAAGTTAACACTTCTTAACAACAGATGTAATCTTCAGTGAAACCAAGCTTTTACAAATTGCTGTTAATATGAATCACGCTTAACTTGTCTAAGTATCTCTTCTAAAGACCTTATGTTTTCCCTAGAGGTATTTAAATTAGGAATTGTTAACCACTAATTGAATATGAACTTGGCTAACTGAGCAGGTCATCTTCGCTTCTGAAATGAAGGCTGAAGGACTTTACCATCCAGACTAAGTGAGATGAACACGCCACACGTATAAAAACTTCATGATATGGTAAAGGTTTGATGGGCACAGTTTCAACAGGTCTTGGGGGTGAGGAGTATCCGGTGATGCCTTCAAATATCTCCCAAAGGCTCAAGGTGGGATGCCACTGCCACAAAAGGAGTTGGGGTCATCACATTCATTTTCATCGCTCAGGTATATGACAGATTAGGAAGGACTTCAGTTTAAGAGCTTGTCTACTTTTTTTTTTAGTGCACTAAGTATATGCTACATTCAAACATCATTACGACAGCAAAACAATCTGAGAACAGCAAGGCATTTACAAATTGCCTGCTGCACAAGTTTTCGGAACAGAGAAAAGCAGGCTCATTGTTTTTAGGCCACCAGATCATTGTTGCATGTCAGCGCGGGTATTGAATTTGGCCTAATATTTTGGAAGTCCTCCAAAGCAACAGACCTTTACATCTCCTAAGGATTTTGCAGACAGTTCAAGACTGTACTATAGTATTTTTATACAGTGATAATGGTTCAAAAAGTCATTTTCCACTGATAATTGCAGTCTATTTTGGTGCAGTATATTTAGAAATATACATATTTAACCAGACATAATGCTGCCAGAAAACTACTTAATCAGCAGTTGAATGTACATTGAAACAAAAACTGTGAGTACTTTTATCCAGTTAGGTAGGAATATTGCCATAATAGCTCTAATGAAGGGTGGGAAAATGGGGCAGCAGGGAAGAGAAATCACACAAAGTGTCACTAATCCCATAAATGCAGAAAAAGAAAAGATAACAAGAATATTAACTTAAAACTCATAATGTTCTAATTTTTATGTTAAATGATAGTTTTGTTGCAAGAGCAAGTTTCTTTTATTTGAGCTCAGGGGAAACTGTGAATGCATACTGGGGTATACTGAGGCTACGCTTCCCGCTGGAGGTGGGCTTTAAGCACAGTATAATTCAGTTTCCATCCAATTCAAACTACAGCTCGCTCTGTTCCCTCATCACCACCAACTTTCCTCAGTATAGAAACTTGATTTTTTTCAAATGTAGCAATATATTTCAATTTTATCTTCCTATAACACAGAATGTGAGATACACGTGCATGGCAATTGTGGAGTTTTTGGTTATCTTTGTGTTTTTCTACCTGAAGGGCAAGATACTACAATCAAGAACTGTAAATATGATATTTCCTCACGTATTTAAGACAAGAGGTGGAAGACTGCACAGAGGCTGTACATGCAGCTGCTTCACAAATCCTTTCCAAAAGGTGCCTGCTGGCACCTGTGATGGAAAAGCGCAGGCCTGGCAGAGGGAGAATTACTGGGGTTCAAAGATACAGCAGGGACAGAACAAGGCAAGCAGGGCTTGCTGTTTCAACCCTAACACCACAAGGGCAACCGGAGCACAGGTTCTTGCAAAGATAAGCTCTTGCAGGTGAAAAAGGGGTACCTCTTGCTAAGGGCCTGAATAGCCTGGGCCAGGCCACAGTGGCTTTCTGCGTTGTGCTCTGTTCAACCGATTTTATTACAAGACGGGCAAAAAGGATTCACCTTGCAAGAGGTGAAGTACAAAGCAAAACAAAAGAGAACATAAAAGGAGATCTGTCCTCAAAAGGACTGTCTTTGCTTTTAGAGCTACTTTGTTCTCCGTCGATCTTGTGCAAAATAAAACCTGAGAAATGCAAATACTTCCAGTATGCTCGCTTGAAGGGACGGTCCTTTGGCAACAGAAGGTCTGTCCCAATGCCCTGGCTGTTCAGGACTGCTCCTGGCTCAGGATCCCTCTCTGCTGGCACCTTAAGCCTCCTGGCTCAGTCAGCAGTAGGAGCTGGGCAGCCCAGGGTGAAAATTGCTTTGGGAAACTGAAAAAAAGCCTGAAGGAGGGACCAAGTGAGAGCTGTGAGCTGGCAGTGCCCCCGGCTCTTTGGTCTGGTGAGGGACACCCCCAAGACTTAGACCCAACCAGGCCATGAGGGACTCGCCAGACAGCTGCAGGGAACCACTTCTGTCTGACAGACAAGAAGCAAAATGAAAATACATTTCACAGAATCATAGAATACCAGGTTGGAAGGGGCCTCAAGGTTCATCTGGCCCAACCTTTTTTGGCAAAAGCACAGTCTAGACAAGATGGCCTAGCACACTGTCGAGCCAAATCTTAAAAACGTCCAAAGTTGTGGAATACACCACTTCCCTGTCGAGATTATTCGAATGGCTGATTGTTCTCATTGTGAAAATTTTCTTCTTGTGCCCAATAGGAATACTCCCAGGAGTAACTTGTACCCATTACCCCTCATCTTTTCCATGTGATTCCTTGTAAAAGGGCTCTCCTTCTTTGCAGCCACCCTTTAAATACTGGAACATGGTGATAGTGGAATATTTGGCTTTTATGAACTTTTCTATCAAAACCCAGCCTGTTAGAAAAATTGACCTCTTCTCTGCATTGCAGAACTCGATGTCAAATACACACACTCATGAATGTATAACAGACAGTCATGAAGGGCAGCGCACAAGTGCAACAGTTTTGCAAAACTTTAGGAAAAGGGGGGTAACCCAATTTCCCCAATTTCCTCACAGGAGTCACTTACTCTTTCTCTGTCCAGTGGCTAGTCAAAAGCTAGACTTTTTTTTTTTTTTTTCCTTGATGTGCACAACAAAGATTCCCATGATGCAACTTCTCCTTACCTTCACAGAAGAGGGTTTTTTCCCTAGACGCATCACTCGACCAGGAGAGGATGAGACACTGTGGCAACATTTTTTTTCCAAATATATCTGTAACCAAAAAATATTTTGTGTTACTGATTTCTTCCTCATTAACAGCTAAAAATCATGAAGTTTCCAGAAACTGGGGGGGCAGAGGCAGAAGGCAAATCTGCAACATTTGTTTTAGGAAGAAAATCCACCTTCAAGGCACCTGTAATTAAAACAACAGAGCATAATCCTCCCACATTTGGTAACTGTACAAGGTAGCAATTTTCAGTGAGCAAGAAGTTTTCTGTCTCTGCATAATCCACAGTCATATATCTTCTTGAATACTGTTTTCAGCCACTCTACTAACAAACTATTTACTACAGGCATGTCTGTTAATTTTACACAATATTAAGGTTGCCCAACACTTTCCATTTTGAATGTGTTTTCAGCTGCTAATGGTTTTGCCAAAGTTTCATGTTCTATGCCACTGTCTGCCTCAAGCTAATTAGCTCTGTAGAGTTTAGAATATAAATATAACACACTATGGACCCAGAGAGCTTTGCCCAGATTAGAAGAAATTGCAGATGATGAATTGAAAAAATTCCAGTTATCCATGCCGTGCTTTGATGAGGGGCTCTGAATTATGGCAGGAAGTAGGTTTTGCATTAAAGATGTACTCATTGCCATTGTTGTGACTGGACCACATCAACCATCTTAAAAGCGTTTGTACATTATCCCTTACCATCTCTATCAACATGCTTATTCCTAGGAAAAGCTACTTAAAGTTTAGCACCTCGAGCCCCAGAGATGGGCTAGTGTAACTTAGCCTGTATGCATGAGTTTGTCATGGGACATTTCATCTTGTATTCTGCTTACATTTCTGCTGGACTGGGGCAGTGGGGAGGAGAACTACAGGGAGGTCCCAATGTCAGCGGTAACAAAATAGATGGACAGAAGCTGATACTGGGGATACAGGAAACAGTTTGGGAAGTAGAGCCTTCCAACTGACAGCCGGGAGAGAGAAACCAGGGGAGTGGAGGAGAGGTGCGACCAGTTGTTCAGTGGCCATCAAGAGACAGACTGGGAAAGAGGTGGAAAACAGGAATGAGCAGGGTAGTGGGAAGCGAATGAGTGGTGGATAAATGGAAATGAGGACAGAGAGGGAGCCCAGGAGAGAAGGCTCTGCTCGGTAGAACTGAGAACAAAGGCACGGGCACACTTGCAGTAAGTTTCACATGGGTGTCCCACAGCACAGAGATCCTCTAATGAGCAGTGGGCAAGCTGCGAACTGACAGAGACAAAACTACAAAGGAAAAAAGAAAAAAAAAAAAGGATTGACTTTTGCATTGCAATTCTACTACAGCTATTAGTTACACAGATAAGGTGGCATGGCCAAGAGGCTGGAGTCTGTGTGCAATGCACACAGCTTCTTGGTGGTAGCTACTTCCAGGCCCTGGCGTCTGAGCTAGGAGGGGCAGAAGCTTGCTCGTGCCATCCAGCTCTTCCCACATCTTCCCTCTCTGCTCTCTGGCCAGACGCTTATGTTAGATGGATTCCTGTTGAAAGCACTTGCATTTTGGAAGCTTCTATGTTGCTCGAATGCTGGAGGTGGAAGAGGGAAGAACTAGTTAGAGTGTTTTGAAGTGTGGAAGAAGGAAGTTGCTAGGAGAAGAGACTAATTTGAGCTCCTAAATGTCTCATTACTTGCTCATGCATATTCCTAGTACAAGGTTGAGAAAGAAATCGCTGCATATCCAGCCCTGACAGCAACTTGAAACCTGGATTCTACATTATTTCATTCCCTCTCAATGAGGAGGCAGGAGATCATACAAGATTTTTAGGTTGGGCCTCTGTTACTTGAGCTGCGACGTGAGCTATGCAGGCACACATTGAGAAAGATGCTCCTGCATGTGATCACATTTTTGGTTACGGAGGCACAGGAATAAGCAGGTTCTTCTCATGCTCTTTATCCTCTCAGGACAAATGAGCACGGCTAAAAACTGTCAGAGCCTTGAGTGCAATCATTTAGTACTTAGACAGCATATCTGAAAGGATATGGTAAATAGGGAAAAAGACATAACTTGCTCCAAAGAAATAACATTCTTCATTTCCCTCCCGCCTCCCCCTCAGCCATCCGCTTCACGGAGCAAGTGAGTAAAAAATCATGATCCAGAGGGTAATGGCTGGCTGAGAGAAGCTCCTAGGTCCACTGCAGGCGTGCTACGGTTCAAACCATAGCTCTTGCTCAGCACTGATGGCCGAAACCTCATCTTTGTAATCTATGTCCTGGCTCTGCAGTTCTCTGCTCTAATTATTCTGCAAGTGTCTCTCCTCACAGACTGGAACAGGATTTCAAAGGGCTGAGACCACTGGAATGGGGAAGATTTATGGAGCCAGCTAACACTGGCTGCTTTCTGCAGAACCTTGAATAAGAACCAAAAGGCTTTTCCAAATCTTAGGAGGGAAGTTTCCCTCCGCTTCAAGGATTACTCACTTCCTGGTGCACTGAAGTTGAAGGATTAAGTAACTTTTCCCAAATATAGAACGTATCACCCCCAATCACACACACACACACTGCTGACTTCTTAAGTGAAGCATCTGAGGAGGAAAATGAGATTACAAATTTAGGAGTATAATGAGATCAAGTTGAATTCACACCATTCCCCTGCCTAGGCACAATCTATGTCATTAGAAAGGATTAATTTTTTGTTGCAATTTCTAATCTCATTATACCTTTTGTCACAAGAATGATTTATCAGAATTTCAATACTTAATGCTATACATTTTGTAAAATATTATATTATGCTTTAACAGTACCTTCACTTGACTTTTCCAGTATTCTATATTTTCATTACCTGATATCCACTCACTCATGCCATACCACTCTACACAGCTATAAATAGAAAGTCCAGCCAACCAAATCACACAATATTGAAAAGGTCAAAGTAGTATACTACATTACTGTAATTTAGAGAATACTATTCACAAAGTATTAAAACTTTGATTCTGTATTTATGTGCCAATGAAAGTAATGAAAATAGAAGGCATTGCACTTGGGGAAGTCCTGCACCTGGGGAGACATAACCACACGCATCAGTATAGGTTAGGGGATGACCTGCTGGAGAGGAGCTCTGCAGAGAAAGACCTAGGGGTCCTGGTGGATAACAGGTTGACCACGAGCCAGCAGTGTGCCCTTGTGGCCAAGAAGGCCAATGGCATCCTGGGATGCATTAAAAAAAGCATGGCCAGCAGGTCGAGAGAGGTGATCCTCTCCCTCTCCTCTGCCTTGGTGAGACCTCATCTGGAGTACTGTGTCCTGTTTTGGGCTCCCCAGCTCAGGAAAGACAGGGATCTGCTGGAAAGAGTCTAGTGGAGGGCAACAAAGACGATAAAAGGCCTGGAGCATCTTCCCTATGAGGAGAGGCTGAGAGACAGGTCTCTTCAGCCTGGAGAAGAGAAGGCTGAGAGGGGACCTGAACCTGAGACCACCCTGAACCCCTGGGCAATTTCAGGTGTCCACAATCCACCAAGTTGGGGAAGATGCACCTCAGCTGCCCAGGGTAGACAGAAGGCTAATCTGGGGCAATCTGCCTCTAGCCAACATATGTTTGATTAGATCCTGGCTAGAGATTCTGTAGGTTTGGGGAGTTAATAATGATGGTATTTCAGGGGACTTCATTCATGGAATTGTAATTAACTCAATGGATAACTGAGAAGTAAATTCAGCTAATATTAAAACAACAGCAATCAGTGACCTGATTTTTGTCTGATGAGTCTCAATGTCTTCCATGAGAGAATACCCATTTCCCAGTGAGTCAAGGGGGATGCCAAGATCACTCTTTTTGAGGGTTATTCACGATTTCTAGTTTGAAATGCCACAGTTGCCGTAAAGCATTGGAAGATTTTCTAACGCTGGGCTGGAGCTGATCTGGCATCTCTCTCTCTCCCCGGCTGAGTCCCTGTTAAGAGAACAGAGAGGTGGGACTACGGCAAAGCTGCAGCGTCTGCAGGCAGTACAGCTGAATAGCCACATTCAACCTGCTGATGTTAGTTAGGGGCTTATAAGGCAAAAAGAGCTTGTATTTTTCATACATGAGACTTGAAGTTTGGTTTTGGGTTTGGCTGGGTTTCTTTTTATAGGGGGTGGATTGTTTTTTTTTTTAGGGGGGTGGGACTTGGGGTTTTTTTTGGTAGGTTGTTTTTTTGGTTTGGTGCTGTTTGTGTTTTCTAGAAAAGTACCTGATAAGACCTTGTTCAAGGCTTTCTCTACATAAAAATAATGTCCTAGTAGAAGTGATGAAGCCTCCTCCCCAACCTCCAATATAGATGCCATTATTCCAATAGCAAGGTTGTGCACGCCACTAACCACTTCACTGAGGAAATAATTATACTCTACCTGTGTTCATAATTTTCAGTTTTGCTAGAAAACTAAGGCTATACTCTTACAATGACTAAATGTTTATAGGTAAGATGAGCAAGTAATTTGCCAGGAGGGAGACTGAAAAAACAAACCACAAAAAAAACCCCAAAACCAAAAAAAATCCACCCAAACCAAAAAACCACACAGCAGGCTTTGTCCTTGTCAGCAAAGGTTACCCAGGAGAGAGCGAGCGAGGGAGAAGTGAAGTAGCACATCTCCCGGCTGATCTGTGCCTCCTGCAGACTCCCACCCCGAGCTGGCGCCTTGGCACCCTGCTGGTGAGGCTCTGGGCCCTCTGGCAGAGCAGGTGGCCGTGGGTGGCGTGCTCCACTGTCCTCCTACTCCCAACAGATTTGCTGATGCTGGGGGCGTAGAAAGCGAGCTCCACCTGAACAAACTGAACCCCTTCGCTTTTGGGATGATGGCTGGAGGGATGGAGAGAACGCCTTATGGAATTTTGATTTGAAATTTATAACATATGGAAATTGGTCTTCAAGAAAAGTGAGAAATATTTAGAAACAGTTGGAAAGGCGCTCATTGAAATTTATCCTGGCTAAGTCTAAACATGGAAAAGGACAACAGAAACCAATGTTAACTTAAGAAAAATGTAAAGAGAAGCGACTATGCAACAAGCAGAAGGCTTATTTCTTTTTAAGTATAAACAATCTGGTGAGGAGGAAGAAAGGCAGAACTATAAAAATAAGCCAAGGCAAGTAAAAAATAATGAGGGTAAAAAAAATAATAAATGCTCTGTATCAGAGCGCAGAGATTTTTTTTCTTGTACAGCAGTCTCTAAATATAACTTTCCTAAGGGAGAAACCAGACAAAATATTTCTGTTCCAAAATATCACAGTGGAGAATGGTATAAAAGGAAGGTGTGCTGGGGGAAGGGGATAACCTTTAGCTATGGACAAGCTTTTTAGATACCTTCCTTGGGAGACTAATCTATCTAGCCTCCTTACAGTCAAAGGAAAGAGACACTGGCCTCCACAGGGCAATTCAATACCCCTGAATGCAGGTGGCGTGGATGCCTTATTTACAGTAAGGATAACGAATCACAAAACACGACTCATTTTCTTCAGGCTTTGACTTTTTGGAGGCCTGGGCTGAATTACAGATGGAACAAACACTGCTGCCTTTCAGGGAAGTTAAGGAATGGGTGTGCGGACACAGCACCCTTCTTTGATCCTTCTCCCTTTTCTGTGTTCGCTAAGGGCAGCATTGTGCATGGAAACCCTGCCTTCCCACTCGTTCTCTTTGTGATTTTTTCCTCCCCTCAGCTCTGTAATGTTTCTTTTCACTCCAGTGCCACGGGCAGTCGCGGGCAGTGGGAGCTCCCAGCCTGCATGCTTGCAGAAGTGCAGAGCACCCCCTGCTTAGTCAACAGATTTCCTTCCCCGCTGCTGTTTTCTGCTCGTGGAGAGGTCCCAGCCGTAGGGAGCAACCCTCTACCCAGAACAATAACTCATTTACACTTGCAGCTGAAGTGTCCTTTGTGCAGCCAGTCTCTAGTACCAAGGTAGAAATTTTGCTCCCAGGGAACTTGTAAAAAAGGCTGTATTACAAAGACAGTGGAAAAATCAGTGTGGAGGCAGCCTAACAAAATATTTGAAATACCACGATTAGCAATGACTATAATCAAGGATAAGGATAGATATAGAGAATGTAATTGCTTCTAATTTGAACAACGTAGCATTTACCCGCTTTCCAAGAGGCCCAATAGGCAAGATTATCTAGATTTTCAAACGAGTTTATCTATGAACAACTGGCTGAGTGGATTGATAGAAAAAATAATATAAGATGTTGAATGTATAGCGTACTTACTGTAAAAACACAATGTCAGGGAATGCTGCTATTACTGTATAAAGCTGCTGAATCTAACAGTATAGATTCAATGCAAAGCCTGAGTTAGTTTTCCACAATTTTACTTTGAAGAGGCAGAGCAGCCTAAATTGCCCTATATTTCCTTTAAAAAGAAGTTCCGTTTTAAAAGTATGTATGTATATAAATTCCAGAAAAATCATAGGATTCATCTTTTTTCCTTTCTTGTCTTTTCTTTCCACACTATACCTGTGAACACCAATTTCTCCTCCCTTTCTTTCACTTTTTCTTTTAGGATTCTGGCAGAGCTGCAGGTTGCCTTAGGAGGCCACCTCATTGCGTTTGCTCACACAAAGTCTATTACCTGATAACTTGTCAGTGTGCAACTACTTAGAAACAAGTAAACACAAAAATCAGTGTCATTACGCTCATATTCCCACAAGTGCACAAGCAATCCTTTACTTTACTTACACCTATGAATTTCAGCTGATAACTTATTTTCAGATCCAAACTTTCAAATTCACTGGTTACTCATAATCCTTTCTGACAGAAAACAGGAACAATATCACACGCTGTATTTTGCCACCTGCTGCAAAACAGAATTTCTCTAAATGACTGCAAGCAGTATGCAAACCAGAGTTTATTTTTGGTAGAATTTTCTCAATAAAACTTCAGTATGGTTTACAAATTTCTGCAAAAATAAATTGAAGAATTTGAACTAATTACATTGACTTGCTGATAATATTTGGCAGATTTTAGGGATTTCTGAGGAAAAAAAAAAAAAGGAAAAGCAGAAATATTAATTGGTAGTGTATTACATCAATTTCTGAGATCTCCCTGACTCATAATAAAGTAAGCACAGTCAGTGTTGAAGAGAAGTGGTATTTCCTGGGTATTTCAGCACGCGTGCTGAAGTTACACCCTGAGTTAGGCCAAGGAACTTGTGGCGAGCTGGGGGTTGGCCTCTTCTCGCAGATAACTAGCGATAGGACAAGGGGGAACGGCTGCAAGTTGCGCCAGGGGAGGTTCAGGTTGGAAATGAGGAGAAATTTCTTCTCGGAAAGGGTGGTTGGGCATTGGAACGGGTTGCCCAGGGAGGTGGTGGAGTCACCGTCCCTGTGGGTGTTTAAGGAAAGGTTGGATGTGGTACTTAGGGACATGGTTCAGTGGGTAATAGGTGGTAGGGGGATGGTTGGACTAGATGATCCTTGAGGTCTCTTCCGACCTTAATGATTCTATGATTATTCCATGGACCTGACATAGCAAAATGTGCCTGACATAGCAGGAAGGCTCCAAATTTGCAGCACAGTTGTATAGCAGAGTATGGACACGAGCAAAACTGTGCCAGACTAGAGCTGACAAAGTAGAAAAAGGAAAAGGTTTGCAACAGAGTTCCAAAAACAAGTCAAATGCTTTATGGCTGAGGCAAATGCACCCAACGATCACTACTATAATTTTTTAATTTGTTCATACAGGGAATATTTGAATAATCTCATGGTGTTTCCCTCCTATCCTTCCCCATCACTCCCTCTCTCCCCTTGCTAGATTTCACACAGCATACCTTTTGTTTCTTAAGGTCAGTTGTGAGACATCTTCCTACACGCATGAATAGGGACACAGTGAATACTACGCACTAAAAGATGGAACAATAATCTGTTTCCTATAAACGCCTCGACCAGCTGCCACCAGGAAGGGAAAGGTGAGAGCAAATCTACTTTGCAAGTAAGGGTTGCTGGTAAGGTGACATATTTTTCTGTTTCTTTCAGTTAAATGTACTTGTTATTTACATGAAATCCATCTGCTACAACATCCTACATGCCTAATAGGACCATACAGTTAAAACACATTAAAAAGACATTAATGCATCTTTCCACACTGCGACATGTTAATAGCGCAAAAAGCTATTAGGACCAGACTGTCAGGCATACACAGTAGAAGAATTGCTGGGTCAGCATGAACATACACTGCACCATAATTCATAAAAGAATACCATTAACATATAGCAAGAGAAGTAGACATTTTAAAAAAAAATAAAAAAAATCATCATTTAACCCTAGTTTTTAGCCCTTCACAAATTATTTGCCCTTTCAGCAACTAAAATTCTTTTGAGATAGCAACAGCAAGCTAGGCTAAAAAAACCCCCAAACATAAAAACAAAACACAGAATACCTGTGAATTAGTGGCCCATTTTTTTCAAGTGCTTTAAAGGAAGACAGAACCATCTACAGGAGCAGACATGTTTGATGCACAAGCAAAACCTCTTTTTGCCTATGAAAATTAGATAGTTTCCAAAGTTAGCTGTGTTCTCATTAGCACAATCATCTACTTGAGCACGTATGTTGAAGGTTATAGTGCATGGCTGGCTTGCACTTTAAGGGAAATATATAATAATTTCTTTTTTAAAAAAATATTTATAAGCAAAAAGAATAAAAATGTTTAAAAAACCCCTGGACTTACCTCCCACTCAACAAATCATCCACACAGTGAGAATTTGTGTTATTTGACCTTTGCTCCAGTACGATTAATGTTTAGGGAAGGAGAATGACACTGTCAATGTAGAAAAATGAAAAGCACTTTTAGGAGCTTGGCAACAATATGTACAGATATATTTCCTTTTAATGGCATATAGATATCAACTGTACTAGTCACGCACACATATTTTAGTAGTTATGACTCTATTTTCCTCTCGACTTTGCTACCAAATTGTTTCTTACCACATTTATATGTTCCTTATGAATATACATAGTGAAGTGAAAGGTCTTTTTGATTGGATGAAAGGCTCCTTTGCAAGTTATCTGTGTCCACTTGTCTAAAAGCCATACGAAAACTGGCTCAGTATCTACCTGAATCTCTCTCATACTTGTTTTGCTGAATCCCTGTTACTTCATGTTTAATTGTACATCTTCTAGCTGTTGTCATTTACACACCCTCCCAATTGAAGGATGCTGCAGGACATATTGTGCTTGCTGACATACTTTTTGTGAAGGAATCCTTAAATCAGCTGGCCAACATATGAAGCTACATTTGACCACAGGGCGTAGAATGAGGGATCTGTCCTTATGACAAAGGAAATCAAAACATTTCCTCAGTACAATTCTATGGAGAAAAAGGAGAAGGGGGGGAAAAAAAGCACCTAACCCCACATCTCTATCAGACATAATGAAAAGAAAAAATAAATCCTTTCTGATGGACTGAGGTTAAAAAGCACTGAGTTCCATAACCCCAGAGGCCAACGGAAGCTGAAAACATTTGGCATGCCTTTGGACCGGTCCTACTCCTTCAGTACACTACACAAATCAGCATTGTTCTCCTACCAGTTTCAGCATGTGTTTTCTAGCACCCAGAAGGTATCAGTGCTAACTGCAACACCAGTATTTTAGGGACGGCAGTAGTAACCATTACTAGCTGCTAAACACAAATCAGAGACAATCTTCAGAGTCTATTTAGCACACCACTTCCACATGCAGCTTGATAACGACAGAAAATGATTCAGTCTGTTGCAACATACTCCATGAAGACTACAGAAGCAAATTGAAGACAGTAACAGGTAAGGAGATGATTAAGGAAACACTTGAATTTAGACATATGCTATTGAGATACGAGTTCAGATCTTCTCCCTGTTCAGGTTTTTCAGCTCAGGCTCTGCTGAACTGCTAGGCTTTGTCTTCAGCTATGAAAGGGAAACATCATTGAAGTCAATAGACATACCATCTGCAAAGAAAAAGTCAAAGTTACAAATTCACATCAAGACCCACAGTCCAAAATGTTTAGTGCATTTCAAAGTGGGCTGGGGCCCATTTACGGTGATTTTTGATTGGGCTAGAACACCTGCTCCCTTGACAGAAAACATAAAAGTATCTACATAAAAGAAAAGGACATCTCTGCCATATGTAAAGTATTTAAGCACTTATTAAAGAAGTCATCCATTCAGAAAACAGAACCTATCTATTAGCACAGGCTTATTTTATGGTCCAGTGGTCACAATTCAAGGCATGCCCAACCACGTCTTTCCAAACCACTTTCCTAGGTGCCTGTCCTGCTTTGCTGGGATAGAATCATAGAATCAATTTTTATTCACAGAAAATCTGCATTTCAGAGCAGACTGCAGCACTTAATTGTGTGAGAACAAAGTTGATAAGACACTTTGCTCTGGTTGATGGCCAGCTATGGAGTGCAGGTTTCCATAGTGATCAAGGTCTTTAGCAGTTTTGAGACAGCCAGGTACAGAAGCTGGGAAGGGTGAAAGTCAGGGCATCTGACCTGAGCTGGCCAACAGAAGCTTTCCATACCATAAACATCATGCTCCCTACAGATTAGGAGATTCTCTGGAACAGTCCTCTCTCTCTTTAATGGCTGCTGTCCCTGGAGGGTCTCGCCCGCCATCCCATCCCTGAGCCCTACTCTGCTCCCGCCACTGTCGTGTTCTCGCTGGCGCTGCGCTGCTCGCTGTATATGGCATCAGCACTCACTGCTGGGGGGGTGCAGCTTGCCATCTCTATGTTGACTGAGTGTAACCTTCTATATTTTATACTAGTATTGGTGTTGATATTAAGGTTTTTACTCTTTCATTAAATCTGTTTCTATTTCAACCCACACACTTCCTTTTCTTTTCCCAAATTACTCCTCCTTGTGGGGGTGGAGAGGGGGGGCACTGAGAAACAGAACAACTGTCTAAACCATGACAGTACCTTCCCTCTAAGCTTTGTGGAAATGTGCCCAGGACTCCCTATGCACAATTTAAGAGGCTTTTCTCAGGCACTGCCTTACTCTTCAATGTGTAGGATTTACGTATCCACTCATAACTATATCCTATTTTCTTACATAGTATGGCCGCTCTGAAGACCACTTGTAGAGCTTCCCCATTTGTCAGATCACCATCAAGCTTATATGAGGTTCCCAAAGAGAATGGTAATGAATCTAGGAACAAGAGCACGCATTTAATGTTTCTCATTGTATGACAATATTTTAACAGTTCATCCTCAAAATAAACTACAACAAAGATTCTGAGGTCTAAAGTCAGGAAGGTGTTAACGTATTTGGGCAACGGAATACAAACTTCTTATCTTCAGAGGGGGGAAAAGAGACTTGTACATTACACATGGTGTCACTGTATGCAATCAGAGGGAATTAACCATGGGAGAAAAGAAGAGGCAATTACTTTTCAGACAGCCTTTCTCTCTAGGCTAGAGGGAAAAGCAGGTTTTAAGAAGCCACTGCAGCCAAAAGAACAGGGACGATGTATCTCTATGAACTCCCCACCCTGTGCTCTTCTGCAGAAGTTATGGTCGCAGCAGGAGACTTTGAAAGAGTGAAGGGGATTCATTATTGTTGCATAGAGCTGTAATAACACAAAGGCGTTAAATCTCTGTGTGAACCTTTCCCATCCATTGTTGGGAGCACCTTCATATGTACAGGTCTTCTCTAATCTTTAAACGTTATAAGAAAGCTGACTCTACAGCAAATAAACAAAGGAAGACATTCACTTTTCTGAGTGCAGAACAGTAAATAAAATCAAGGAGCTGGACTACTGCATTGGTGCCTACCATGGCAGACAATTAAAAATGAATAAAAGATGTGCTGCTTCAACGCAACAGAGAAACATCTCTGCTAATCTTCACAGAGCAATTACAACTGGCAGGAAAGCAGCCTGTGCTGGAGAAGCATCATCCATTGATTGAGCCTTGTCAGGTTTGGGCAGACAACTGGACAGTGACGAGAAGGAATGAAAAAATCCAGAATGTTCCTATTCCTACTGTGACTACTACTATTAATACTGTGTTTTACAGCTTTCCCTAGCACTGTCTGTGCTTTTAACTTGTTCCTTCAACTGGGTTGCAACACTGCTGAAAAGTCCCTCTGACATCCCAGCCCCAACCTGTGCCTGCCATGGCAGCTCTAACACAGTTCCCCTTTACTGCTGACTACAGAATTATTCTCCCAGCACTGCCACTCCTCACAGATGTCTCTGCTGAACTTGGATATCCCTCAGCATCTGCCAGCATCTTCCCCTAGCTAAATTCCTGCTAAATACACTTCACTCCTCTAAGCCTCGTCAGCTATTGCTCTAAATGTATCCCTTCAAAAGGAGAAAGTCTCAACCTGCCTTTGATATGTGTGTCAATAAAAGGAGGATTAGAAATCAGCAGTCCTAGATTCTGATGAACAAACTTCTTTCTGCCTCAGTTTATTCAACCATAAAATGGCTATAATATTTACTACAATATCTCAAAGAATAGTTAAGAAGCTTAATGTTGTCATTCCAATACTACTGATTCTGACTTGCTACGGGGAAAATATAAAAATGTCTATGCAAAGTCGATATATATTTCTAAGATTTACAGTTTATGGCTTGTAGTCATTAGAATAACATTATCTGCAAGGTTAATACCCCAGTCCTACGGAGGAGAAAGTAGTATTTGCATGATAGTCAAGATTATATTTTTATTTGCTAGTTATTCCATTTAAGTAAGTCTGTAGCATTTATTTTCTCCTATAGGGCAGTATTATTAATAAATACTTACTGTCAGTAAGCTTATATAAATTTATTTAGAAACCCATTGTTTTAAAGCATTTCCCTGGCACAAAATTAATTCTTTTTTCTTTTTTTTTTTAAATACATAGGGCAGAATCTTTTTCATATAACAGCTTTAGCAAGGTTTTTCCCTTAGGTCTGTATATTATGGAAATACTTTGAAGAGAATGTAAAACAAAACAAAACAAAATAAACCAAACAAAACCACCAAAGGGAAGAATCAGTAACCCCTACACAGAATGTCATTGTAACATAAAGAATACTATTTCTAAAATTACAGACCTGAAGTTGTTCTTTCGAAAAAAATTATAAATAACTTCCAAGGTTGATTCTGCAGGCTATATTTACTATAACATGAACAAGTGAGAATTTCTGCTGTCTCTCTAAAGGAAAGAGGGCTGCATTTAGCTGTACTTTAAATCTTCTGTAAGAATTATTCTGATCTGTACATGGAATGCCTGTCAGCCATTTCCAGGACTAATTGGACTAAAGTACGGTACAACCTAATTTTTCAGCGTATGCCACAGAGTTTTGAGATTTCTAAACGCTTCAGTCCTTTAAGAGTTCTGTTGTTTTCTATTAGCTGCAACTCCACTGTATCCAACTGCCAGCAGAGGGAGAAAACGCAATACGAAGTATAGAAATGTAATACAACACAGCATCTCTCATCTGCGCTACTGAAATAAATATGATGTGGTTTCAACCATTTCTTTTCTAGGACAGGGTACACTCATTGTCAGTTCCCCAGTCTACAAGTAATCTGATTAATTATTGGGGTTTTTTTCCCCCCGCTCCGGTCTTCCCCACCCCCCATCTCCTTTTGCCTTTCATTCCATACCGGCTGAATCTTTATGAGATGTATAAATAGTGGAAGAATTATGCAGGAGGTTTTATTATGAAACTAGAAATCATTTCATTGACATTAATGGGAAAGTCTGTCTTTTGGAGAGCTCCACATTTCTAGATGCCATTTCCTGTTCTCAAGGTCCCCTAACGCAATGAACCAGGGCAAGATGGGAATTGCTTTACCTCTCTCATGCTTCAGAGACACGTGTATATGAGATGGGCTGCCAAAGGGCTACATTTTTTTAAAATGCGAGCAGTTAGTCTTCTATATAGACTGGCTTCTGTTTTATTCAACAATTTCTTAACCTTATTGGCACACATGCACTTATTTTAACCGAGGACATCTACATTTCCCCCCAAAGCTGCCCTCCTCACGTATGTGCGAGCGCGCACATAAAGCCATACAATACACTATTTAAATGAAGCGCTCTCTCACTCCTTCCTTAGGCATAAAACCTGTCAGCTGTAAGAGAGACAAAGGGCAGACAGCTCCTGCTGCTGCCTCATTGCCTCTCGGCGGCTTGGCTGGCCAGGGCAGGTGCCTGGTCCTCTCTGTGCGGATCCTCACGCTCCAGGTGAGGACACAATTGTGACTGACAAGTTAAATGCTCTCTGCTCAGGATCCCCATCCCTATCCACTGCCTGGAGCTTAAATGCTCTCTGCTCAGGATCCCCATCCCTATCCACTGCCTGGAGCATGGTACCATGAGCCACCTGCTTTAAATAAGGGGCTGGGCATGCATCAGTACAGCCAAAGGGTAGAGCTCCCAGGCATAAATTACTTTCTTATTGCTCTCATATTCCTAAAGCAGTTTGCCCTTTAGGTCGCTCTGCTCTTTCCAGCTGTAGCATGTTACACACATAGATGATCACGGACCTAATAGCAAGTGATGGCAGTGCTAAATCATCTGACGCTTCTAGCTGTCCACAGGTGCCCATGAATCATCTGGTGTTTGGAGAATTTATGTTCCGAGGCTGAATTAAACCAGGCTATGGAAGGGTGAATGACGACTAAAAACCAATAGACACTCACTGTATCAAACACCCTCATCGGTAAGACACTCACCAGAAATGGGATAAACCCCGAGTGAGGTCCTTGCTCTGGCAGCAATCACAGGTTTGGCTCTGAGTCTTCTGTAAAACAAACCACACTTCCAGCTGCTGCAGGATTAACTTCTCTGGATCAGAAACGGGGACAAACCCCTCTTCACATTTATGTCTCCCTGGGTTAGAAGGGACATCAGAAACTTTAAGGAAAGCAGTTTCAGAAGGAAGAGAAAGTCTTGAATAGGGGTGCAAAGAGGGATCAAGAGCCAGCAGCTCAAATAATAGTATAGCACAAAAGAGAAAAGCTCTACGGTGGCATGCAGAGAAGCAGAGGAGTCCAAGATTTAATGTTTGTATCACGTGAGGGCTATTATGGTAGATACAGTTTGCTGCCATCAAAGGCTGTTGGAATCATGCAGGAACCACCTTCACAGGGGGACTGGCAGAGGGAAAGGTTACCCACAGCATCAGAGGAGGGCTGTTACTGAGGCCTAGCAACAGCACCAACAGTCTGAACGCTCAGTCTAGGGAAAAGCGGGTCATGACAGATTCAGGACAGAACAAGAGGCTCGCTGTCAAGGCCATGGAGGAGAGATGCCAGCTGGCCCCCACCCATTAAATGACAAGTGGATGTGAAAGATGTCCTGAGCTTTCTGTCCTCTCTAGCCTGGCAGTGCCGAGCACCACAAGGCATGGGGCTGTTCGGCACCTCCATTCAAAGTGCTGTGGCGATGCTGACCGGTGAGCAGACAACTACAGCATGGTCTTTTTCTGAGCAAGGTCTGTTGTGGGTCTGGTTGGCTTGCTGGTCTGGGACACTTGCAGAACCAGGTGACTTCCCTGCACGTAGCTAATGATACAGGCTATGTGTGCCACCACGCTACTGCATGAAGCCCTCCAAGGTAGGACTTAACTGTGGAAATGTCTTCATCTGTGCAACCCACTTTGGACTGACCTTAGCAGTGTATTTAGGCCAACATCTAGACTAGTGCAAGTCTGAACTTTGCCTCTCGCTGTGCCTCTGAACTTATGCAAACATATACAGAAGCAGAAGGGGATATATGAACATTGCAGAGGACCTATACTCATATGCACTGATTGAACTTTTATAACCCCTTCCAAAAAAGCAGTGGAAGCAAAACTACCACCTGTCGTTGGAGCAAGGATGCACGAGCTTCACTGTTTTAAAACGATATTAATCTGACAACTGCAACTTGAGGCACAGCAGTGGGCAATAAACTTCAATGACCAGGCTGGTGCTGTTAGAAAAATGGTGCAGCTGGCTAAGCAATTTTTACCTGCACGTAAATTCTGCTATTTAACCACAGCTTTCTCCAGGGATTTCTCTAGAATCTAGGCTTCTTTTATGCCAGAACCACTTGCCTATATGTGATCCATGGTCAGATTACTCCAAAAACTCTTTGCACGGACAGTCAGGGAGAGAAGCAATGTGCACACAGCTTCTGCACTTCAAATGGTTGCCATGCAGGCATGTCTGTTGAATACTAATGGTCTCCTAAAAAGGTCATTCATTCCAGAAGCTCAACACTACTACGTAAGCTAGCATCTAACCAGTAGGTTTACGTTGTACCATTGCCTATGGTAGCTCATAAAAACTTTGGTATCTGTAATAGCTTTGGTACCCATAAAGGCAGCCTGTGAAGGAGTGGCTTCAGTTTATCACTGTGTGCCTCCATAGTCATGCTTGTACAACTCATTGGTCATGGCACCAGTGAAGCTAACACCACTGTATATTGTCCAGCAATGGGACTTAAGGAAGAAGTTTTATGCTGCCACAACGATAATAGTGAAGCTTTTAGCATGACAGTTCACTGACAGCTGCTGGGCATGCTCTGGTGTCTAAGCTGCTCCAAAATCAAAGCTGGCAGGCAGCTCGTGGGCTCAGAGTGCAGGCTGTGCTAGCAGGTAGACCTGTCTGTATGGAGATTTCTGTTCTACAAAACCAGGCCCATGGACTTCAGTGAAGTCGCTGCAGCACAGCAAAGGAAAAATCAGGCCCATGCTGTGCTACAAACGGCTTGTGCAGGATTGTGGGTGTATTTAATTCAGCATGGCAAGGACTATTTACCCAGATTATTTATTGTTCCTTTTTTATTAAAGGCTGTGGCTTGTTTTCCCTCAAAAAGTCATGTTTCTTACTCTCATTTGTAACTTGCCAGGGGCAAGAAAAGCATAGCAAATACACAGAAAGCAAAGGCCTAGCAGAATAGTTCATTTTAGGCTTACGCTGCTAGTGGCGTTTGCTGCTTGTATCAACTTCTACAAATGGGGCAGGCACAGGGAAATGGTTTCCCAAGTAGCAAGGCATACGGTATATTTAGAAAATACTTATTCACTTAGAGAAGCATGCAGTCAGTGAATAAAAGCGTTAGACATGGGAATCAGCACATTTCATAGCATCAACATGCTTCAGAGAAGGCTAGAACCAGTGCTAACATGCTTATTGTTACCCATTCCCATCACTGGGAAGAAAACACAGTGTAATTAAAAGACTGATCTCCTGGAAACAATGCTTAATAAAAAGAAAAAATCCCGAAAGTAATTCCACATTTTCAAATATTGTTCTCCACTTCATTTTGCCAGAGTTGTTTGTAAGCAGTAACAATTATCTAAAACCCAAGCTCAAGTCTATGAACTTGATTCTCTTTCCACTCAGACCAGTATAAGTCTAGCATAAGTTAACTGAAGTTAATGGAGAAACAAAGGAAGAAAACTAATGCAAGTGAAATGAATTAGACCTGGTCTAGAAAAAGATTTAAGAAAAAAATATCCAGCCTTTTTTTTTTTTTTTTTAGGAGACATGACATAGTACCTGAACTCATCATTTTAAGGGGAACACAGATCTGACAGCACTCACTGTTTGGTGATTTTAGTTTTTCCAATGTTGTGCAAGATATATGGTGCAGATCAAATTCTCAGCTAATTTAAGTGGATGTAACACCTTTAATTTCAGTACAACTCCATTAGTTCATAGTACTGCTCAGCACTGACATTTTCATGAAACGTATTAGTACAAGCCAATGCAATTTAACAGCAGAAGCACAGCAGCATTTGGTAGGGACTGAACTAGGTCTATTTGTTAATCTTAAGACCAGAAAAGACCATTACATTATACAATCTCATCTGCTGGACAGCACAGCCCATTCGCCAAGCCAATAACTCTAATTAAAATAGATTAGAATTTGATCCTGAGCATGTACAAGAAATACCAGCCAGGTAGCTAAGAATGATGAAACAGAAAATGGACTGAACAGCATCCATCCATAACTATCCAGGCTTTGCCTTCTGGTCTCTTTCCAGCTCTGATTATATCTCTCCACTTGTATATTTAAGGATAGGGAAAAATAGATTTTTTTTTTTAAAAATTAACCCCACACCTTTTAAAGCCTGCAGACAATTGACTGAAGCACAAGATTCAGGAACTAACTGCAAGTACTAACTAGCTGAATTCAAAACCAAAATGTCATGAATACACTGAGACTGCAGCAGAAACTTTTGTTTTCTTCCTCATTAATCCACACAGACAGCACAGACTAAAATTCTCAGTGGAATGAATTTGAAAGACTCCTAGTGCCCACTCATCAAGTAAACTATCTCAGAAATTAATTATCTCATTCCTAGGGAGCACCTTCTTTGTTCCTTTTCCTTCTTGTGCCTGGAAAGCTCTCTCTCATTCTGAAATTGAATTAGTTCGACTTCATCTTCCAGCTACTGAACTGTGGTATACCTTGTACCAGTTGCTGTCATATCACTTTCCATGTTTCAGGACTGATTTGCAGCCGTGAAGTCCCTTTCCAATGTTGTCACTGAAGAGACTTGTGCACGCAAATAGTTCAAAAGTCTGTGATAAACTGCTGCAGCCAGTGGTTCAGTGCCAATTTCTCTGCATCATATTACACGAAAGGCTAAGAAATAGTTAAGCCTCTGTACAAGATAAATGAGCACGTATGGAACACTTCCTTTTATCATTGTTGAATCCTTCAACTGATTTCACTCCAAAACTTTCACATTCTCTTTCAATCTCTCTTGGACATTAGTCACTATTACCAGTCCTCTTTTCTGAGTAGGTCTGCAAATCACAGGATTATACCACCGCCTAACATGTCAACAGAAATACTAAAGAGCATCAGGCTCCCCATTTTAGGGGAAGCTGCAGAGACTGTGTCTCCTGCACTGCTAGATCTCCACTCACTGTGTTATATGTAGGCAAAGTAGATTTCAATTCATAAGTGAATACCACACATCCACCCATTTAATAAGGCAAGCTTGTTTGGTTTTTAATCATAATACAATTTTAGTACTAAATCAGCATAAATTCAAGGACGGTATGTCGACCAATTCTAAGACCTACAAAAAAGAACACACCCTTCCCTGCAAAGAACAGCCTCCCGCTGCCATTAATGTCTCCATTAAATAGTGCCTGTCTAAAATATAATTCCTGCACATTTCTAAATCCTAGCTTTTAGCAGGCCATGGAGCTGGCTGGGGTTTGTGAAGGAACCATGAAAGATGGAAACCAACTGTTGTTTGACTGCACACATAGCTGTGACCATCCTCACCTTTACCAAGAGACCAGCTCACCTTTCCCCATGAGACTGAACTGTCTCTCCCCCTGTTGTAGGGGGTGGGCTCATCCCCTGGTTGTGGCTACTGCTGCCCTAGACACACCTCTTTTTACTATTTTAGCACTATCAGTCACCCCATCGCCCTTGGATATTTCATTGATTCCATTGGCTTCCCATAAGGGATCAGCACGCAAGTCACATGCTTGTGAGTGCGGGCGCTGCTTACGGAGACTTCACACCAAATGCAAACAGGCATTTTCACATCATCCAAGCCAGAGTCTCCAAAATGGTAAATAATAACTGGCTGCTGCCCTCTTCACCAGAAGCGTATCATTTATGGCTAGAGAAATAGAATGATATTATCTAAAAGTTTTCTCTTGTCTGCTTGAAGACTGCCAGTTCTCTTTGATGGTAGCTTTGGATGTAGAAAGCTCTCAGGAAAGCAGAAACATTAAAAATAAATGCAAGATGCTTCATGCACGTTATAACATACCCAACTTTCGGAATAAATTATTTATACCAGAGTTGGATGTGCCATAACAGCATCCACCCAGCAGCTAAGAAACATATAGGAAATAGGAGAGCAAACCACAGAGACTAAATCACAGACATTAAGAGAAAGAAGCCTGCCAGGAATGGCTGCAAGCCTGATAACATAATGCTTCAGTAAAATTATTCAGAGAGAGCAAAGGGATGATCAGTTCACCTGGGTTTTTCTCCCCTGATAGTCTATAACAAGAACCCAAGGACCAGAGGATTTTGCAGAATTACAAATACGGTGTATTTGTTCACGTTATGCATCTATATTTCTATGCAAATAAAAGTCATAGTTGCCAAGTCTTCGCTTAAAAAAAAAAAAGTATGACTTGAGATTTCCAATGCAATAATCATATACAAACTCATCAAGTATCTCAGCTCTTACTTTTAGTGTTATATTGACTAGCACCTTCCAGTAGTAAAGTATTAGCAAGTACAAGATAAGCCTTGGCCGGGATGCTTTCTTTGGGGCAGTTGCAATCACACCCCAGTCAAAGCACCTCTCCCAGGATAAGGCTACGTGATAGAGAAAAATCCGTTGTGTAAGGCAGCAGACAGGGCACAAAACCGTGCTCCTTAGCTCTGCACAGCACTATAATTTAACTCCACCTCTTTGCTTTATTAACGTATGAGGTTGAAGTGTGGAAACAAACCCCATACACTGACCTGGCAATGCAGACGATCTCACACCATGGCACAGAAGCACGAGTTTGGGGCTAGTGAGGTAAAATACTCGGGGGAGCTTAATCCAAAACCCTTTCGTATATCCTAACTTCCACATTCTTTAATCTCTCTTTTACAGCGCTGCCAGTCAGCTCTCTCCGTACCAAACATTTTAAATCAAGAGTTCAAAGAGAGGGTGCAAAGTAATCCGCATATCATACTGTTTCTACAGCTACCTTTATATTCCGAATGCTCCCTCCACCACTAGAGAGCTGTTGGGTCAGAACACAAATACACACACCCTGACAAGGAAAACCTTTCAGTCTGGAGTCTTTCCTGTAAGGAGGCAGTCAGCGTATTACCCTCTCACTATATTGCATTTCTGTGAAATATTTTCAGCTGATGCCATGCTGACAGTGTAAAAGTTCGGGGTTTCCTGTTAATGTAGTTCTCCCTTCGTGAAGGCCTGCTAAGCAGGGAAAGTCTATTGACTATGCACAGTACTGTGTAACAAATTTGAGGGTGCAATATTCACGTCTGTAAAGCTCTTCCATAAAGCAAGGCAACACGGTATAAATGCTACATATTGTAAGCAAAAGTTACAGACAAAGGTGCTCACTGGATCCTGAAATTCTGTAAGCCCTTTGCTTCAAAGAACATCACAGAGGGCACACACTGCACCACCCTGACCATGCTGCATCTAGGAACTTCATGTTTTCCATGATGACGGAGAGCAGTGCTCCAAAGCTGTATGCTACATGTGTATGATGAGCACAGCCCTTACCCCCTTGTGTTTCAGTCATAAACCATTCTACAGAAGGGAGTTGTCCATGCACCACCTTCAGGGCCATCTGTAGGCTATACATCATGCTTGGTGAAAGCCCCTGAACTCAGCAACACCCAGTTTATTGTCCAAGACTGTCACCTAAATATAACAGACACAAACTAATCATTTTTACTGCTGTCACGAGGCTGAGCACGGGAGGGTAGGATGAAGCTGAGGGGCATGTTAACTTCAATAAAGAACCTGAAACACTATTTCAGAGTGTTTTTCAGAACGGACAACAAAGAGGCTGCTCTTGCACTGTGGGTTGCTTTGTAGGCTTCAAAGCCACGAATGCCCACTTTGGTTTTTCACAGACCGCTTTGGATATACACGTACACCCCAGACAAAGGGGTAGTACTCCTCATTTCAGTATAAAATATAACATTAAACAAGCACTGTCCTTTGCCAGTGTAAACGGGTGGAGAGCTCTATGGCATGACAGACGCTGTGTATTCAGCTACTGCTAATAGTTTCAGCTGAAACCAGGAGCACATTTAACAAAGCATGAAGCATAGAAACAGATTTATAAAAATAATTCTACAGACACATTATTCAAACCAAATACATTTGCACTCACAAGTCAGGGTGGGAATCTTAAATTTGTCATTGGAAAGAAAATCCCAACGTGGTTTCCTTAGATGTAATTCTTTTATTAAGCCCACTGTGAATTCTGAGTAATTCCACTGATGTCAAAACTACAGGGGTGTAAAAAGCATGAAAAATGTGAAGACAATTGTATCCAATATCACAACCAAAATAACAGGATGAATAATGGACAAATTGAGGTAGAAATTTAGCTGGTGTGAAGCAATTTATGGATTTCAGCGTGGAAAGGTTAATTTACACCGACTGTAGATGTTAGTCCATTGTCAGCAAATCCTGTTTTCTCACACTTACATTCAGAAAGCTGTTCGCAACATGGGAACAAATGCAAACGTAGGTGTAATGATTCATTTGATGAAATTCTCTGAATTAATTTACTCCTTAAAAATAATACAGTATGCCCTATAAATGGACAATGTTAAAGTTTTTTAAAAAGCCATTAAAATCACAGTAACTACTGATTAAATTAAAGGCTTTGGCAAGGATTCATCACTTCATTACAATTAAAAACTAACTGTGTTCCTAAATAAATAATATCAGTTTTATTCATAGTGGGGAAAATAGGTTTGAACAGCTTTTGTTAGCAAGAGAGACTCTAGTCCCTTCACTAATGGGGAGGATTATACTGAACGATAATTTTTTTATCAACACCAGCATTTATGCTGCAGCATTAAACGCAAAGATCAAAATGATCAGTTGCAGCAAAGAAATTGGAGCAATGGCATTAATAAAACCACAGAGGCCAGCCATCTTGCGCACCACAGGGAAATCCAGTTTTGCACAGTTGGTGTTTTGAGGCACATATGTGACACAATTAGTATAACAAAATAAGTTTCTCCTTGCTGAAGCATTTACTGCAAATTGAGTCATTAATCTCATTTATAAAACAGGCACGATGGCTAGCACACTGCAACTGGCCAAGGCGATTTCTTCTCATTAGTCTGTGAATAGCTCAATCTTGTTCACTTTAAATGTGGGTCATTTTAACTAAATATAAATACTTCAGCCGCAAAACCCTGCGAGAACTGTTACTATATTTATATAAGCAATTTAAAGTTCCAAAATGCTGGTGATGCTGTGGGCTAGCACCTGCCCAGACTACACTACGGCCATGGCAGCAGGCATATTGCAGTCATTATTTTAAAGATGAAGACTCAAAGCTCAGAGGGATATAGGACTAAGTCCACTGAAAGACTTTATCTTCTAAAAGAGGAAGGATGCCAGTAAATTGAGGCTCCTAAATTCAAAGAGCAATTCAGAAGATCTCCACTGAGTTGCTGTCAAAATCTGAAGCTGCCTATGGTCAACAAGATGCATACCTACTTGACTGTTTACAGTGTTTGCACCTACCTAAAACTGCCCAGATGGAGCTCCTTGGCATATGCCTCCTGCCTTGTCCTGGTCGTGTTTCAGACAATATGTCTTTTTGCGGCATAAGCTCTCTGTGGCATTGGATCCAGGCTGTTTTGCCACATATAGAATCATAGAATCATTAAGGTTGGAAGAGACCTCAAGGATCATCCAGTCCAACCGTCCCCCACCACCTATTGCCCACTAAACCCTAAGTACCACATCAAACCTTTCTTTAAACACCCCCAGGGACGGTGACTCCACCACCTCCCTGGGCAGCCCCTTCCAATGCCCAACCACCCTTGCCGAGAAGAAATTTCTCCTCATCTCCAACCT
>VWZZ01000397.1:107674-172235 GCA_013399095.1 Psophia crepitans
TTGGCCTCTGCCCAGAGATCCAACCTGTCCAGGTCCCTCTGCAGAGCCATCCCACCCTCCTGCACATCGGCACTTCCCTCCAGCTTGGTGTCGTCTGCAAACTTACTGAGGGTGCACTCAATTCCCTCATCCAAATCATCAACAAAGATTTTGAAGGGGATGAACCCCAACACTGACCCCTGTGGAGCATCACTCACAACCAGTCGCCAGTTGGATTTCACTCCATTCACCACCACTCTCTGGGCCCGGCCATCCAGCCAGTTTTCAACCCAGCAAAGAGTGTACCTGTCCAGGCCATGGGCTGCCAGCTTCTCCAGGAGAATGCTGTGGGAGACCGTGTCAAAGGTTTTGCTTAAGTCTAGGTAGACTACATCAACAGCCTTTCCCTCATCCACCAGGCGGGTCACCTGGTCATAGAAGGAGATGAGGTTGGTCAGGCAGGACTTGCCTTTCACAAACCCATGCTGGCTGGGCCTCATCCCCTTGTTGTCACAGACATGGCATGCGATTGTCCTCAAGATTACTTGTTCCTTGACCTCCCCTGGCACTGAGGTCAGGCTAACAGGTCTGTAGTTCCCCAGATCCTCCTTATGACCCTTCTTATGGATGGGCATCACATTAGTAAGTCTCCAGTCATCTGGGACTTCTCTGGTTGACCATGACTGCTGATACATGATAGAGAGCGGCTCGGCAATCACATTCATCAGCTCCCTTAGCGCCCTGGGGTGGATCCCATCTGGCCCCATGGACTTGTGGCAGTCCAGATGGAGCAGTAGTTCTCTAACTGTTTTGACCTGAATCGTGGGGGGTTTATTCTGCTCCCTGTCCCAGACTTCTAGGTCCAGAGGCTGAGTACTCCAAGGACAACTTGTCTTGTAGGAGTTTTGCAGGGTCAGGGCCAGGCCGTCACAAGTAAAGGACTGCTGCCAGTCCTGAAGGAATAACCTGTGCTTTCTGACAGCAACTACAACGCAGTCACTGCTTGCATGGACAGGTTTCAGCCTCCAGCTGGGACAGGTAATCTAACAGAACTCTACAGTCACTGCCTTCACCTCCTTTGTTAGGGACTTTCTTATTTTGGTAGACCAAATATTGGATGAATAAAGAGTAACCAAAGCTGTAACTTCATGGCATCAAGGAAATGACAAATCCCTTGACTGACTTCTAGAAAAACTCCTTTTTCACTGTTAAGGACTTCTCCACATAAAGAAAAAAGAAAAAAAAAAAGCAATGCAAGGAATTACTTGTTTTCCTTGTAGGTCTTTTTCTTTAAGTACTTAAATGTAAAGCCTTCCTCCTCTGTATTCCTAACCACTTGGATAACTCATGGCATGTTTACTTCAGTTGTATCACCTAATGTAATACAGCACCACTGATGCCACCAGAGAGAACAACCCACCAGAACAACACAACAAAAACCTACAGACCACACAGGAAAGAGGTGAAAGACCACACATCCCTCCTCAAAGCACAGATGGTTTTGATTGATTTTAACTTAAAACACACACTCATGCCACCTGTTAGGAGCTTCAGTAGCCGTCCAAGGGCTTTCCCATCAGCAGAGTCGCTACGGGGTCAGGTGGGGATTTGATACAACGCTGGCTCCCTTCATCTTGAGAATGCAACAAGCTGCAATGTGTCACAGCTTCTTTGAGGCTTAGTGCCCCTTTCCTTCCAAAGGGAATCTGCATCATTTATACAGAGTAATGAAGTGCTAAGCAGCAGAGGGACTGAAGTCTGGCTTTCTGCAGATTTTCAAAAGCATATTTTTTTTTTTTTCTGTTCAAACAAACTTCTCAAGCCAACCACAAAATCATATTAGCTGATATGATCATCAGGCTCCTAAAACCTCCCATTACAACCAAAGTGCCAGGTTTGCAGAAAGGCTTTAAAAACTTCCCGCAATGAAAATCATGAGCAGGTCATTCAAAAATTCAGAAGGAGCCACTCTTACATATAACAACTCAGCAGAAGTCAGTCACCTACTTGCCTGGCTAGAAAGGTAGAGGTTAGCCCAGACTGCTGTAGACCTCTTGCCTGCTTCCTAGAAAGCCCATGGTGACTTCCCCCTCTATTTAAAGGCCCAGACACTCAAGAAATGTATTTAAGGGGAGACGCATCATTAAGGTTAGGGGAGATGTTTCTGGTGGGTTAGTCATTGAGGAACTGCTGTTCTGGGAGAGTAAGAGGTTGGATTATCACTCTCCTCCATCTGAAAGCTCTGCTGAGGGAGGCCTTTATTCAAAACTGTTGAACTGTCTTTATGTGTACACAGATGTGTAAAAGTTGTTATCTAGAACTTATGGTGTCTTGTCCTTGATTGATTTTTTGGTATTTATAAATTAAAATAAAAGTTTAGGGCTTTTTTTCACATCAAATGTTTGTGCTCTGCTTAGACAAGGTTCTTCTCTGAAACATGTGTTCACAGTGGCAGCACTAAGTTTCTCATATGCAACCCTCTTGGCTAAGTTGTATGACTTTTGGGACAGAGGTCGTCAGATGCAAAGTGCTTGCTGTGTTCCAGCATAATGGGGTCATCTGTCTCTGTGAAGCCTCTAGATGTTTCTTTGTTTAGCTAGTCATAGTAAACAATTAATCAAATTGCTCATGTTGTTTCTGAGAGTTTAAAAACATTAACATGAGGCCCCATCCCTGTCAGTGTTCAAGGCCAGGTTGCATGGGGTTTTGGGCAGCCTGGTCTAGTGTAGGGTGTCCCTGCCCATGGCAGGGGGGGGTGGAACTAGATGATTCTCGTGGTCCATTCCAACCCAAACCATTTTGTGATTTTGAATACTATTATTACAAATCTTCATCAGTCACTGCACTTCCTTGATCGCACTGCAATTTTAAATGGTGCTACTTTTCTTGCTAGTGCCACCCTAGGATGAAGCCAAAAAGGTGATGAATCTCAGAGTAAAGGATCATTTCTCACTTACTTTTGCAGACCAGCAAGCCCCAGAAGACTTGGCTAAAGTCTGAATCAGGGACCTTTGAAAATAGTCCCATGATATTATAAGAAATTGTAGCATCTGAGACCAGGATTGTGTTTCTTTACAATGGTTTTATTTTTTTGTGACTGAAAGCAGGACTTTCTCATCTGCTCTTTCACCTGGCATTACTTAACCCTCCCCTGGCAATCCTCCCACAATTTTGAAAAAGGAGGGGCGTAACAACATTAATCCACTGCCGAATGTACTGGCAGGAGTTAAGGTACTGTAGTTTTTGGAGTTCATGAATATTTATAATTGTAATCCACTGTGGCACGTGTACTCTGCTTGCATTTTCATTGCATTGCTAGGCAATATACATTTTTTTGTTGCTTAGAGTAAATACAGGAACCCTGAACTATTAACAATTAGAGCACTTGCTGTTGTTTGTGAAATATTAGCTGACCTACTTCATTGCAGTTTTAATTAGGTATTACTCCCATGCTGTTCTCATCCCTGTGGGGATTATACAGTTGGCACTGATATAAGTGTTCCTATGGTAGGGTGATTCACCAGGAAGGAGGCTGTTTAGCAATACATCATTCGAGGAGGAGGAGCGCAACACTGCGCTGTAGCGTTACCTGATTCACGCCAGCATCGCTGCTCCTGCATCAGGGTTTAACAGGGCAGGGCTGCAGCTGTCCAAAGGGAGACTGCTTACGTATCCATCTGGGATCAGTCCTGAATTCCCCCTGAACACAGCCTAACCCCAGAAAAACCCTACTGTACCGAAAGTGATGAAAGCCTGAGACTGTGCCCAGGGATTCATCACCTGCAATCGCAGGGGACTGTATTGACAACCTACAAGACATTTTAACAGTTGTCAAAACTGTTGTTTAATTTCCCAAAATAGGTCTTTCTGCTTCATGCCTCAGTAACTGAAATCATTACAAATGAACTATTTTTAGTTTAAAATAAGTCTGTTGAGGAAGAGCAAGGCACAGATCTTAGGTTATTTTCTTCTTTTACCCATCCGTAGAACCATGATAGAACAGTTACTTTGTTGTTTCACTGTGCTCGTTCAGTTGTATACTGCTAACTGCAAATGTATTCCCTAGGAATTTTTACAGATTTTTTTTTTTTTCCTTTTGGCAAGATGAATAACTCTCTGTGCAAAATTTCACTGCTCTACGTCCAAAAATAAGCAGCAATACATTGAGCAAGAATATGATTCCATGACACATGAAACAGTTACAATTTTACACACATCAAAGTAATTTCAGAAGCAATTAAGGATGAAACACAAATTGGGGGAGCCTGTATTCCCATTGAAGTGTCCCAGGGGAGAACAAACCCCTTAACTGCCACTCTCCTCTAATTACACCTAACGCCACTGTACAGGATGCAAACAAATTGATAGCTACGGCTGCTTCAGCTGGCATTTGGAAACAAAAGAAAAAGTTAAAAGCTTCCACAGCAATAAGGTTTTGAACTTCAAACATATCGGTTGTATTTTTGTTAGCTTGTTTTCTTTCTCCTCTCGAACGGGCAGCTGTTGGGGTAGTCTTCCTTAAGCTGTGCCTTGGGCCATGGTCTTCACTGATTTTCACTGACCTTTAGCAGAATTTTTTTTCCTTCTGTTTATGAGTTTTAAGAATGATTAAAATCACCCTAAATCTGCCTTCCCTATTACAAATTAAAGTGGCCACAGCCAAATCCAATTAAACTGATGGCACAGTCTGACCTTTCATCTTTAAAACCACGTTGTTTTGGGGTTTTTTTTCAATGAAGACATTCAGAAACCTTGATTTTTTCACTAAGAAGTGGCTGAGCCTCCAACACTTCCAAATTCAAGTTCAAATGAAATAAAACATCTTCACCTCCAACTGGGAGACCTCACAGCCAGTGTTCTCCTCCACTTGTTGCAAACAGGGACACATCAAGACTTAAACTTTCCTTTCTGCTCTTTACACAAGACATTAAGCAACAGAAAATGGTGGTCTGAGGAAACAACATATGATCTGTGAATTAGCTGTTATAAATAAGTAGACAAAAAAATTTCACTGAGTAGCTGGATGATTATACACAGTTCTGGGCAATACGAAGGAGTGTATCCAACAGTCCCTTTGCACAGCTCTTTGAAAAGAGCTCAGCTCTATAAAGGGAAAACCTGCCCTTGCACCATCCTCCACAGATCGCACAGGTGGTACCTCAAACATGTACAGCCCATTAGCAACCCCACCTCAAGCCCATCCCACCTCTCTTGCAGTGAGTGCATCTTGCCTTCTCAGTTCCCTATTGAATGCTTACCTCAAGCAAACTTAGACTACTTCTCTGTGTGATTACTTGGACAAAGCCAGATATGAACTCCTGAGGAGAATTGTAGCATTTCTTGCACAAAGGTATGGTCTACGATGCCTTTTTAATCGTCATTCCTTTTTAATACTGTACCTTCAAACCAGCTGGTTTTAAGAAGAATGGAAGAAGTGAAAAAAGGTGACACTGCAACGTCACACAACGCATATGTGCATGGAAGCTAGGACAGCTTGCATGAGGTTCACTCACCACTCACACCGCAGTTCATTCAGCTGTGAGGCAGCTCAGCCTGACCTCCACAGCAGCCTGGGGAGGGAAAACCAGCAGAGGGCAATTGCAGCTTGCTTTCTGTGCTGTCTGTGTAGGGCAGGTACGGTCAAGCTTCAGGCAGCCCACTCTGCCAGCAGATTAGGTGTTGATGTTACTGCTCAAGTGCAATGTCATCTATTAGGAAATGGAAAAAAATGTAATTTTAACTGCAGGTATGGGAAGCAGGGACAGAGCACTCCTAACTACTGTGTAAGCCAGACAGCTACAATAATGAGTTACCTTGGTTTGGGACATACCTGTAACACTTTCATTCACTCATTAGGCTTTGATTTGTCACAGCAGGGTTGTGACTGCTCTGCTTGTGCTGTAACACTTTGTAAAGACTGGGTGACTTAATGAAGCAATCTTTCCCCCATCATCTATAAACATCCAGTTAAACCACAACAGGCTTCATTAAGGTGACATAAAATGAGTAAGTTTTGAAGCCTTTACAGGAGGATTTAGTCACACAACAGAAGACCTGACAGGCCATACCTTATAGACAGGCTCCTTCGAAATCAGTGGATACGCACTACTCCCAGATTTCACTGAAGGTTTCTGGGCAGAGCCCAAATACACAGATGGGGGACAGAAGTGCTTCTAAAAGTTTTGGTAGGGCAGGAAGTTCCATCTGATCTATGGATCCACTTCAGAGGCCTCAAAGATGTGGCCAGTTCTGTCACTACTTCTCCCTGCTCCTTTTAGCTTTTGCAGAACCGTGAGATCGACCACTGGAACTGCACAGACAAGGTTGGGGGCAAAGGAAATGCAGGAACCAAGGAACAATTTTAAGTGAGCAAAATAAGATGGTTATTTTGTATTTGTACAGGCTGTAGCTTGCACAAAGAACTCCAAATTCTGTTCTATCTATATGCAGAAAGATTTTCAGTTCTATCTGAAGAATGTGGGATTTTCTATCATAAGCACACATATTGCAGTGGAAAATACTCATATTCAGTAAAGCTCACATTTTTTGCTGTATTCTTCTTCACTTCTTTTTTAAAGTACTAATTGGAGACACCAAGAGGTGAATCACTGATTTGAGTAAAGTGATTTCAGTGAACATCTTGCCTTGTCAAATCACAAGAGCAGGTTTAAGCCTTATTAATACAGGGTTTGAATGGGTGAGGTAGATCTCATGGAATTAAAATTGGCACAGCTTGGTTTTGTTGCACAAGGTTGCTGTGAGTCTGCTGCATATGCGAATAGTCTAAACATCAAGTTGTGTAGCAGTCAAGACACTACTCTCTGTGGAAAGGGTGAAATTTAATCTCTGTGACTCCTGATCATCCTGACATAATGACAACAGTGCATATCTTGTGTACCTATAACACGCCATGCCATAGTGGTCAGTCTTACACTGATGAAATGGAAATGATTTGGTATAACAAATCTGAGTCACGATATAGGAGCAGAAAAAAAGACATTTGAAACATTGTATGTTTTCTGTTCTTTTTTTTTTTCCATACCTAAGATTTAAAAGTCACCATATAAAAATTTAATCATAGCCTGTTATTCCTGAGCTATAAAATATGAGCCATGTCTTGGAGGAAATGGAGGAGAAAGAAAGTGGAGATTCTTAAAGAAATGCCACCCACTAAAGACACCAGCAAATTTACCATAAATGTTCTAGTAGGTCTTTATCTACACACAGGACAACACCAGACCCCTCTGTGGTTACTCCTGTTTTCATGGCTCATGAAAGTCATGTTGTGTTCTCTGTGTGTGGTGGGTTATCCTTTTTGACTGAACATATGACTGAACACATTCTAATGCTATGGCTGACTCCTCGTACAAGCATATTTATCCTTACATTTAATTTTTGTTGCTATTTCTGACATCAGTGTTGCACACGCTAGAATTCTGACCCAGTGGAACGTTTAATAAAAGACAGTTGTGCAACATTTTGGACAGGCTTTGAAAAAAACCCTCTGTGAAAACATACCTTCAGGGAGTCAATAACAAGCTACTGTGAGCATAACACACTTATAAAACTGGGTGAAGCACTGGGCAAGGTCTAAGCAGGGACACTTTTATACAGTCAGAAAAAAAATACGCTTCTAATGAGCAAAAGATGAATATGTTTTGCTTTTGTGGAAATACGTTTAGTGAATCATGCAAGTGGGCAGTTAATTTCATTTCTATGGTTGTAGTGCCTTGAGTTATAAATTTCTAGGCAACATTCAGAGAAAGGAGTCGTTTATAAATTGCCTCATTTCTGTTCATATTCTGTATTAATACTTGTATTAATTTTCAAGCTACGAACAAATAACCCAAGATGACAGTCAAGAAACGGAATTTGGGCTGCTCCTGTAAGGGGTGGGTAGAGTATGCAGCTGCATATGTTCATATAGTGGAACTGTCCATGTGAGGAGAGTTATTCATGTGCATTAATGTTTCAGGAGAAAGCTCTTGGGGCATATTACACATTTTGCTCTATGGAACACAAGATTATTTTATCTTTCATCCTATCCAAAGCACACTGAAATCAATGTATGTCTTGCTTTGACTTCACTGAGGTTTGAATCAAACTCACGACTGTAATTATGAAGAGTAAAGAGTGATCATAATGATTTGTGATCATTTCGGTGACTTGTAAACTGAAATGTTGATTTACCATGTTCATAGCCCATTCTGTTTCGTTTTGTGTGGGTTGGAATTGATTCATGCACACATCAGTAGAAAATGAATTTGATGCTCCTTTTTTTCCAGTAAATTTGTCTAGAGCAGACAGCTATTTTCTTACTAGAGGCCACCAGCATCTGCCATTAGCATTTGTGCCAGTTCAGGACACCAAACTACTCGTGATGTCTTTTTTTTTTTTAATGACTGCCACTAACAGTTGCCTAGAACTTGAAGGCATGTCTTCATGGAAATCCCATGATGTTACAGCATATGCTACCTGGCAGCACAGAGAGCACTGGGTGAGAAAAGGGGTGAGTACATTCGCAATCTTGCCAGCTGGTCAAGCTTACACGTAGCAATAACTTGAAGTGATGCTAACCACCACAGGTTTGACTGCTGAGTGTTCTACTAAGTTTATTGTAGTTCTGATTAATACTTCTGATTATATTTTTAAATACAGACAGTCTCTAAAGTTCTCTTTTATCTGGTTCCCTACCACCATCTTTTTAGTGCTGCTCCGAACAGGCACCCCTAACTAACAAGGACAATTACAATTATGCTGGGAGTTAATTAGCCCAGCACAAGAACAGTTTTTTTGGCAAGTTTCCCAGGTCCTTGACTGACATCTTGGCATGGACTCATCACAAGGGCTTCACTGGTCTGCAAATATGCGTGCATATTGCAACATGGGCAGGGGAGGGAGAGGAGGGAGATGTTCCCTCTGTTGCTACAAGGGAAACCAAAACCTAGGTTTCACAGCTCTGCCATTCTATATCTGAGATTTACTTACGAGTTCAGAATTTACAGGCATCCACATGAACACAAGACAGAAAACACAAGGCCACCAGTTTGCCTGGGGGAATCATGGTGAACATCCCAGAGATGCATGTTTCCTTGCAACATTTCTTAAATAATTGTAAGTGATCACCATGTCTGCAGTAATATAACTTTGTTCAGAACCACTAGAAACTGAAAATGAGGAGTGGAGGTACATGAATGGTATCTTGCAATGAAAAAGTGTTGTAAAGCTGTCTGTGTGCTGATACGGATCCATCTCTATTCTGTTCGTGCCCGTTTTCTAATATGATCTTCCACAACCATTTAAATTCAGTGAACGGCTTTAAAAGATGTAGCCTGTTTCTGGCTTTTCTGATATTGTTTTAATCTGTTTGCATATATGTCCTTTCACTGTATCTATCCAAGAAAGAAGACCAGCTCTCTTGCTTATTTATTTGTAAATGATGTAGATTAGAGAGTTTGTTTTCAGAAAGCTCCTTCATGGATTTCTGGCTATTCCTATGGATTAGATGCCAGATTCTGTTCTCTTTAGATGCAAAAGAATGACTTCTATGAGATTTAATGTCTTTGCAAAGCTGTTCAGACTTGCTCCACAGCATTATAACAAATGTAGTAGGAACTAAAGTGAAAAAAGATAATCTTTGGGAATAGAAAGGGATGGCCCCAATTTCTCTAAATCTTTTCTCTAATAGAACAAGTTGACAAAATAAGGTAAATATGAGTCATGACATCTGGTGTCAGACAACTTCATGACAATACCAGCATTCCCAGTGAATCCAGGGTCGGTTATTTTATTAGAGGATTTTAATGGCCTTTCTCTAGAAATACTCTAAAAAAGGATTTGAGAACTGTAATGGCTTTGGACAGCTTTTCTTTTACTGAGAATGATAATGGACTGCAAATGTCACTTCTAGCCTTATAAGAAGGTTTTATAGTGTATGCTTGCTTAGGAGGAATAGGTTTCTTTTCCCGTATGCAAATAATAAGACTCAAGTTTGAATTATGAGTCTTACTGTAGGCTCTGTCCTTACTGACACTAGGATCTGCATTATGAATAACCTGAATCTTTGTTTTGCTCAGTTACAATGACAAGTCTTCCTCCAAGTCTAGAAGTCTCTAGATTGGTGCCCCAACAGGCTAATTATAAAAATAAAAGTAAACATACTCACTGTGAGGTACCTTCCTTTACAGCTCATATACATCTCTCTTGCCCAGCATGAAGATTTGAAGGAGATGAGTAAGCATTTCAAAGCTGTTTCTCCACCATTTTCCCATATGTTCAAATCTCTTCTAATTCTGCATCTTGGTTTCCCCGTGTCAGCCTGCAGTGTCATTTTCCACGGCCACTGCGTCCTTCTGTTAGCTGATCCAGGTTCAGTTTATTCAAAATTCTGTTGTAACTTTATCTCCCAAAGATGTATGTTTCTGGATTTTGAATACTGAATGCCTAAGGGAGAATAAAAGAAACCTGCATAATGTCATTGTGGTGGATGGGGAATCATTGAAATCCATGGATGGGATTTTTTCTGCAATACTCGCTCTGTAATCTGTTTCATGATGGTTGGTGCTGTTGGTACTAATAGTTAACACTACTATCAATCCTTTCCCAACCTCGGTGTCCAACATCTTAGTTTTCCAAACAAATTATGCAGACCAGAGAAGAGTTCCCTGTGCTGGTCTGTGAATCACAGTCAGAGAATTCCCACACAGAAAAGCCAAGCACATTGTAGGAACCAGTGGCAAAACACTAATTTTCTCATTTCTATTTAAAAACCCCCTTAACTATACTTCTTAAATGAACATAAACTACAATTCCTTTGAATGTAAGCCATGGTTCTACCCTGTCCAAGGATTTATGTGGGATTCAGGGAGACAATTAAGCACGATACAAGCCCTTTACACTCTTTGCACTTAGTTTTAATGCATTTACTGTTGTGGCCTAGACATATTAGTGGGCATTAGCCCACTCCAGTTGAGGAGATGGTAAGAAGGGTTAGTAGATACAAGCCATTTTAGTGTTAATGAACTAACCCTCTTATCCACAATATGTACATTTTGAAAACTGGTCCTAAGCCTATTCAAATTTTCAATAAACTTTCCCACTTCCTTTGCTCCTAAAACAACAGGCAGTAGCCTAATTTCTGTTGTATGAAACTATTTATCAGTAAGGAATGACAATCCCATTACTAGCCAAAATATCAAGCAAAGCTGAATTTCTTTCAAGCTCTTTTCAAAGCTCAAAATTTAGGAATTGCTGATCTGTAGGTTAAATCCCATAGATACAGAATGCTCCAGTTCCAGTCAAGAAAAATCACAGAATGCTCTGAGGTTAGGACAAGAGGTTTTCTTCCTAGTCTCCAGTAAAAATTACCTGCATACTTGAAACTGAACATCTGCCTGAGTGCTCTGTTGGATTGAAACCAAAATGCTTAGCACTTCGCCAGGCAGGGCTCTGACAGTCTCAAGGCCAATGATTTTTACAGCAGAAAGCCAAGCAATCAAAGGATTAAACAATACAGAAAGAATGCTGAAAACACAAACTTATGCCTTGCCTCCTCAAGGAGACAACAATGTGTACCCTTATCAGAAATTAGAAAACAAACCAAAAAAAAAGAGAAAAGGTTGTAACCGTAGTAGCTGTGAAAGTCAGGCGCTCTGGGCACAGGATTTATTATGCCTCTACTTCATCACAGGCTGCATTCATTTACAAAGAAGTCCTTAACATCAAGAACAAAAGAAACCAAATTTCTTTCAATGCTCTGAGTGTGCTGACTGCCTAATGCTTTGAGTGCCACTTCACATGCTGAGCTGACGGGAAATAATAATATAATTAGGCAATAATGACCTTCAGGTCGGGCACTTCCTGGCAGTTAACCCAGTCTTTAACCTGACGGCTCCACCGCTCCTGGGAAGTGCCCGATCCTGAGGCTTTCATAGCTACGACAGCTGCAGGAGTGCTTAAAACAAATAAATTACCATTTTTATGTGCGAAAAGTTAAAAACTGAACTGCACATTGCCATGGAGATGGTGTGCTATTTAGAGCACAGAGATTTTCCAAGTAGTGAGAGTCCAGTTTAATATCCAACAGGAAAGAAGGCTTCAAATCTTTATGTTTCGTTAGGTTTGTAATCACTGTACTTTGCCTGTAGGATGCACAGAGAGAATGTTAATTGATTCTCTGAATTTATTCGTACATTCTGCTGACTATCGTGTCGGAACTGTGTATTCTGCTGCGGTCTGCTCCAGTTCTTACACCACACCCTGTCCTGGTTTCAGCTGAGAGAGAGTTAATTTTCTTCACAGTAGCCAGCATGGGGCTGTGTTTTGGGTTTGTGCTGGAAGCAGCGCTGATAGTGCAGAGATGTTTTTGCTGTTGCTGAGCGATGCTCACACAGAGCCAAGGCCTTTGCTGCTTCTCGCACCGCCCCGCCAGCGGGATGGCTGGGGGTGTGCGGGGAGTTGGGAGGGGACAGACAGGACACCTGACCCCAACTGACCAAAGGGACATTCCATACCATATGACGTCATGCTCGGTTTATAAGGAGCTGGGGGGAAGAGGAAGGAGGGGCAGCAATGTTTGGAATGATGGCGTTTGTCTTCCCAAGTAACCATTAAGGGTGACAGAGCCCTGCTGTCCTGGGGATGGCCGAACCCCTGCCTGCTGTGGGGAGTGGGGAATGAATTCCTTGGTTTGCTTTGCTTGTGCACGCGGCTTTTGCTTCACTTATTAAACTCTTGTATCTGAACCCACGAGTTTTCTCACTTTCACCCTTCTGATTCTCTCCCCCTTTCCGATGAGGGGGACTGAGCGAGCGTCTGCGTGGTGCTCAGCCGCCGGCTGACACACCGTTTCTGTGATATCTTAGCATATCACTAGGGCCATCAGAGGGGACAATATTAGGCATTGTTTAAGTATCAGTCAAAATATATATTGCAATAAACTGTCTTGAGTTTGCAGGCTCTGTATAATGCGTTGAGTACCCCAAATTACAGGTGTCCAAGCCTGGTTGAAATGCTCTTTTTTTTTTTAATATATTTGGGGGGGAAGAGAAATGTTCCACAAGTTTGCTGGTAAACACAAATGGTGTTACAATATTCGGATGTCAGACAAATTCTTGGTATTTGTAAAAATATCGTGTCCCAAAGCACTAATGAATTTTACCAAGAAATCTTATTGATTGAAAAAGTCATCCTGACACTTTGCATTCCTTATAGTTTTATCTTAAAGGTTTTTGTCATCTTGTCAAGGGCTAGAAAACAACACATGAATGACCTTTTATTGTAAATATTGATTCTAAAGCAGCCTATTAGACAGAGACTGTGCATATAACAAATGTATGAGAAGAAAATAAAAATGTGTGGGTTTAGCTCCCAATTATCACATACAAACAGTTTGGCCAGTGCTTCAGTTTTGTATTATTGGATGTACTCTCTGATTTGCAGAACTGTTTGTTTGGGTTTTTTAAATAACTTCTTTTAAAATAAACAATGACTTGTGAGGTGGTTTACAAATGATTCAGTGAAATGTGAAATAGAGCATGATTCAGCCATTGTCAGGGTGCCTCAGCGATACATGCTTTCCTGGAGGACACTTCCAGAAAAGTCAAAATACAAAGTTATCAAGCAGCCCTGCTGAATATCCAAAGATGGGTCTGAAAGGTAGAAGGGATCCTGTATCTGAGCATTCTGATTCATGTAGAAGTTGTAGAGGAAACTATATGTAAGGTTACGTGCAGAAACATATTGCAAACAGTGCAATATAAGCTATAGCAATGGAAAATTAATCGGTATTAATCTTACGAAAAATGTACTAGACATGCGGTGTTTGGACTTCATTTCTTGCTCTCCCAAAATTCTTGCAAGGTCTTCCAGATCCTTTCTGTAAAGCCTAATCTTTCTCAGCCCTACAAGTGCCTAGTTTATTTAGATCTAGACTCATGAACTAGGTATGGGCCTTTTATTAGTTTTTCTCCCCCCGCACCCCTCCCCCGCCAAGTGTAGAGCAATAATGTGCTATACTATAATATATTACAACTGTTAGGTCTCAGGTGCTTTTTATTATATTATGGGTGAGAAGGCACTACCTATTAGCTACATATTGTTATTCTCTTGAAAATTTCTAACGCTATAAAATAAGCACTGCAATGCCCTGTACATGAACAAAGATTAATTTGCTCAACCGTGAGATAAACCATTAAAAATAGCTAACCAAAACCAATATGACAAATCATTACAAACAATGAGTCAACTTAAAAAAATCAGAAATTTCTCTCAAAGTGCCTCTAGTATCTTCTGTATTTGAGACCTCAAGAGCAGCTCAGCCTAAGGCTGTCCTCTGACCGAGAGGGAAGATCTCTTTTTAGGAGGCACTACCATTCAGGGACTGGTAGGACACAGGTACCCCAGGTTGGAAAGGGGACAAGGTAAAGGTGGAGATGCTCCATAGTCACTCCCTCCCCACAGGGGTAACTCCACCATATTGAAGGATCTGATTTTGCACACATAGGGTTATGCCTGTGCAGCAGGTGACTTTATCTGCTTTGTACGGCACCAGCCTGAGCTAATAATCTCTCCTCCTATGGCAGCAGGTCAAATGTTCTCTTGGAGTACAGGCAGAATGAGCTCATGTCTGCCCACGAAAGCCCTCTTAGATATACCTAATATTGATACCCAGACACAGACATAACCACAGCTGGAAATCCCAATTGTCTATTAGCAGAGCTGGCCAATGCAGCCTGTGAAAAATCATCGCATACCTGCAAGTTAAGTGAGAAGCTCAGGCTGAACGTAGTCCCAGAACAAGATATCTTGTTTTATCAGCATTCAGAGCTGTTGTCATCTGGAAAAAGAACAAACCAGATAAAATGAGAATAGTGATAAGGAATTTCTTAATTACTCATACTCTGAACTTTCACTCTAGTAGTGCATTTTCACACTCACCTTAGGGCAAGTAGCTGGCAAGATTTTCAAGTACCTCAAGAAGAAGGAGGAGAGATTCTGCTTATCTTTCAGAAAGATGCTATCATTTACCTGCCTTCTACATTATCTTCATTTGCTTCCATTACATCAATAAGCAATTGCGCGTGCTCTTTCTCGTACACAAGTGATCTCTGCCCCTGCAGAGCAGTAGATCATACAAGACCATAAAGGAAAGAACACTGTTATCTTCTGGGATTTTAGCAGAGAAAAAGGAAATTACAAATACATTAACACTCCAGCAGAAATGACACCTGGTATTTAATTGTTACTCTTGAGTGCATGCTCTGGAAATGACATCAGATTATCTCGGGTGGAATCCAACAACGAGTTTTTTTGTGGTAGGGATGAGGCAAGGACAAACATCTTTCTTTTCCCTTCCTCTGAAAGGCAGCAGCTCCTCCTGTAACAAAGGTGATGGCAAAATAAATCAAGGGAAAATCACCAGTTAAAAGAAACTGTTTCATCAGCAAGATATGAACAAAATCCTTCCCCAGGCATCATGGTGGAAGTAACAGCAGCAACACATTCACTGAGGAATGGGATAGAGCCGGAACCAGCAGAGACAACGGGAGTTCGGTGTGCCAGCTGTAAACCACTCTCTGGTCCCACCTGCCCTCATATGTTTGACTCATGCAGTGATGTTGCCACTGCTTTGGGCTGAAGCTTTTTCTCCATCTGTCTGAGCAGAAGATGAGAGTTCAGAAACAGTGTCTTAAGGAAAGCTATTCTAGTTATAATGAATGGGATGTTTTTCCATTTTTCCAGCCTTTCTAGACAGGTCATAGATTCTATTAAAAGAAAAAGACACTTCAGTTTACTTGAAATTTGCCCTTGCAATTTGCTCAAATATAAGAAGTTTCATCATTTCACTATCGAATGTTCACAGTACAAAGAATATCAGTGAATGAAACACACACCTTATATCTGGTTCACAATTATAGAGTAACCATTAAGATTTTTGTTATAGTCTATTGTACACTGCAGAATAAAACAAGACAAACTTTACTGATCGATTTTTCCTGAGTGAACCTTTGAAAAATCAGCAACTGTAAATTCAACTGTGGTTTTCCTTCACTTTACTTAAGACATGGTTTGGCAAAGTATTAAGTTTAAGCCTAATTTTAAGTGTCTAAATGGATAGAGTGATCTTAATAGGACTACTCAGATGTATAAACTAGACACAGAAATAAGTATCTTGTGGAATCCAGGCATAAAAAATCCTCAAACTGACAAAAACGTAAATACCATCTTTTTTAACAGCATGCTCTCAGGTCATACAGAGTTGAAAAAGAACCTGTCCCACCACAACTGACTCTGGCTCGAGGGTGAGCATCTGGGGTGAGACATAGAAAATAAACTCTCTGAAAAGTGAGGCGAAATCTTCACTAGGAGGCTGAGAAAAATGCCTTTTTACCGCTATTTCTACATTACTTGTACAGTGTGTTCCTTTTCTTCTCCCCCCAGAGGCAAGGCTTGTCAACGATTACAGGTTTGTGCAGGATATCCCACTCCACAATACAACCATTTCCTTCTTTACATTACAAAATTTTGAGTTATGACCATTACCACGAGACCTTTGCCACTGCTAGTTGACAGCAGAATGCCACCCTGCGTGCAGTTGCCTAAGGATGCTTTAAGTGACACCAACTATATCTCCCACAGTACTGCGACACACAGTAATCCAGAAGCAGCAGGAAATTTAGTCCCCACACATCTCAACAATTTTTAGAATCATCAAATCTCCATGTCTGAGCAACAACGAATCATATTCTTGGTGTGCACAAGGTCACTCAGTGGAGGCAATTGATTATCAATATGTTCTAGCAAAAGACAGTCTGGTTTGAAAACTGCTTTCCAAGCTTCAGTTCTTAAAAATAAAATAAAAAAATAAAAAGAAAAGGGAGAGAGGGGAGAGGGGAGATCCTAGAAAGATGTACCTAGGTTTGTATTCATTTATGCCTGGTCCCATCTGTCATGTCATACGGTACTACAAAGCACAAACAGATTTCTAAGACAATGAGGATCTGGCTGCTAGTAGTATATGATCCATTTGGATCCATCACAAAAAAAAACGCTTGAAACGCCAGAATTCAAATGGGCCAAGACTTCTTTTCCTCCCCCCCCTCCCCTTTTCTCTTTTTTTTTTAACAAAACCACTAAATTGCAAGAAAAATACTGTGTTTGCATTCTGGATTTTTCAGCATTTTAATAGCTTTAAAATGTGATCAGTGAAAAACTCATTGCCCGGAGGGAGATGTTACTACTTTTTTAGGATTTTTGTCTTGGATCAACACTTCCACATGTTGGTTCAGCAGTGCACGACCAGCTGAGGCAAAAAATACATGACAGAGAAACATCATATTCACATTTTACAAAAGCATAGTTTCCCTCACTGAGGTCTTAAAGCTCTTTAGGTCTAATGCTATGTCCACTGTTTCTAGCTTGGTAGACCACAGAAGGAAAATTCTCACTCCAGAGAACATGTGAAATAAATGTTGAAGCTAATGGGGCAATTGTTGCCCATTGGAAAACAAAGAATGCTCTTAGTGCACGTCCTTAGGCCAAGTAAGTGATGTTTAGTGTTACTTCTTAATCGTCAGCAGTGAAAAATCTATTGCATGTACCCTTAGGGCTAAAATGAATCAGTCGGACATGTAAAATATTGTTGACAGTAATGAACTCATCCTGCAAAGAATCAAGAAGCATACTCTTTTCCTTTTATGATTTTCAGGTTATGTCCTACACAGCACAAATAAATTCTATGTCTGGAGAGTATGCTGGGTCTGTAAAACCCAGCCCAAATAATCCTATGACTCCTGTTCACTGAGCTGGCTGGTTTACAAAGGAACCTGTTTCCTAAGGCTTGTTGTACGTGCTCAGAGAACTCCACTGACTGCACTCTGCAGCTTTCCTCTGATTGCACATCTTGCTCGCGGGCCTAATTCATTCACTTTTTTTTCTCAAGAAGAAAAAGCTTGGCAGCCCCAAAGGTTACAGAGCATTTTAGAAAATCTTTACTTATTAACAGATGACTCCTACTAGTTTGTGGGAAAAATTATATGATACGACTGCTAATTTTCAAGCACTAGATGTCAATACTTCCAGAAGCCTGACAGAAAAATCCTACCACTTTACTTGACCTCTTCAATTTTTCATCCTGTAATGTTTTCTGGTGTGATATCACAGCCAGTAAATTTTTTCTTTTCATGCTTGGCAAGGCTGCAGATGGTTTTTAAGTCACTTGTTCGGGCAAAAGAAGAATGGTACATTTGGGATGAAATTATCCTGGAGGGCATTGTTGCAATTAGAGAGATGAATGGCCTTTGGCTTTAATTAGAACACTAGGTACACGTTTCATGTCCTCATTCGGGGGAATCGAGCTCACTCAGCTAGGTAATGTAGTTCTACTAAGTCAATACCTGCAGAACTGCAAATAGTATTTCTAAAGAAGGGGCCGTTTCAGCTCCATGTTTACTTAGAAATAAAATACAACTTAGTAGGAGAAAAACATCCTGAGTGTCACAAGCACTTCCGCTTCATTCCTCTTAGTATGTTAGAGCTGCTTTTAAATTCACAATAGAAAAGTGTACTAGAGGTCAGATGGGCATAAAAAGTGAGATTAGGACATTTTGTATTACAGTTATAAGTATACCCATGTCAGATAACATCCAGTTACCTATCTGAAATCTCATTCTAATAGAGGAATTGTTTTTGTCCTACTTGAACAGAAATCTGTTCTTTAAACCATATTGCTTTCTTGTGCTTTTCAGGCTTCATAGGATAACATTTTGTGCCACACATCCACACCTTCACAATCACAAAAATACTAAGAGAACATTATTAAGGTCATAAAGACAAAGTCTCTTAGGGTTAGGAAAGGAAAGAAAATATTGCTAGTGCTGCCTCAGTTCAGATTCCCTTTTCCACGTGAATTATGAAATAACTGATGATACAAGCGTATTTTTTCCACAGCGTTTTTTCTGCCTCCTTTTGTGCAGAGAATGGACTGTACTTACTTAATGAGCAGCAACTCAATATTTTATTTTCTGCTTGTTGTTCAATGTATTGCCCCAGGCCTTATTTACTGCACATTTACAAATGCAGTTTTGAAGACAGAATTATAAATTTCCTCCTGGGTGTTTCTGTGGTGCTCATCATTAGTGTATGTGAGTGCTTCACAAACATTACACAGCTTATCTATGCAACACTTTTGTGAAGTGAAGGGATGAAACAGTCCCTAGTTTACAAAAGGGAAACTGATGCAAAGAAATTAAAATACGAGAAAGATAGACTAATTCTGTATACCTTGTTTGTGACAAGCAAAAAATAGTGACTAATAAATGACAGGACTTTCTATTAGAGTCTCAGTTTTTTCTCTTGTTCATTGTGTCATTTCTCAGACTGGTCTGGGTTCTACTCTGCCAGCTCTTCACCTTGTCTGCGAGTCCCTTTCCCCAGCTTCATCTTCCCTTCTCACAGTGGTTCCCAGGCTAAAATCACCTTGCTAGTCCCTCAGCCAGTCTCAATGCCACCTGTGTATTCCTCTTTCAGATGTTTGTACTAATCTCACCCTGTGTATCTTAGCTGCTTTTCACCATTTTTCCCTATCCCTTGCTCCATAGATTTAATTTCCATTTTTCTAGTCCAGCCAAGTCTTGCAATCTCTTCTGTTTTTTTCACACAAACTTTATCCCTCCCCCCATCAACTTTCTTCTTGCTCATCTTGCCCAGCAGGCCCCATCTCCTTCCCTCGCAGTTTTCAGGCTTTTTTTTTTCTCCACCACCTCTGCATTTCTACCTTTTGCCCTTTTGCCTCGCTTCACATTGTCACCAGTGTACGCCTGTCTCCTCAGCAAATTCTAGCTCATTCCTGTGAGGGGGTCACATTTCTGTATTGATGCCCAGCAGGGGCTTCCCTTCTTGGAGGGGGAAACAAAATCCTTCCCTTTGCGGGTAGCGCCCGGGCCTGACATCGTGTGTAATTACCAGGCAGGCTGTTTCAGTCCTGTACTAAACCATGCCCCATCCAAGCAGAAGCTTTGGAAGTCTGAGCTGTCAAGCTTATGAACTTTGTTGAACTCCAGCAAATCAGATATTTTCAAAGGCTTATAGTTTGACTGAGTGGAATTGTTTAAAAAACCCAGTTTATAGACATAACAACTGGAGCATCTCTAACAGAAAGAAAATCCCTGCTCTGTTCAGATTTTGAAGCCTCACTCTGAAAGTGGGAATACTAGAGCCTTCTGATGACTCAGTTGGTTTTTTTAGACAAGAAAACCTTGTTTTGTCATGTTTCAGTTGTAAACCACCAAACATTCTTGTTGAAAATACAAAATATATACAATTTGGATGGGCCTGTTATAGAAAACTCTTCCCTCAAAATGCACATTTTGGAGAGTTGTAACACCCTATTTTCAGTTTCCTGTAATGGGAAATGTTTGGCAAATTTAATTATAGAAACTGTCATCAGCCCTACCTGTAATACATGGATGCACACACATAAACTTTTTGTATGTGTCTGCCTTTCTCCATGAGAGGGGGGAAAAAAATAAGAAAGAATCTAGCTATCTAGATACATGCACTCACAGAAACATGAACATATACAAATGCCTTTAAGTTTTCATTTGCTTAAATAAAAACACCCAGGGGAATTCTTTAAGGGAAAATATATAAAGCAGAAAAAACTAATTTTCCAGGCAATTTATCACATCCCTTCTCAAATGCATATTCCAACCACACTGTCTTCTCAGAGCTCTTGAAAAAATGAGCTAGCTCTTGTTAGCGATGGGCAGACTACCAGTAAGACAGTAGATCTGATTTTCTAAAAGTATGTGTTACCAAGAGTGTTAAGTGCTGGTACTCTCATGGTAATTACAATATGCACCTTAAAACTTGTCTGCACCCTCTGTTGCCACTGCAACTGTGCCCCCCAAACCCCTGCCCCACTGTAATAAGAACACAATGTTTAACAATAATATGACACTTAACTTTGCATCAGTATTGCGAAAGACCCAGATGGTCATGGTGACATACACTGTCACTAACATCCAGGACAACACAGCACAGAGCCTGTAGTTGTGGTTTGTTTGTTTATTTGTTTGGGGATTTTTGTTGGGTTTGTTGGGGTGGTTTTTTTACACAGATGAGATCAAACCCAATATCTATCAGTGTCAGACTCCCTCAGGATCCTCAGGCTTCTGACATTTCCCTGTTATCTCTCTATACAGCAGGATACTTACTTGGATAACAGCTATACCCATCAGACATTTCTTCCATCCACCCCCTCCAGCCCAAGTGGTTCTAGAGCCTGGAGCTGTTATTGCTTGGTCACTTCAGAGAAACTTAAGAGAGTTAGTACAAGGAAAAACCAAAATAAAACAAAACCAAAAAAACCCCCGTACCCAAATGTCTGTAAAGATCTCCTTCTAACAGAAATAGACTATCTTGATGCTAATAGGTTTAAACTCCCTCAGAACTGAAGCCAGGTTAAAATGACTTCAAATGCAAGTGTTAATTTACAAAAGTCCAAAGCACACAAACACAATTACAAGCATGCATGTATCTTGTCTGCAAAAGCCACAAAACCTGTCTTGTGCTTTCAGCTTTACAGATTATTATATACGTATATACAGACATTCTGAGACTTCTAGCAGGAGCTCCTGTTCTTTACTAACATTTTATCTCTGAGTTACACTCAGAAAAGAGACACTCGGTCTGAGGAAATAGGCCAGTTATTGTACACCTATAGAGGACTGCCTTGTGGGTTCATTGAGTTTCATTCTCCTTCACCTATTGTTCTTCACAGAATTATTTAGCATTTCTTATTAGATTATTAACTATTCTCACCTCTTTGGAAACATCCATATGTCTAACAGGTGGGGTGCTGCCCTCTCTTGTGCTTGACTAAGCCAGTTCTTAACTCCCTGAGTAGTCAAATGTTCTTTCTCTCTTGGGAGGAACTACATATCTCTTAACATGAAACATTTCAATGCATTAAAAATGAGTAAAACATACCAGCAGATGATTATGCTTTGTATAAAAATGTATTAAAATATAGATGGATAAAATACACATGGCACAGTACTGGCCTTGTGACTGAAATTAGATTATTAAAAAAAAAAAATCAGCCACAATGGAGTTGATGGGAGCCTAATGGTTTTGGAGACATGCCCTCACAGCTGCCCAACGCCACACAGAAGGCTGAGCAGGAGGTGGAAATGCTATGGGCAGGACCTGCGAGCCATGATCTAAGTAATTCAGGACAAGCATTTCTCTCCCCTGGGTGATGGTACAAACTGGGCCAGAGGGGCTGGGACCTTGAATGGAGTGAGTGTATCGTGTAAACGGTCTCTGAATGGAAATCTTTCTATAAAAATTGTCACCTGCTCTCCAAGCCCATCCAACCTGGTAAATAGAATCATAGAGTCACAAAATGGTTTGGGTTGGAAGGGACCTCAAAGATCATGCAGTTCCAATCCCCCTGCCATGGGCAGGGACACCCTCCGCTAGACCAGGTTGCCCAAAGCCCCATCCAGCCTGGCCTTGAACACTGCCAGGGATGGGGCCTCCACAGCTTCTCTGGGCAACCTGTTCCACTGCCTCACCACCCTCACAGGGAAGAATTTCTTGCTCACATCTAATCTAAATCTCCCCTCTTTTAGTTTAAATCCATTACCCCTTGTCCTATCACTCCCTGCCCTTGCAAACAGCCCCTCGCCAGCTTTTCTGTAGGGCCCTTTAGGTACTGAAAGGCCGCAATTAGGTCTCCCCAGAGCCTTCTCTTCTCCAGGCTGAACAAGCCCAACTCCCTCAGCCTGTCCTCATAGGAGAGGTGCTCCAGCCCTCTGATCAACTTTGTGGCCCTCCTCTGGATTTGCTCCAGCAGCTCCATGTCTTTCCTGTGCTGGGGACCCCAGAGTTGGATGCAGTACTCCAGGTGGGGTCTCACTAGCATGGAGTAGAGCGGGAGAATCATCTCCCTCGACCTGCTGACCACACTGGTTTTGATGCAGCCCAGGACACGGTTGGCTTTCTGGGCTGCCAGCACACATGGCTGGGTCATGTTGAGCTTCTCATCAACCAGCACTCCTGAGTCCTTCTCCTCAGGGCTGCTCTTGATCCATTCTCTGCCCAGCCTGTAGCTGTGCTTGGGGTTGCACTGACCCACGTGCAGGACCTTGCACTTGGCCTTGTTGAACTTTATGAGGTTTGCACAGGCCCACCTTTCAAGCCTGTCAAGGTCCCTCTGGATGGCATCCCTTCCCTCCATGGTGTCGATCGCACCGCACAGCTTGATGTCATGGGCAAACTTGCTGAGGGTGCACTCAATCCCACTGTCCATGTCAACAACAAAGATGTCAAACAGTGCCGGTCCCTGTACTGACTCCTGAGGAATGTCACTCATCACTAATGTCCACTTGGACATCGAGCTGTTGAGCACAACTCTTTGAGTGCAGCCATCCAATCAATATATACATTTCAAATTATGTATCACTAATTGATATGATTATGTCTCCATGTCCATCCTGTCTCAAATTCCACCATGACAATATGCCAAGTCTCATCAGACCCCAACAGAAAACAACATCTTTCTACATAACTCTTTTCCAATAAATAGTCTTTCAAAATACAAGAATATGTTGCATAACCACTGATTAACAATATACTTTGGCTACACTACATTCCTGCAACCTTAGACCCGAACAATAGCAAGGTACATCGGAGTGCCCACTAACAGACCTCTAAGTGCACTGCTCTGAAGGCAGAAAATTACAGGGCATAGCAACGCACTTGGCTTACAATGCGTTGCTGTAGGAGGTAGATGCCAAAGATGTATTGCTTTTGATTTTACGCAACGGTTCAGCATGGGGTCTACGCATTCCCGAACACGGATGTGCAAAAGGGACAGAGTGTACCAAGCGCTGGTGGTGCAGGTACTCAGGCAGCTGGAGGAGGTTACCCCAACGTCTTCCCAAGGACACTGCAGCTGTGCTCCTTTGCTTTGTCTTGATCTTTTCCTGCGGATAGAGGATAAGCAACAGGAGTTTTTTCGCATGAAATTTATATTGGATATTGACCTGACTCCTCTCTGTATGGAAAAAAGTTAGATGTGGTTCCTTCCATTGTCCCCATCGGAACAGCTGTCAATCAATGAGAAGAAAGGTACCATCTTTATTTTACACCTTACTCACCCACATGTGCAGCAGAGGAAATTTCACTGGGTGATGTCTGTAGCAGGCCCTTGATCAAGCCCAGCAATGCCTCTGAGGGCAATACAGTACACTTGTTGCTGTGTCCACAAGTGGGGCAGAAGCAAGTAACTGAATTTATTTATTTTTTTCTGCATACTTCTTCAATACAAGCAGCTAGCTGCAGTTTTTTATTGATTGTATTGTTGGTTTCTATGGAAACAGATGTGGAGTTAATTAAGATCAAGGGTTAGAGCTGATAAAAATTGGAATTTTCAATGCAGTTCATCTATCATGCACATTCAAATTAGTTTCCCCAACAAAATATCTATAGTAGAGAAATGGCGATGACTGAATCATTTTAACAGAAGTAAATTAAACTTGTTAAGAAGAGCTTAAAGCTGATACATTTGTTTTCTGTTTATCCTGCTGAAAAATGTTTTCCCTTTGATAAATAAATAAAAACAATTTTAAAAATTCACAGATTTTGGATTTAATCACCAAAAGATCTTTGTGATCAAAAGCAATGCTCATTACAAGCTGCTTGCCAATGTTCATTTCTATTAATTCATTCACCCAAGGACCCTAAGTGTTTTGCACAGCTGCTAAAACATTTGTCTAGGTGAAAGGAACCACGTCTTTGCCCCAGACCTCGTTATTCCTGTTAACTCACTCCACTGCATGTAACATTGAGCTGACTGCCCTCAGATGCTCCCCATGAGGTGGTATGCACCTGCCCGATCTCCAGGTAACTGCAGTTCTTAGCAGAAACTGAATGTATCCTCACTTTCCACAAGTAGTACCATGAAGAGACAGTTCCCAAGTCCAGACTATGATAACAGCCTGTGTGTGTTTTGGCAAAGCTATCCCAAAAATGCAATTAAAATGCTGGTGGTTCTGAATTTCCCTGATGGCTCTACATGCAAATACTAATGCGTTTATCCACTTGTATCTTGTATGCAACTGATCTGAATGGGTTCTTGGTGCCTTGTGTTTGGAAAGATGAGCCTTCTCTTCAGCTCCATCAAAAATAGGTGGGGAAAAAGGATGCTCTGACCTGCTCACTGTAAGCTAGGTTCAGCTGAATCATCTTGTCAGCTCACAAAACATGCCATATTTTCTGAAATGGAATAAGAAAAGAAAAAGGAAATTCATGGAGAACGCAGCATTACCCTTGACTCATGCTTTCACTTTTCATCTTCGCAGGAAGATCCTTTTCCAAATGAGTTTATAATCAGTGAAATGAATTAAATTACTGTGATATTCCTGGCCTTTCAAAATGGCACCAAAGCCACAGCCAGAGACTGCTTTCTTTCAGATAAAATAGGAGATGTAAGTTAGATCCGAGTGCAGTGGTTCATTGCATTTCCCCAAAAGGGCTTTAGAAATGTGCCAGCCTCAGCTGAATCCCCCAGGGGCCTGGAGTAGCGCTTGTGCCACTGGGAGGGGATGCTTTGTCTCAAAGCTGGTTTACCCAGACACTTTCCTCTCCCCAGTGACACCACTCAGTTTCACCTGTCCATCTGTTTACTTGGCTGCTCTGTGAATCACAATGAACTGACATGATTGAAAATACAGGCAGCCACTTCGAGCTGACACAGAATCATTTGAATTGTTTAGGTTGGAAAAGAACTTTAAGATCAAGTCCAACCATTAACACTGCCAAGTCCACCACCAAGCACCACATCTACAGTCTTCTAAATACCTCCAAGGATGGTGACCATGTCCCTGGGCAGCCTGTTACAATGACTGACAACCCTTTTGGTGAAGAAATTTTTCCTAATATCCAATCTAAAACTCCCCTGGTGACACTTGAGGCCATTTCCTCTTGCCCTATTGCTTGTCACTTGGGGGAAAAGACCAACACCCATGTGGTTACAACCTCCTTTCAGGTGGTTGTAGGGAGCGATAAAGTCTCCCCTGAGCCTCCTCTTCTCCACACTAAACAAGCCTAATTCCCTCAGCCGCTCCTCATAAGACCTGTGCTCCAGACCCTTCACCAGCTTTGTTGCCCTTCTCTGGACACATTCCAGCACCTCAGTGTCTTTCTTGTAGTGAGGGGCCCAAAACTGAACACAGTATTCAAGGTTTGGACTCACCAGTACAGGGGGACGATCACCTCCCTAGTCCTGCTGGCCACACTATTCATGACACAAGCCAGGATGCTGGTGGCCTTCTTGACCACCTGGGCTCACTGCTGACTCATATTCAGCTGGCTGTCAATCATCGCTGCCAAGTCCTTTTCCACTGGGCAGCTCTCCAGCCGCTCTTCCCCAAGGCTGTAGCGCTGCCTGGGGTTGTTGTGACCCAAGTACAGGACCCAGAGCTGAGCCTTGTTGAACTTCACACAGTTGGCCTCGACCCATCGATCCAGTCTGTCCAGATCCCTCTGTAGAGCCTTCCTATGCTCCAGAAGATCAACACTCCCATCCAACTTGGTGTCATCTACAAACTTACTGAGGGTACACTTGATCCCTTTGTCCAGATCTTTGATAAAGATACTAAACAGAACTGGCTCCAGCACTGAGCCCTGGGGAACACCACTTGTGACCGGCCGCCAACTGGATTTAACACCATTCACCACAACCTTTTGGGCTTGGCCATCCAGCCAGTTCTATACCCAGCAAAGCGTATGCCTGTCCAAGCCACGAGCAGCCAGTTTCTCCAGGAAAATGCTGGGGGAAATGATGTCAAAGGCTTTACTAAAGTCCAGGTAGACAACATCCACAGCCTTTCCTTCATCCACTAAGTGGACTACCTTGTCATAGAAGGAGATGAGGTTGGTCAAGCAGGATCTGCCTTTCATAAACCCATGCTGACTGGGCCTGATCACCCTGTTGTGATTAAGAAATATAAAGAAAAATGTTCACCTTCAGAAGAAAGCACAAGAAAATCTAATACAGGAAGGCTGGGGAGGAAAGAAAGTGCTAATCCAACTCGTTTGTCAGCCTGTTCATGTATTTCTAACCACTGTCTATCTGTTTGTTTATATTACAGCCATCTCTATGACATACCAGTCCTGGTGTTTGCTGCATCTACAAATCCTACTAACAAGTTAAATACAATGGAACAGTCACTCCTCACTTCCACTGAAATGCATTCATCTCTGTTTTGGGTTTTTTTTTTAACCAGATAGTATTTACCAGGGCTGACATGCTACACAACTGTTCATAACAAGCCCAACTCACACACATACAGTGTAAGCCGTAACTTACCCAGCAGAAACTCCAGAAGGAATGCAGGTAGCCAGAATGTAATTACCTAAGCTGGAATTTAGCCAGGACAATGGGGTTAAAATTCCTATTTGTTTGGATTAATTTAATTGCTAAATATATTGTTCCACTAGTTGCTGTAGAAATAACCTTTTCGTATTAGCCAGCAGGTTAAATAGCACTTTTATTGCAATACTTACCGGCTTCTGTTCCTGCCAGTCACTTCTGCTTTTTATTTGACTTCCAGGTCTTTTGCATTATCCCTGTCAGCCTTGAGGCTGCATCTCCCAAGGATATGTACAAAAAGCACGATATTAGGGGAGAAAACTTGGGCAAGACAACCAGTGATAATTTATCTGGCATATACTACTTCAGTCAAAGAAAGCTGGCAGTAAAAGTGAAAATATCTTTGTACTGGCTATATTCTTTTCTGTAATAATATCATGGGGGAAAATGGTCACAGGTTCTTCAGCTGTTGAAACAAAATTAGCTTTTATTACACTCTAAAAAAGTAAATATAGCGTACACACACAGTACTGCTGTGGTGTACCCAGAGGCATATACTGGCTATTCTCTGTATTGTAATTTAACATTGCTACTATTCCTGAGAGGACTAACCCTGCCAAACTCCAAGTATTAAGGAATATCTCTCGCTCCACCCTGCCTGCGCATGGTATGGTACATAATGCCACAACGTACAGTATAGGCTCTGCTCTAAGTAGCCTCACGCATTCCCAACGAGGTTTTCCATCCTGCTTTCTCATGCACCTTACATTCTCCCCAAAATTACTTTGGAAACTAAAGCAAAACAGAGAGAAGGGTCTATGAACTAATTAAAAAAAGAAAAGGAAGAGTTTCTTCTCTGACCTTTATTCACAGATCTGTGCCATGTTTGGACAAGCTAAGTGGCCAAGAGAAGATCATGCAGGCGTATCAGGGAGATGTTTTAAGAGGCGGCCCAGAGCTGATGACACATCACTCAGAGGTGTCTGCAGTACTGTTGTGGGTTTGCATGGCAAGGTTTTGATAGCGGGGGGTGGGGGGGGAGCCACAGGGGTGGCAGCTTCTGCAAGAAGCTGCTAGAAGTTTCCCCTGCATTTGATAGAGCCAATGCCAGCTGGCTCCAAGGCCAAACCCATCAACAACAGTGGTAGCACCTCTGGGATAACATATTTAAGAAAAAAAAAAACAAACCAACAAACAAACCATCAACCATAGGAACTTTTGAAGCCAGAGAGAGGAGTGAGAAGATGTAAGAAACTGTAGACACCAAGGTCAGTGCAGAAGGAGGGGGAGGAGATGCTCCAGGTGCCGGAGCAGAGTTTCCCCTGCAGCCCATGGTGAAGACCATGGTGAGGCAGGCTGTCCCCCTGCAGCCCATGGAGGATTGATGATGAGGTGTAGAGATTCCACCTGCAGAGGTCTGGAGGACCCCACACCAGAGCAGGTGGAGACACCTGAAGGAGGCTGTGACCTTGTGGGAAGCCTGCACTGTAGCAAGCTCCTGGCAGAACCTGTGGATCCATGGAGGGAGGAGTCCTCACCAGAGCAGATTTGCTGGCAGGACTTGTGACCCCATGGGGGACCCATGCTGGAGCAGTCTGGTCCTGAAGGTCTAGCATCCCATGGGAGACCCCCATGGGAGCAGTTCCTGAAGGACTGTAGCCTGTGGGAAGGACTCACACTGGAGAAGTTCATGGAGGACTGTTTGCCATGAGAAGGGCCTCACACTGGAGCAGGGGAAGAGTGTGAGGAGTCCTNGCTCTGCTTTTGCTTGATAATAAATTAGATGAATTGCTCTCTAAGCCTGGTCTGTTTTGCCCAGGACAGTAATTGGTGAACAATCTCTCTCCATCCTTATCTCGACTCACGAGCTGTTCATTACACCTTTTCTCCCCTGTCTAGTTAAGGAGGGGAGTGAAAGAGCAGCTTTGGTGGCACCTGGACTTCAGTGAGGGTCAGGCTACCACAAGTACTGCTGCAGGATGGGGAGGGCAAATACAGAAAAGACTCCTCTTCCTCTAATATCAAGCATACATGCAGCTGTGTAACTAAGACATTCAAAGCCACCCTCTTCCCTTCTTGTTTTCCCCCCACTGATGTGTTCTCTGGAAAGGCTTTGCACATTTGCCTGGGAGACGAGGACCACAATACCCCTCATTAATGCATGCGATCCCACGGATGAAGCCAAGACAATCCTGTGGTAAAGTTTTGATAGCGGAAAAACTGTCGCGTCTAGAGGTGCATTTTGCAGGTTACCCAAACAGAATGCCAAAAATGTTTTGCTTCAACATATCCACCATCACATATTTTGTGGAGGAGACATGTTACCAAAAAACCCTGAAAAAATAACAAAACAACCCACACAACTTGTTGATGGAAGTTTAAGACAGTTTTAAAAAAAATGTATATATTGAAGCTCTTCACATTCCTATTGCCTGCAAAGCAGGTGTGTGATTACCAACTATAGAAAACTCAGAGGGAATCATAGAAAACCATTGAAACTGACCAAAAATAGCTCTTTTATACATAAAGATGTCAGAAATGTGAAGCTTTAAGTCCTTCCGGGATTTGAAGGAATGCTATCTCACTGAGAAGCTGGATCCCAGCCTGGAAAGTACATGCTTTCAGTTGTGAGAAATCTGTTTCTCCCCAGTTGAAAGTCTTGTTTAAGCTACAGAAGCCCCTGGGACAGGATTGCCTCCTGCACGTCTCTGGCACAGCTGGGTGGTCTCCATGATGGGCAGCTCCCCTTCTGCTGGCAGAAAGCAACTGGGGAACAGAAAAACTGTCAGAAGAGGAAGGTGCTAGAAGTTTTGCAATAATTGATTTAATGTGATGGAAGAAGGCTTAAATATCAGAAGTGTCCAGTAAAGACAAGCACCCTCCAGAGAAACGCTTCTCTAGAATCTCTAACACAAAGATCCTGAGATTTACAAAAACAGAACTAGAAGACGCTTCCCGAGATTCAGCCTCTTGCACACCATCATATCATATAATCCTTTTCATAAATGTCCGTAAATCGTCTCTTAAAACTAGGTAAGTTTGGGGAGAGAAGAGACTGGTAGAAAACCTTATTCTTCTAGCAGTTAACAGTCTTCTAATATCTATTCAAAACTTACCTGTGGCTGTAACATTCAGATATGTTTATTTATACATCTTGTGTGCAGAAGAATGAAAGAAGAGAAAGACAGTTTTTGAAGACTTTCCTATGGCTTTTCTGAAGTAAATATCAAGAACCATCTGCTCATTAACTCATGCTATAAATGCAGCTTTACAAGATGTCAGAAAAACAGAGAATCAGCGAGCTGCAGGAGCAGGCTGCTCCATGAGGAGTTATGAGCAGGGAACCATGGAGATCCCAGCATGAGGTAGTGCACTCATCACCCTGGGTACCATCCCACAGCACCCAGGCTGGCAGCTGGTCCCCTGATTGTCCCAGCAACATGTTGTAAAGAGTCAGGGCTGGGCTCAGATGGGGCTTCTGGCCCATGGGCAGTGGGTGTGTGGGTGGAGGTACCTGGCAGGCAGAAGAATTAAGACCTATGAGTGTCCCCAAAGCCCTGGTACAGAGCCACCTGACCCTCTCCTAATCTCCAGTAGAAACCAACCCCACCCCTGTAACACGCAGTGCTAGAGGTATAGAGCAATGAGCAAAGCATCCTCCATCAAAGCTGTGGACCCCAACAACCCCAAGAGAGCGCATGCTTTCCAAAAGTCAGGTCTCATAAATCCTGTATTTGTGCCACTCTGAAGACAGGAGGGCTTTCACGATGGAACATACAGTTAATGAAGTATTTTTTACTTAGCCTAACTCCTGAGCAACAATGAACTCCTCTCCTTTGGAAGTCTTACCAAATGTCATGTGTGGCCTCTCTGTATGCACAGTGTATCACACTGCCTTGCTGCAATAAACAGTAAGCAACCCTTCTCCTTCATACTGCTTGTAAAACTTGATAAAGTAAATCAGGACTCTCTCTCTCTCTCACACATCTTCAGTGCTGGACTTCAGGTCCCACAGAAGCAGCATAAAACAGAAATTTCTTTTTATTTCTTTTTTTTTTTTCCTCCCAGATTGACCCAGCTACAATTGTAGTGTCACATTTTAGCTGCTGGCCATAATGACCTGCTATCTGAGATGCCTTTCTTTCATGGTAATACCAGAAGGTGAGAAGATGAGAGTGGGTTAGGCAACAGGTGTCTATATTCTTCTGACGAGAGCTTCCTTTGTTCCTTGTTCCAACTCCGTTCCTTTTTCAGTGACAGGTCTAAGGGCATTCTTAAATAAAATTTTGATCCAAAAATAAAAAAAAAACATTTAACCACTTTTTGCTAACCTTTCAGATGTCAGAGTTGTAGCATGTGGGGCATCATGACTACAAACTTTAGAAGTTTGTTTGCTGTGGAAAAAGTCAGGTTAACTATAGAATGATTGTTCTATTCCAATTACTTTCATTGCTTTCACAGACATTTTCATTCAGAACTAGAAACTCCTTATTACATGTAGTGAATTTAAAACATTCAATAATATTAAATTTCAGGTCAATATACATTTGAAAAACTGAAGTACAACACAATCTGAAAGGAATACTTTTGAGGAAGGATTGTGTGACATTTTAGAAAGCATAGCTTTTTTCCAAAGCTTAAACTGAAAACAAACAAACAAGGAACACTTACACTTCAGCCAATTTCCACATGAAAAAAAATTCCGAAGATACAATGTCACATTTCACAAGATAAAGCTTTCTTTCAACCAACCGTGTCTAACAAAACATCATCGACCATGCAATAGTGTTCATCTCATATTCTTACTACATCAGGAATAAACCCTTCCAGCCATACAAACCTCCACCCTTCTTCACAGTCCTAAAGCACCATTTCTAGAGAAGCTGCACCTCTCCTTTGGGGAAGTTTCCTCAAGTCATTGAGCCTCTAAAGGATCTGCCTTTCATGGATATTAGCATCAGTATTGTTCCTTGTCTCTATCAGCTTCCTGTAATAACAGTTTGCAACCACCTGGTAAAGAATTGTTCTGAAATGCCTTTCATTACCCACCGGACAGTTATCCTATGCTTCCAGTTTACAAATATTTCTCATCTCAAAAAGTACAAAACAGGTGGTGTACCACATGGAGCAGAGCTCTAAAGCAGTGGAGCTGCCAGCAGGGCTGGCTCAGGTGACTCACAGAGATGACTCAGAAGCATCCTTGGTCCACCTCCCTAGCTTGCTGGACTTCAGGCAGCTTCTTAGCCAGAACAGCTCCAGGGCCCAAGGTTATTTTAGTAACTACATGGAAATGTTCAGAAAATGAGCACTTCAGAAGCATGTTCTCTCCATTTTTCCATTAATACATTCCCTGAGTGTGTGTTTGATTTCTAAACATATTGAGCTTGGCTAAAAGTCTAACAAGAGGAAGGAAGCACAAACCCACAGTTTTATCATTCTGAGTTTCTGTGTATTTGCAGACAGCTCTATAGCTAAACAGCACGTGGTTTGTATTTAACTTCCTCAGGGATTCAAGCAGTAATTAAAATAAATTATAATTAATGACTGGCCAAGCCCAGAACTCTTCATGCACCTTAACAAAACCAGAAAACAGCTAATAACGTTGAAATAAACAAAACTATGCTTATTGATCAAGACCAGTAGCCAGCAACCTGAAAGAATAAAATAAATTTAAAAAAACCTCTTAGAAGGTATTGATATGAGGTATCTTGAACTCTTCCAGGCAAAAAAATCATGCAAGGTTTCTAATAAGCTAGTGTCCCCGAGTTGGTGCTCCTCCAGGTCCTCTGGCTGTCCACAGTCTCTACCAAAAGGGTGTGATATCTCTCCTCCAGCAGCCAAGAAGGATTTGTCGGCTTTCTGCAGGTGAGTGTATTTACAGTGCAGTGTATTTACAGATCTGGAGTGGGGTGAGGTTATCCTTCTGGATTTAACAAGGAATTTAACAAAGCTGGAAAGCTGTACAGGCACGATTGGCAAAGCCACGTAAACTAAGCCTAGCGCAGCCACGGGTTTCGTTAGTTCCGCAATATCAAAGGGAGGCCTTTCTCCCCAGACCACCAGGCTTGCCAAGCAGAGCTCTCTCTCCCCAGTAAGCTTCCCACCTTCAAACTCACCAGAGGTGCTGGCAGCACAGAGCCACACAAATACAGGCCACTCGCTCTCCCCATGACAGAAAATTGTAGGGGTGGGAGGTCTGTGTGTTTGGCCCTTTGAATACTGCCCGTTTCAAGAAACCAGAGCTGTATTTCCTCATGGACTTTTCTCAATGTGTTCATACTAAGGCTCTTAAGCTTTAGATTAAGCACTTAAGCCTATAATAGAAGGGACACAAAGAAAACAGTAAACTGTTAATTTAGATAATGGTGAGAAAGAAAAACCCACAGATTGCATGCCATTTTAATTCCTCCACTTCATGTCCAAAGCTAAGTCTCTGTAGGCCTCTACATTTGAGATTCCTCAATGCAATGCAAAGTCCACATGACGTGGGCTCCCCACATGTAAATCCTGGAAAGCAACAGAGAATAGAATGTAAGGACAAGTTTATTTTTTCCTCTTCACCATGCAAAAACCTAATGGGATAGCCCAGGGTTCGCAACACTAACAACTTACGTGATATAATTACAGAGCACACTGCAGCAGCATAAAATGAAGCATGGGTTAAGTGCATTTGCCACCAGAGCCCCCAAAAGAAATCTAACTCACCCATGCAGAATCAGGGAGGTGATTTGGCAACCTGGATAACTCCAGGATCAAAGGATTTTTGGCAACAGAAAAGCAGCTGACCCCAGGGAAGTTGGAGCTTGCCTCTTCCCTGACAGATGACATGCACCAAAGCAATTCCAGCAGACCCAGGCTGTCACAGGACCATGACTCTGATACTGAAGGGGCATCAATGGTTTCTTCATTTCTGATTCTAGCAATTCCTGAACTATCAAAGTGTCATATGTGCCATGTCACTACTGGTCACATCATTCACCAATACCAAAGTCCTTGGCTCTGGAAATGGCCAGTCAGCAGTACTGTCCTTTAGGTCACTGCTGCAGCGGTCAGCACAAACACGCTATCTAGACACAGCTGAGGCCTTCTGCAAGAGAGAGCTGGGGTGTAGGTGTCATATTCAAGCAACTGAGAAACAACTTCCTCATGTTGGTACAAACTGGGGGCTAGGCACTGACAGGGTTGTGATGCCAAACAGCTGGTAATGCACCAAGGATGGATCAGTTTAATTTTGGGAACACCACCTTTGATCACTTGGCACATGGCTGCTGGGGCACCAAGCAAGGCCATGGGGTGCAGCATGCTTTGGTGTGGATGGGGCCACATGCTTTGGCCATGCGATGGAGCTCTTTAAAACAATGGCAACTCATGAAGATATGGAGATGCAGGACTTGCTTGTAAACGCACCCTTGGGCACCCGGCGGCAGGTGCCCTGAGATGCCAGCCATTCAGACCATCTTCCAGGAAGAGGCAGTCCCTCCTGTGGCTCACCCAGCAGCACCCCTGCTGCAGCACTTACTCCATTCCTGCTGGCCCTGCAAGCATGTGGCAGCATCAGTTTCTAATGAATTTGGCCCCCAGCATGGTTTAAGAGAGGGGAGGACAGAGAGTCATTGCTGCTTCACAGGGAGGAGTTTCCCTGATTGACGCTCTTTACAAAGGTGTTGCATTGCATTTTTACATATATTACATTGTAATTTGACAGTTGCATTAAATCCTTCTGCTCTTACTTGGATAGAGGCAAAACGTACACAATTTGCCTTCCCTGTAACACTGACATTTAGTGTAGCTATAGCATGGCCTTGTGTCTCTACATGAAGCGGTATTAATCTTCTCTGTTTGTCGTCTTATAGAAGTCTTTTTCCATACCTCTAATCGTTTTTAGCTCTCCAGACACCTCTGTTTCTGCTGTATGCTTCAGATAAGAAAAAAAAACTACCACGGTGATAATCTGTATTTATACACTATACAGGGAAGCTATATGCAGCAGGGAAAAAAAAAGCTGATAGGGAAAGACTACTGAAACATCAGCTGCTTAAAGCAATGCCATACATAGCCAGTGAAGGCTTATAAAATAATGAGACTTGTAGCAACGACTCAAAGTGGGTATTATAGACTAAATAGAGAGGTGTTACAGCAGCCTGTCCAAGAAAGAGATTTAGCAGTTATTTCAGAAACACTCCTGAAGCATTCAACCTGATATGCTGCTACGTTAACAAAGGAGGCAAATAGGATGCTAAAACATCTTGCTAGAGGCATACAATGTACATCAAAAGGCTGATGGTTAAATTACTAAACAAAGCACTCCATGTGGACCCAAAATAGAGTCTTTTCTGTACTTGCAATAAGTTGCAGACAGCAAGTAATTACCTGCAGGTTACTACCTTTATTCCTTCCTAGTATGCTAGTCCTTTTCTTCCCCACAACAGTATCTGGCCAGTGAACACATTATTCATAGCAATTCCTGTCTGCATTCATAGTAACTTTAAGCCATTTTTGGGCAACATTTGGTTTATTTCTAAGCTGTTCATTGGAAAAAAGCCTCCAGAATGAATGAAGCAGGGGTCTATTTTTTTCTCCCTTTTGAATTTCTCAATTAAGCAGGTCACTGATGCACCTTAAGTTAATAACCATGAACCTATCCTGCTAAGGGTGTAGCTGAGAGCCTCTTCTTCTGTACTGCTGCAAGCAGCCATGGCTTGCTTCTTTCCAAAAATGCCTTGGAAACAAGCCCAGGTTGTTCGTTTGCTGAGAGAGAAATATGTATTGCTTTGTTCAAGGGAGCAATAAATAATATAAAGTGGTGGACGAAAATAAACACCTCAAATTGAACTGAATATAAAGCAAAGTGAGATGGTGCAGATCACTTTTAAAAGCTGCCAGGGTCTGAGAAAATGAAGTCCATTTGAAGGGAGAATTTTCCTCTCAGTTATATTGCTCTAGATCAAAAGCCAGTGTAACAGATTGCTGTGTATAGGGCAGATGTAATTTGAAACAATATGCACCCTAAGTACTTCCAACCCTGAATGTTAACAAGGCACACAAATGATCTAAAAAAAAAAAACCCACCAAAAAAACCCCATCAGATATATCTAAAATAAATCCTCCAGTTTTTAAAAAACAAATACATTTGAATTCTTGTCTGCTTTCTCATTTCTGAGACTTTAGGAAGCAAACCATATTTTCATAACCTTCTCCACCAGCGCAGAAAAAAAAAGGAAACACACAAGCCTATATATTTAATATGTTCAGAAAACTAATTTTAAAATCACCTGATTCCAGAAGTTGAGAATATAATAGGAAAAAACCCCAAACACACAATGTTGCAGGACTTGCAATAAAAACCACAAGTTTCCAGCACAATAGTTCATTTGTTCTGAGCAGGCTTTCAGTTACATCGACGCAGTTCAACAGCAGGAGTCTTGAATAAGCAGTCAACAACTTTTGTGATACTTCTTCAATGATCATGCACCTACCACGACAGTAGGACAACAAAAAAATTGCCAAGTGATGCCTTATGCAGATCTGGTTTAAATTTTTTACACTTATTCTCCACCTCAGTAGCAATTCTTGCATTACACTATGAGAACAGCAGCAGATCCTAGCATGCAGAAAAGGTGGAAAAAAAAGATTAAAAATGTGAGTAAATTCCTATGTGGAACGTGGCACATTAGACTCATGTGACACAAGATCTTCATTTTCCTGTTTTCCTCCGGAAGATTTACTGAACTACCTGGAATACTGAAAACTGCATGATAAAAGCTCATGGAAAACAAAAAAAAAAAAAAAAAGGGACCTAGAACAAACAGCTGCCATTTGAGGGCTTAGAAATCCCTTTTGCACCCATCCCTGACCTCTCCAAAGGAAGCGCTTTGCCCTTTCTGCTCCTTGCATGCTTCCAAACCTGCCTAAGTCACTAGTCTTTCTTGTGGATCTTCTAAAATGACAAGCTGATGAGCCATCAGATCGCAGAGCAACAGCCATTGGGTGAATTTATGAAGCCATCCTCAAGAATTATGTGGCTTATAAGAAAAAAATTATATAGGTCTTTGCACTGTAGCTTAGCAGCCTCGTGAAGGGTCCCTTGAGAATAAGTCCAGACAGTGGCCTACCACTAAGACAGGAACAGAAAAAAAAAAAAAATACCCAAAACAAAAAAACAGGGATTGAGAGCAGGGAGAATGCTCAAAGTTTTGTAAAACATAAAAGATTAGGATGGATTTTTATTCCAGAAGCAGAATATCTGTACTATCACAGAGAGAAGCCTAGAGTATTTATAAATGCAGCAATATACTCCTTAAGTGCAAATTGAATAGGTATATTTAGCTTTCTGCAGGGATTCATGAAATTAGGTTCAAATAGAAGAAAACTGGCATGTGAGCACTGTTATTTCTTATAACAAATGAGCAGTGAAACAGGCACATTTTTATAAGAGAAAGTACCTCTCATACAGCATACTGATGAACTAGACACTCAGCTACCCAAGGGGGAGGTGGAGGGCAGGAATTCAGAAAAAACATCCTTTCCTCCTTTGTTTCAGGATTTATCTTCATGGCTAGAAGAGCCAGCAACTGCATCTCTCCCCCAGAGTGAGGGGTCAATAAGAGCACTTTTGATCCCTCTGGACTCTGCTGTCTCCAGTGCAATTGCTTTCACAAAGACTACGGAGCCTGTTAACGCTGTCTTGGTCACTGGAAAACAACTCAGGCTTTAAGGTTTGCCAGCTGGAATTGATTTTGAACCCTGCTTTCACCCTGAGTCAACAGCCCTGCTTTGTCTCCACTGGAAATGGTTTATCAGCTCTGGAGGAATGTTCCTGTCTGAACTGCAGAGCAAGCTCAAAACCAGATTTGTGGGTAGCAGGGGTTGCACTGGTGTAGCTGACAGCTGAATTTGCCCCACTTGCTAAGCTGGTGGTCACTGTGCAAACCTGACAAATTAAGTGGTCCTCTTCCTCATCTCTGTGCTAAATTGTGCTGGTGCTGCAGGAGAAAGGCTGGTTGAGAAGGCCTACAGAAAATTTTCAGACAAAAACAATTTCATTAAGCTACAGTTAAGCTTCTAAACAGCTGTTTATTGCTGAAGGGAAAAACCTTAAGACAATACTGGAGTCTTCTCAGAAAACATTAAGAAATCCTGGGAATTGAAAGTTCAGATTACAGTAAAAAATAAAAAAACCCAGAATGCCACAAGACAGAGATTTGCATAGAAATGTATATTTAAAGTCACTCAGGCAGCCTTAATTCTGTCCCCTCTTGTGTGTGCTATTCACCTCGTTGCAGCATCTGTGTCTTGTGCAGATGAGACACATTTTGATGGAAGAGCTTCACTAAAGCCTAAAAGCAGTTCACAGGCTGTAACCAGAGAAAACATAAGCCCCCTCCCTTGGATTAGTTTACCCAAGGCGAGGAGAAAATCTAGTGCACATGACATTGCAAGTGAACAGAAACAGATTAATATATGTTAAAACCAAAAGACCATAATAAACATGAAGTCTGACCTTCTGCATAGCACAGCACAGAGTACTTCATGTGTAATCTTTGCCTTAAACTCTCCTTAAGCTGGACCACACCTTTAAAAAAAGATGATCATTTTTGATACAAATATTTCAAATAATAGAAACATATATCCCCAGGTCTGCTTTGTGAGTGTTTGGTGACATGTGTCCTTATAAACCGGAATCTAATTTGTAGAGAAACACATAGTTTCCTTTGGTGTTGTGCTCCCTTCTTTGCAAACTACAGTACTTTATGCCTTGTTCTGTCCTTAAGAAGACTTTTGCCCAGATTCATCAGCTGAATACATTTCCCATCTTCATCTAAGTGCTTAAAATAGACGATTTTCTTCCTAGATTCTGTTTTTAGACCATGTCCAAATAATTTATCCTTCCTTGCTTCCCTTAGGTCTCCTACATGAAAGGCTAGATGGGGGCAAGAAAAAAACCAAACCCAACCCTACTCAAATTGAACAAGTGACCTTTGTAGCCTTTATATGGTCTGAAAAATCCTACTTCTCCCTTAAGTCCAAGGTGGCAACCTCATTCTTTTACTGCAAGTCTCTCACTGCTTGGTGCTTTTAATTAAAGCTCCAACTCCTGGAACTGAAGGACAGCAAAAAAAAAAAAATCTCAGCCTCTGGAAGAGCTCTAGCTCCCATGATGAACTTGAACCTATGACTCAAACACTGCAAATATACAGCCTCAAATGTAAAATTGTTTCATGATTTTAGGGAGATGAATCACATATTTGAATGCATAAGACTAGGATAAGCATACCATTACTAACTGGAAGAGAAGGAATCTCCTCCAGCTGGTTGCTTACCATCATCTCCTGGAGTACAGTAGCAGGAGCTTCACAGAAAACCCTGCAACTTATCCTTCATGGCCAAGTTCTGAAGCAGAAACTTTGTCTTGTCCTCAAGTGCTAAAGAAGACTAAGTGCTAAAGGAGAAGCCAGAGATCCTCTCTGTTCTGACATGGAATATGTTTCAAGAGACCAGCTTAAGTCCTCTCCGGTGCAACAATCTCAGTTTCTAAAAGCAAGAATTTCCTCAAGGATAATCTTATCCTCAAGGATAAGAAAATGCAACAAAGAAAACTCTATAGACAACATGAACTTAAAGATAAAATGTCTATCTTTACCTTCCCAAGAGTTCTTCACCATCCATAAAAGACAGAAGTTATTCTCAAAGAACAAGATAACCAGCAAGCTCCTCTGAAAGGGCCTTCTAGCCCAGAAATACAGTGGGTACATTTGAAACTAATCAGGTGTTCCTGGGCACATGTTCCCCAGATCAGGACTCTGTAATTATAAACACCTATCAGCTGCAGCTCAGAGCTGAGCCTGTTGAAGCAGTCAAAGCACTATGCTCAGTGAGAAAAGGATTTTGACTGAAAATGTTATCAGGTAAACAGATAGCTCTTACACCAGGTCCACACAGAGCCTGGAACAGGCTTCAGCTTTCTAAGTTGCCAACTAATGCCCTGTTATCCCCAGCAAAGGGAGATAAAAGCCAATTCACTGGAGATTTTCTATTCAAATGCTGCCTGAAGGCTGATGTCAATAGTTTAAAAAAAAAAAAAGAAAAGAAAAAGAAAAACCCCGACCATTTACACAGTAACACATAACTGAAAGCAGCCAAACAAACCTTTCCTGTGTCCCTCCTCACACACAAAGCAAATTCTTATTCCTGGTAGAAGCACAAAGCTCTGCAGGGCATGGGGGACTGAGGCACAACTGCTGAACAGCTGGGCAAGTAAGAGATTTCACTGCTCACCAATTTCATGTAAGCTCAGCATAACAGCACTATTAGGTTTATATTATGTATCAGTAAAAATACTAATTACAGAGGCCCAGACTTGAAACAGTTTCTCTGAACAACATGCCTACAGCTAGCACACGGAACGAGCGTACGTTACAGGGATACGCGCGTTCCCTACTAAACAGAAACAAACACACATAGTTATTATCATTTAGAAAAGACAAAAGCTGCCAAAGCCAAGGAAATGCCATCAGTGCTCAGAAAAGAGGTCTTTATTGTTTGCTACTAATTGCAATGAAAAATAATTCACAGACATTTCTAAGCAGCTGTTGTCTTGTCCTTAAAAACTCCTTCCACTTAGAAAGGAAGATTTTCATTTTAACAGCCTCCAGAAGCTTTTATGGCTTGCTACCATCCAAGGCCATTCAGATGTCTTATTTCTGTATTGATTATGTTGTGAGGTTTAGCAAAAAAGGTCTAGAAAGCTAAGAGAAAAGCCTGTTGAGCCTATAAGTAGAGAAATTACTATTTAAGTCTCAGCAATTTCTGTTAAATTAAGGGTTATTTCTCCCCACAACACACACTGGACTTCTGTTTTGGTTTAACCCGTCAAGCAGCTAAAACAAGCACACAGCCATTCACTCACACCCTGTCCCCCCACTGGGATGGGGGACAGAATCAAAAAGGACAAGGTAAAACTCATGGGTTGAGATAAAGGCAGTTTAATAGGACAGAAAAGGAAGATTATAATAATGATAATAATAATAGAATATACAAAACAAGTGATGCACAGCACAATTGCTCACCACCCAGAACCAATGCTCAGCTAGTTCCTGAGCTGCCCTGGCTCCTGGCCAAACCCTCAGTTCTACACTGAGCATGACGATATTTGGTATGGAAAATCCTTTTGGCCAGTTTGGGTCAGCTGTCCTGCCTGTGTCCCCTCCCAGCTTCTTGGGCAGCCCCCCGCCTTCTCTTTGGCAGGGCCGTGTGAGAAGCTGAAAAGTCCTTGACTGCTCGACAACAACTAAACCATCAGTGCGTGATCAACATTATTCTCATCCTAAATCCAAACCACAGCACTGTACCAGCTGCTGGGAGAAAATTAACTCCATCCCAGCCAAAACCAGGACACCTTGTTAATTTTACTGGTAAAAATCTCAATTGCTCAGGAGATTGCAACTTGATCCTTTGAATCTACAGGTTCCAGCTACTGTAAATCATCTGTGGAGAGAGGCTGATTTACATTATCTGAGAATCTAGCCTGCTGTGGCTAAAATCTCCCCATCTTGTTTAACCAGTCCCCCTTCTGAAAGCCCTAAGGATCCTTATTTCAAGTTGTATCTAAGACCTTTGTAATGTTGATATTCTGCATACAACCAGGAATATCCTATGCATTGCTAGGCTGAGCGCTGTCCCAGTGATGGGTGAACAAGGCTCAGGGTGTCCGCTTGTTTTGCAATATCCTACAGAATTTTGCATTTCAGAGGTTTCCCCAGCTAAATGTCTTTTGAGATGTTGATCTTGCTTTTATCAGTCAGTAAAACTGGCAGCCGTTACTATGTGCACCTGACTGATAGGAGCTGGCATCATTGTATTTGTGGCATTAGATGAGAAAAACAACAACAAAAGCATCTATCTTCTTTTGTGGAAAGATTTCACTTAAGTGTACTTTTCATCTTTTCTTTTGTGGGGAATAACATCTATTTTCCTCACTCTAGATCTCAAATTAATATTTGGCCATGAGTGTAAACATCAAGAGCAGCTTTGCTTGGGTAAGGAGTGAGTAAAGCTAAAGCCTTGTCTAAATCAGCTGATGGGGAAAACAAATCCAAAGATACATCAAGAGTTGGGAGACTGGCTTTTAGTTCTTTGCTCTGTCACACTCTGCTTGGGTACCTAAACAAGCTACTGAAGGTCAGATTAAAAATGATATGTAGGCAACTACAGAGGGAAGGAGGCAGAACCGTAATCTGGAAAATGCTTAAACACAGGCAGTTCAAGCTCCTTGTAATCAAACTTGGACAGGCATCTAAATACCAGTCATTAAAGGACCCAACCTGGGACTGCCAGATCCAGTTCCTGCACCCACCTAACGGGATTCAGACATGTCCCCCATCTCACACGGGCGTATGAACTAGAGGAACTGAAAGGAGGATCCCCACAGCTACGTTACAGCTGCACCATTGTGCAAAAATTACTTTGGAAGTTGTGTGTCAGGAGACTGTATCCATACTACTGTAGCTAGGGTATTCATCAGGATGCACCAAATGGGTGCTGGTTCACACCCAGGATGCGTTTATATTCCCCAAACACTATCCCCAGGTGGCACATTGCAGAGTTGAACTCCCTCCTACTGCTTGTCTTGCTCTCAAATTATTTCTGATACAGGGACCAGCTTCAGTGTGGGAAGGAATGAAAAAGGAGATTAAACTTGGATCTTCCTGAATACACAGCAGGCCACTAAAGCACTGTGAAGAGGGAGAGAATGCCTCCTCTTCCTCCAGGATTTTATAAGAGCTGAGGGAACCCTATCAAGCACTGGGAATGAAGTGGGACACCCACCTAGAGGAGAGCATGGCTGATGATCCAAAGCCAAAACTCCTCTTGAAAACCTGAGTGAGGTAACCAAGGTGTACAGTCTAACACCTTTCCTTGCTCATAGTCTTTCTTAGCTGCACAGCCCAGATCAGAGACACCCAAGAGTACTGATTTTAAGCAGCTTCCTTCTCAGTAAGCTGGCTATTTGGGTTCCCATTTAGAGATGATGAGCCTGTCCTATATATGTAGGCTCCTCTAAATGGAGGCGAGGTGTCTAACAGTGTTCTGGATCCCATATGGGCACCAGATGACTGAAAGATAGGTGCTGCAGTACTGTAATTCTTTATTAGATTTGGCCTTTAGTGCTTCAGCTCTCCATCTGCAAAATCAGGATAAAAGCACTTCCCTGTTTTGTAGCTCATTTTCATACTCATTTGTAATTACTATAGAAAGACATTCAACACTGCACCACTTTCCCAGAGCAGTTACCAACCTAGTTAAGCAGGAACAAAGCACAATATGGATTCTTTTAATCAGATTTTATAAACTTGACACATAATTTTTGGCATAATTCTGTAAGGAATTGGTTAGAGCTTAAACGACATTTCCATTTCGCTTCTAGGGAGATAACTACATTTCTCGCAGCAACAGCTAGGTAAACGTGCAGGCAGCCCTGTACTGCCAACCACACAGCTCACAACTTTGCTGTTAGTAGCGCCCAAGAGAGCAATCTTAGGGGAATGTAGGTGTGATTAACCCCACTGGATACCAATTAGCTCTTCCAACCACATGATCTATCAGAGACTATCAGTGACTTTGATTTTCCTGAAACACCACACTGTGAACTGCTGTGGCTGAGGAGTTATTACTCAGGTGTTCAGATGTCTCTCTGTCCCAGGGGATAAAACTACGTACAGTAATCTTTTAATCTGTCCCAAAAGAAGTCACCTCTGTTCACCCAGCTGAGCCCACACATCATGTGACAAATGTGGATCAGACACCTGAAATGGTTCCTACTTTCAGCTCTCCCTCTGAGCAAGCTGCGCCTGCGTAGCAGGGACAGCTGCATAGGATGCTGCTCCTCCTAAGCCACCCACATCAAACTTGGACCACACAGCTGCAGTCTATGCAGGAGCTGCAGTGCAGATTCAGCAACTGGCTTTCAGCCAAGTGTTGGGCACCCAGTCAGCTTTAAGCAGCTTCTAAACCACAGAGCGGCAAGGCTGGGTTTAAAAGCATAGGCCTGCTCACACACGTTAGTCTGGTCAGCCAACTGAAACTGTCTTGTACTGGGCAGGCACAGCTAATGTGCAGGTATCTGCCATGGAATGTGTGTATGAGCCTTGAGGTATCTGAGCCACCCGAGCTGGTTTTGAAAGTAGAAGTGTACTTCCTAGTGTTGAAGGAAATTATTAAAATATTACCCTTTGAGTTTACTGAGAATTTGTGGTATCTGTGAGCCTTCCTACTTTTTAAGGTCTCTCTTGATACATACCAGAGCAGGGTGTTAAAAGTAATAATAATTAAAACAACTCAATAATTCAATTGGTATCCTTCACTTTTCTGACTCAGTAGCAGTTTTGGTCTATGTCTCAGGGAAGAGGAGCTCCTTCCTTTCCCCTTTGACCAGGGCACTGTGGCAGAGTCAGGGTGTGATCATAGTGTGACCCCCTCTCCATGTATGTCACCTTCACTGACAATATAATACAATACCTCACACTGAGCTGCAGCAGTCGAGGTTCAGGCCCCTTTTTTGTTCAGCTGCCTCAGCTACAAGGATGAGAGGCCTCGTGGACAGAGGAAGCACATGGCAGGAGGCTGTAATGGCTTAAACATCTCTGTGAGATTCACCAGAGCTCCTTGTGTCAGGGAGCCCTGTGTGCTGCAAATGAAATTTTCATGAAATGCTAAGCAAACCTCATTAACTCCAAGAAAACGACAATGGCGGGTAGCGAGTAGTGCCTCCATTCAGTCAGCTTCTCCCACCAGCCCAAACACTGTTCATCTGGCTATACGTTTATGTCACAGGATGGTTTGTTCCCTGTGAACACAGGGCAAATCCCATCTGGGAGACTCCTAAATCATGAATTATTTGTAGTCGTTAGAGAAAAATTGGTTCTGACCGAAAATACAGGGATATTTTGAGGGCCTGAAATAAGTTATTTGGACACTAAGACTGCACGTGCAAACAGCAAGACTTTCTTTATTCTATGGGAACACGTAATGATTTAGGTGATGCCTATGACTAAGATAAAATACTTACCGTTAGTTTAAAAAAAAATGACGGGGGTTCACAGGTGTAAAATTCTTTCCTTCTTTTTTTTTTTCTTTCCATGTTCTCACTTCAGAAATGAGACAGCCTCTACAGCTGGAAGACAGTTTTGCACATTGATAGCTGCAGAGAAGGTCAGTAAGTCTGACTCGCTCAGGTAACAGCTGAGTACACGGGATCTCATTTCATTTTATTACAATGGCAGAAGCAGCGCTGATCAACAGTGTCATATTTCCTTTTCTTCAGCATAAAAGATGAAGTGATTGTTCCATGAGACAGCAGTGGGGGAAGGAAACTAGGAGAGGAGCAATATACCCAGCAATGCACTCACTACATGTCTACCTGCATTTTGTCCTTCCTCAGTTCTTCCTCTCTTAGTGCTAATACTGCTCCAGGTAACTCCTTTGGGGTTTTGCAGTGTTGCCCCAAGGTATTTCAGGGTCCCTTTCATACTCAGAAAATGCAGATACCTGCACCATGAATGCCTTCTGCATGGGAATACTGGAAAAATTGGTACGTAGTATTTCTGTCCTGACCTCACCTGCATAAGGACCCTATTTTTCACCAAAAGGATGCCATGTCTTGTCTCTCCTGTGCAATACGGTGTTGGACATGTCACTGACTGACTCTCCAGGAATAAAGTCACAGGACTTCTCCCTCACAAAGGTCACAGAAGCTTCCTGAATCTTCCAGGTTAAAATAAGGTGGGGGAGACCCTATGTGAGTGAGACCAAAGGAACCAGGATAGTGACTAGAGGAGTAAACTCCACTAATATGCTTGAGTGGCTCCCAGCCCCTAAAATCTGACTACCTTTCAGTATTTCCGTGTTACAGAGGGCTAGTATACACACTTACCAGCGTGGAAGCAGAAGCGAGATGACTGGAGGAAGCTTGCAATATAGAGAGTTGAAAAAGATTTCTGAAATGTGAGGTTTATTTCCTACTGGGCCCTTTTCCTCTCTGATTCTCATTTTCTGAAAGACCTTCAGTTCTTCACTTCTATATGGTAATGCTTCTCCTGAGACAAACACTGTATGGTCCCTGTTGCTGAGGCACAGACATTTTGCCCACAGATAACTGAGCAAGAGGCAAAGAGCTTAGCTAGTGTCAGTTATTGGCCTGGTCTTACTGAGGACAAAGAGTGAGCTACGATCCTTAGAGAAGAGCAATTATGGTTGACAAAATCTGGATGGGCCTCAAAGCATAGCACACTAACTCTCCTCTGTACACTCCTTAATGGTTCCTAACATTGATTTCCTGCATGTTAACAACACTATTAGAAACATAATAGGAATGCTGCTATTAACCCCATGCAAGTGGTCACCAGAAGTAATCAGACAGAAGTAAACCTGCCCCCAAACACCAGTGCGGAGCTCAGAAGCTGCTCCTAAGAGCAGTAGGCTCTACTTCTGCCCAAAAGGAGTGCTTTCCTCCTGCTGCTGCAAGAGGGTGCATATCAAGGGAAACAAGTAGCTGTAGACAAGCTGTATTTCTTCCCTTATCTTACAGAAGAAGCAGATTTATATACAGCCCAGCCTGTTCCATCCTCCTTGGCACATACCTTAATGCTACAGCAGAGTGAGAAAAGCAGAGGGTTGGATTCCCTACTGGTGTAAATCAGCCTACTGCTACGGCCATAATAAGGGTTTTGACTAAATATCCAGCTTGCCCATGAGTTCTAAAGAGGTGGTACGTGTTTTCCAGTGCTACGTCTTGGAGCTTTGTGCTCCAAGTTCCAATCCACAGTTTTTCACCTCCTGTTTTATCAAAGGCTTTAGAACAGTTCCTCAGGGAATATCTACACAGTGCAATGAAGTGTGCAAGGATAACAGAGTTATCCCTGGACTAATGGAGTTATTAGGAACAAAACAACTACATCAAAGAGCTGCTCTGCCAGGGTGGTTGTGCTGACTGCAGAGCAGGTTTATGGGCCCAGCTGGCGTGCTATGGCAATGGAGTCCAGCGCCAGCTTGTGCAGAGCTAGCTCTTGATTCCCTCTGTTGCCCTGCCATGTCCCATAGAATCATAGAACGGCTTGGGTTGGAAGGGACCTAAAGATCATCTAGTTCCACACCCCCTCCCATGGGCAGGGACACCCTCCACTAGACCAGGTTGCCCAAAGCCCCATCCAGCCTGGCCTTGAACACTGCCAGGGATGGGGCCTCCACAGCTTCTCTGGGCAACCTGTTCCAGTGCCTCGCCACTCTCACAGGGAAGAATTTCTTCCTAATGTCCAATCTAAATCTCCCCTTTTTTAGTTTAAACCCATTCTCCCTTGTCCTATCACTCCCTGTCCTTGTAAACAGCCCCTCTCCAGCTTTCCTGTAGGCCCCTTTTGATACCGGTGAATATCAAAATGCTCAGATCAGTTCAAGCAGTTAGAGCCACTGCTCAATAGATGTAACCAAACAAACAGAAAACTATTATAACTTAGAAAATAGTCAGAATAGTTGTAAGATAAGAAGCTTGGGAATAATTTCATTTTAGACGACTTGGCCTTAGAAGAACAGATGTGTGGAACCATAAAATAAGAAAGTTACAAGATGAGCACAAAACCAGCCTTGAAGGACATGGTATACGTGACTCCAGGACCGAGTTTGTGCAGAAGCAGAGGTCAGTGAATGAACACAGTGAAGAAGAGTAAGAGCCTTCATCTGAAGACTCCTGACGACCACCTGGAGGTGTCAACAAGCATGCGCGAACAACATTAACATATGATAATGAGTTCCCAGAAAATCCATGAATATGATAAGCATTACTTAGAAATATCATTAATATGTATGTTAACGTAGTGCAAATACATAGCACTTCTTGTCTTCAGGTGCGCACGTTAGGTGAATCTATCCCCCGTGCACCCAGCACTGCACTAAAGAATGTGCGCTTTCTAAAACTTCAAAATTAAGTCTTAGAGAGTAAGTTATTTTGCCGCTTTTCGGTAACACTTTAGGTACTGGAAGGCCGCAGTTAGGTCTTCCCTGAGTCTTCTCTTCTCCAGGCTGAACAAGCCCGACTCCCTCAGCCTGTCCTCATATGAGAGGTGCTCCAGCCCTATGATCAACTTTGTGGCCTCCTCTGGACTTGCTCCAGCAGCTCCATGTCTTTCCTGTACTGGCGGCCCCCGAGCTGGACGCAGTACTCCAGGTGGGGTCTCACAAGAGTGGAGGGGCAGAATCATCTTCCTCGACCTGCTGGTCACCCTATTTTTGCTGCAGCCCAGCACATGCTTGGCTTTCTGGGCTGCTGGTGCACACTGCCAGCTCACCTTGAGCTTTTGATCCACCATCACCCCTGAGTCCTTCTCCTCGGGGCTGCTCTCAATCTATTCTCTGCCCATCAAAGTCCCTCAAGCAGATGAATCCTTCTGGGGCCTTTCACCTGATTGCCCTTTATTTGCCTTTCCAGAAGAGTATAGGTCTGTCACAGGACCGGTAGATATGACACAGGGAAATCTGTGCCTGAAAGCAGAGAGGCAGCTGGAACTCAGGGCGCCAAGGGCATTGAAAATGATGCTAGGTGCTTGTGTTCAGGCACCTACCTGCTGCACAGGGATGGGGAGTTTTCAGGTGTCCAGTGTCTTCTACTTTCAGCAATAGGAATGCAAACTTTATGTTCTGTCTCAGCCAACTTAACAGTTTTGCAGCAAAATAACATAACTTGAAATAAAAACAGTATTTCTAAATATACTTCCCTTATCTATGAGGAGACCCGAGGGGAAGGGAGAGAGGACGCTATTTAGCTTGTAAGTGAGCCTTGTCAAAGCTGCAGATAGCCAGCAAAGAGGCCAGCACAGGGAGAAGTGCACATGATCCTACAGGCAAGCGGTAACTCTTACTCAGAGAGGGCATCCTCTGAGAAGTGAGAGCTTTTGCCTCTCAGTGACCACTGTGATGGCTGCTGAAGGGATCAGCCAGTGGCCTGAGTTTGTTCATCAAGAACAGCAGCAGGACCCAGCTGCTTGTATATCACAAAAGTGCTAATTATGGTGCAGGGTTTTAAGTTATTAGTCATCTGGGAAAGAATTAAACTGTGGTCTGAAAATCAATGGTTTTATGCAAAATACCAAATCCTGCAGGCTTCCACTCACCTTCCCTGCTTCTGCAAACAGTTGTGCTGGGAGCATGCACACCAGAGCAGCCATAACTGTGGGAAAGAGAAGTTTTACATCACCAGTGGGAATTATCCTGTTGTATCATCTCCTTCACCACGTGATTCTGGTTTTTTTTTTTGTAGGAGTGAGAAACATTGATTGTACATTTATGCTGAGTTTTGCCACTGCTAAACCGCAAACTGCAATTTTGTCACAAAATGCAGTATTTCTGAATTATTGCGCTTTGGAGCCCCAGAGGAGCACTTCTGAGCATTCTTTTTATTTTAGATTGTTTGCATTTTTCCCCAAGACTAGTCAGATAGATCTAATACATTCCTGATGTAGCAATTTGCTGCTGTTTATGTTTTTGTCAAATGACCTGCACCCACACACACAAACACCTTTCCAATTTCTCATCAACTTTTATTAAGCTATTCCTAAACCAAAGAATAAAATAGCTCTTTTTTTTTTTTTCTTCTTTACAAAAACATGAGACGAGCACATCAGACTCCAGCTGTCTGTCTTATATCATCCACAACAGGGAACAGAGAAGTTACTCTGTGCAGGTGTTCAGCAGCCACAGCAACTGCTGCTGAGAGCAGCCGTAGGCAGTGGCTGCAGACAGAGCAGGGAGGTAGAGAGAAATAGTTTCTCCCTGCCCATTTTCTCTGAGGTTCCTTCCCACCCCAGCGAGGAGAGCCACAGAGCCAAGGAAGAAGCGCTGGAAGAGGCACTGTCCTGCCTTCAGGAAGCCACTGATACTCCCCGTTAACTGGCAGACGATCCCTGCTCAGTACAAGCCAGGGATTTCCCCACAGCTGTGCTGCACTGCTGGGCTTCTGTTCACACTGACCCTGATCCAAAGCTCTCACTGAAGCCAGCAGCATTTTTTCCCAGTGACTGCACCGGGTTTTGGATGTGGCCCATTACAGCCAGTAGCACTGGCTGCAGCCAAAATCTTGGCTTGTGTTTTGCAAGTGATGGGAATAGATGATCACAGTTATTCTTTTTGGCCATAAAAATCGATGCAATATCTTTCTCTGATATTCCTTGCCTCTTCCTAATGGAGAGCACTTGTTCTGCTGTGTTCCTGACCAAGTTTCCCAGGAAATATTAGATTTCATATTGGTTTTTCTCACTGAAATGTTCTCACTGGGATGCTTAGACATCAACACATTTATATCCAAGGGATCCAGAAGAGGTTAGCCAGAGGTGATTACGTCTCAAATGATATTGTACTATAATTGCCCAGGATATCAGCTTAAATGAAATAATCTGTGCAGGAGAGAAGAAACAGTAAAGCTAAGGAAGGAAATTACTGCTATAATTACTAGAGTATTTCTCTTTGAGGTATTAAAAAGAAAGGTTTATAACTGAAAAAGCCTGGGAAGGATGACATGTGGCAACTACAGACTGCATGGCAGAGCCTCTCTTACCTTACATCAGCTGTAACAAGCTTCCTGAACATTACATATACATAAATGGAGGGTAAGAGTGGAAGGTAGGTAGAAAATAGCCCAAACAGATCATCTAGCTCAAACGCTTTACAATTAGTTATAAAGAGAAAAAGGTATAAGATAGATAATCTCCTTTAGGGTATTTTGCCACTGAACTTGTTCAAGCCTTGCTATCAACTTCAGTCATGGCACAACCAGACCCAGCCAACAAGGGTAAGAGGGATAGCAGGCGTTCCTAACAAACAACTGCCTTGCCTTTTTCCCTTGATCAAGGGCTTTCTCCCTGCCAGATTGTCCTGAACAAAAAAAACATTGGAAATTTTTACGGCTAGAGCAGTTTCCCTATCCTAAACATAACAGTTCTGTGCAAAGGTCTCACGTTTCCTCCCCAGGTCTTACCATTTCCAAAAATATGCTTTATTGGGAACTCTTTGCAGAAATGCCTTAACTGTAGATCTGGCATTTCAGACCTTCTTGTGCTTTAATGTGCAGGTATGTGAGTGTGTGAACCTTGCTAAGAAGACAGGCATGACTAAAAAAATGAAAATCTAATCACCCAAGGGAACCTTTCCAGGTCTAGAGCCCTCCTGAAGCCACTGGACCCTACAGGTGGCCAGACATTGGGTCGTTTTGGACGTCAAACAGAGCCTTGAGAAATTCGCTGTTTCACAGTCCCTCTTGGTACAGGGGATTACCGCATTGCATTTTATTCCTGAGGTACATCAGTGTGACAGTATCCTGAGGAGGGATGGGATACAGAAATTTTTCTAACTGAAGTCTCAGGGCCAGTGATGCTCTTAAGACATGAAATCCTCATGGACCTGCCAGAGAATTGCAAGAAAGCTGCAAGGCAGATCTGTTTTAAACTCCTCCTTCAGATTTTGTACAACTTCCAGCACAGTGACCAGTGACAGCAAATACATTGGAAATTCCTCAGTTACAGGACTACTTCCATTTTGGCTCAAGCCACTGTAGCTTTGAAACAGCAAATTCTGAGGGAAAAGCATGGCTTACAACACAGAACAACAGAAAAGACACTAGAAATTGATGAGCAGCCCCAGTAAGTGCCATGTGCCTCTCTTAAGAGCAGAGTGACTAATGATTGCTGCCCAGCAGGGAGGTCACTCTGGCCTAATAGATGGTGTCAGGACTAGGTGGGGATGCAGGTGTATCTAATGTGGCAATCAGAGCTAATGAACCAGGGACACTTTCATAAACACAGCCCCCAGTTGTGCCCTGTGCTGTCCTCTTTGTGGATTCAGAGGAACAGTACAGACTTGTTAATGCAGTATGCAGAAAAACAACTCAGCTTTGGTTTGTCTGTTTGTGAATGACCCCTGTATACAGCTGCAGACCCTGAAGGGCTTCTGAGATCACAGCAGCATCTCTGGAAGTGATGGGCATGGACTGCCTTGAACTGAAGAAGCTGGACATGTGTACCAGGTGATGAACAGCAGCGCTTCATTAGCAGCCCCCAATGTCCTGGTCTGATAGGTGCTGGTGTATGACTGATGATTTGAAATTCTATTTCATTAAAGTAATTTGATTTGGCTGGGATGGGGGACAGTGTTTGGTTTGTTTCAGACACTTTCATTTTTATTTCAGCAGAAATACCAGGCACTGGTTTGCAGGAAGGAAGGAGAAATCCTCACAGCCATTCAATGCAAAGCCGTATATTTAGATTCAGTTCATTTAGGAAACGCTGCAGACACTGAGGGCAGGTATGATCCTGAAAGAGAGCACCACACAAGCCTGCACTCCTTTACAAATAAGACATATAATCAACTATAACGTCTTTTCCCAGTAGAGATCCTCTGAACACATTCCTCTGTGTCTCTTAGCACTTCCAAGTCTTACTCTGTTGCCATACATCAGGCCTCTCTAGAATATCTCCTCACTCTCTTGCAGCACTTCCAAAATACACAGAGCCTGGAGCAGGCACGAAAGATGGATTCATTTCTCTGTGCCAGCTGTATTTAATGCACAGATCCCATCCTTCTCTCAACACAGAATCTTACTTTTCTGCCCAAAAACACTGCGAGCGGGAGCTTTCTCTATAAATACACATTCTTCAACATATTTGTTGAAAGTTATTATCCTGAATTGGAGCACCAAAGATATAAATTTGTAAGTATTTTCCTTACTAGTACTTGATTTATATAAAAATTCCTAAATGTTTGAAGCCATGGTATGCTGCGCACTGTAAAAGCACACTGAAAGAGAAGCTGTACCTGTGAGCTCAGAGCCAGACAAGACAGAGGGTGAAGAAAAGAAGAAACTGTTACCCCACTTTACAGAGGCTTGGAAAGATTAGCATGACTTGCCCAAGGTCATATAGAAACTCCAGGGAACTGAACCGAGACCGCTGCAGTCCCAACACAAAATCTTAATTACCAAATCCAATTTTCCACTTTTCCTTTCATATGGTTTTTTTCGTACATTAAAACACTTCACATAAGCTCCTTTCTTTTTCCCCAGGAAGAACAGCCAAAGCAAAGGCTGCAAGTTGCCCTTGTTAAACTAGGTTGCACAGGCAAACAAATTTAAAACGATATCTCAGCAAGATTTTGCAACCTGCCTGCGACAAATAAAAGGACTTTCGCTCTGAAAACATGTGAGCGCTCGAGAGGACTGGCTGAGAGAATTTAGCAAGGTTCCTAATGAAAGAGCTGAGCTGCAATATGTATATGCATGAGTTCATGTATTATTTAAACCATTCTGATCAGGATAAGCACAGTACTGAATGTGTCACTAGCAGTCATGCATCGAATAACTTGCCCTCATAAAGGTATAATAATGTGTTCATCTGTTTTGTTTGTACTCCCAAAGCAGTAATCGCATAAACAGAAAATAACCCTGTATGTTGCAAAAAGCACATAAATATAAATCTAATTATATCTTTCCTTGATATTATGACCAAGAAATGATGATGCTCACTGAAGTATAACGTATGACACCAAATGCATTTCCAAGGGCCTTTGTAAAAGTCTGCTGCTATATTCAAGTCTAGCCTGGGATTTTAGGGGTTAAAACAAATACATCGTGCTCAAGTTGGTCAGGCTGCCTCAGTAACCTAGTGGTAGGTCCTTTCTCTGACAGGTGGGAGGTTCAGATTGTATTCTCAGTGATTCTGTTACAGCTCACCCAGTGCTAGCTGCCACACACCACGCATCTCTCCACAGATACCCTATGGACTGACAATTAAATCAGAGTGCTGACGGCTCCCTGGGAAGACATCCTATCCTCAGTGGTCCCAAGGACAACTGTGCCACATGAAATGGTGGGGAGGATGAGAAAGGAGAGAGGTCATAGGAGGAAAAAATGGAGGGATGCAGTAGTTCAAGGTACACCAAAAGCCACCCCTGCCTATGGCCACACGCACCTTATCAAACAAAAAAGAAAAAAGATGAAGTCAGACAAATTGAAATTTGGGTGTAAAAATAAGCATTAAAAACCACCCACGGATTTATTTTTTTTTTTTATTGTACTCAAACAGTTGCCTCAGTGCAAGATTTCTATACTAAATTGACTTAGGAGCTGTGATCTCAGTCTTTTGGATTTTTTTCTTACCCTTTTACTTGTTAGTGAATTGTACTTTCATGTGGGAAACTTATGCAGCAGCCTGTTCTTGCTGGTAAAAGTGGCAAGACTCCCACTGGTTTCATTCAAAGGTTCAGGCTGTTAATGATGACTCAATCAATCAATCAGTCAAGACACGAGAAGCTGCAGAGAGAACCGGAGCCAAAATTGGTCTCAAAATTTGGTGAGCTCATTTGTTCTTGTGCAGTTTCATCAGCTGAATCAGAGGTGCTCTCTGGAGTAGTGAGGAAGGATGAGTATCTAGGACTCTGGGCAGGTATGTTTGCTAAGCACCGTCACTTGGTTATTTCACTGCAGTTCCTGTACGTCAAAAGTTTCAGAACGCAACAGGGTAGTGCTGGCTGGGCACTAGGAAAAGGGCAGATGCCGGGGTGGGGGGACACCATGCACCAGGACAGGAGGAGAAGTCAAGGTGGATAGGGCACAGAGGAGATTACTCTGGTTTGGGGGGATCCAGAAATGGCAAATGAGCTTAAAATGGCCAGTCAGACTAGGGGTGTTGAAAAAGACAAGAACAAGCTACCTTGGAAAGATGGTCTGGTCGTTTACATCAGTGTGAAACCAGAATTAGAGCTGTGTGGTCTATACTTAGGAGGGGAGACCTAAGATCTTTCTCCTCCAGGAAGTACTGTGGGAATTCACTTATCCCATTTGCTTTTTATGGATGGGAGTTTACAGTATATTACTAATCATATTATGCTACCGGTAAATGCTGGACACATTTACCTCCATAGTCTATTTTGTTATTGGAAGAGGCTATTAAGACTCCTATCTTTCTCTGAAAAGATCTGTTTGCAATTGTCAAGCTGGTCTTTTTTTTTTTTTTCAAATCAAGACCTTGAAAATAGTCTTGTGTACTAACTACATTGAGGCAGCCCAAAAGTTTGAGGAAGAAATGCACAATGTTTATTTACTCTGCAACTATAAGTTTCACTAGATCTGTTCCATTTTCCTTCTTTAAGAGCTAAATAATAATAGATATGTGAATGAGTACTTAGAGCAGAGAAAAACACAAGGTTGCTCTATAATGCAGGAATGCTTAAAACTAAGTGAAAACAACATAAGCCCCGGAAAGGTTTATTGCAGGTACATTTAAGCTGGGTATGCTTAAAACAGTAGTTTACTGAATGGAGTAAGGTATAAGTGACATAAGCATATCTACACTGTTTTCTGTCTGCAGGTTTACTGTTAGGCAGAAGAGACTGCAGTCTTTAATATTTTAAGCTCAGAAGGAAATAAGCTTTTAAATAAGATTAAAAAAAAAAAAGACAAAAAGAGAGGAATAAAAAAAAAAATAATGATCCAGCACTCTATATCCTAGTGGGTGGTGGTGTCTCTGCTCTTTCCGACAACTCTACCATTCTAACTGTTCAAGGCCAGAATGTGTAATCCAGATGCTACTGTAATCAGATAAATGGCAGTTCAGTGCATTCCAGCGATGCTGCTCAATGAATGAAATATTGCTTTGATCAAGGCTTTATGACCTTCCCACTTTAGTTCAGTTTTGGGCTTCCAGGCTGGATGTGTTCACATTTTCTGTGTGCAAGAAATAGACTTTCTTTTTTTTTTATTGACTCTAACTCTCCAGAAGAGAAGACTGGCCGGTTCTGTACATACCATTATTTTGCCAGGTATTCACACTGCACAGAAAGGGGAAGATTTATGGAAATTAAGATTAAGGCTCAGGAAACTTGTATGTGATGTCATGACCACCTCTGCAATAGGTTTCCTTCAGGCAAAATGTAATGACATGGTGTAGACACTTTTTCTGGGCTCAAGCACTACTTACATAGGTGCTGCTGCAGAAACCATTCAGTATCTCCTACCTCAGTCACTACCAAGAACTCTGATGAAGAACTGTGAACGAGGAAGGATGAAAGTGGAGAGCAGGAGAATCAGGAAGAGGTCAAGGACTAGGACATGGGAACCAGAGGGAGCCACCAGAACCAGTGCAGAGAGGGGATTTAGGATTCCCATGGAATCAGTCAGTAACCCCCAGGAAAACACATTCTGGCCACACAGGGTGGCAAGGGAGGTGAGGATATTCACTGGGCTAGAATTTTAATTGTTTAAGGGAATGCCCCTTTAATGAATGTATCTACATGAAAGGGTGAAGTAGCCTCTGTGTCTCAAATAAAATAGGAGACAAATTATTTTCCTACTTCAGTTTGGGTTATGTATTAATCATGGAAGGCTTTCCAGATGGAAGATGCTGGATATATGCAAAGTCTTGCCACAATTAAGTAGGGCTTTTTAATTAAAAAAAAAACAAAAACAAAACAAAACAAAAAACCAAACCAACAACTGTAACGTGAGCTGTCTAGACTCTCTCAAGAGGCAGTGGAGAGCAGAATTTAGATTTTCCCAAGGCAAACATCTGAAATTATTTATATGTTACCTTCCGAAAGGGCTTATTTCTGTCAGATAACTATAGAATAATCTAGGTTAGACTTTTATCATGTAGATACTTAAATATACAGTAGATTTTAGTGAATTTAGTCCTGTTCTACCTTCCAAAAATTTATATGCTCATTTCCACATTTTTTAAGGACTTTAAACTACAGAAAAGTTTAACTTTGTCAGTACTCTGACAACTGAATGAAAGCTGGACATATTCAATACCTGAATATTTATTTTAATAACGTGTAACAACTTGAAAGTACAAAGAAATCATGGTTGAACTGTATGACGGAGACAATGAAGAGATCAGCCTCTTTCTGTTTCTCTGTTGTTCCTTAAGAACATAAAGAATTGACTAGTTTGTTTCAGTTTGGCAAGAGTCAGTAATTCAATAACATGCCATATAATGATAAATATGTGAGAATCAGAAATCAATGAAAAAAAACCTGAAAAACGTTTAAAAAGTTACTGAATTATTTAGGGCTCTCTCTTTATTGAGCATTTTTTCCAGGCATGTTTTTGAATAGCTAAGTCTGTTTGGAGAGCTAGCTATTTTTCTCATACAGTCTGTATCTATTTCTTTATCTGCCTAAAAGTCTAGTTAGCTGCAGCTAAGGGTATAGGCAGAAGATTTAACATAGATGAGTCAGGATGGCTTAACAAGTTACCACCTGTCTCCTCAGCTGACATCATTCTCCATCACAGGGTTTTTTATGTGTTTGGGTTTTCTTATTCCCCCCTGGAGTCACAGCAAAATGCATGAGCCTCAGCCTAATTCATTACTGCTTAAGCTAAGACACACAACTCTTCAGGCAATCTCAGAGCATGCACACATGTAGATACAGTGGCTCAGTTAATACATAATAGTTTTAATGAGCTTCTGTAACTCAATCCCATCCTATGGCCTTATTCCAACACAGACTGGCATTGTACTTCAGTAATTTAGTTCTTCATAGCCGCTCTGCTAGCTTTTATCCTGCTTTTGCTTAGGCAAAGCCAATATGAAACTGTCCTTGACAGAGCAGTATTGTTCTAGGGATACGCTTCTTTCTCACCCCGTACAGATGAAGACAGAGGAGAAGAAGCAGCCCCAATATCAGCAATTGAAGCTAAATTAGATACAGTTACACTAACATAATGCTTTGTGCTTGTTATTTTATCCCTCATTTCTTTTTAACCTCTCTTGCCACAAGCATGTTTCGCCCAGTATAAGCAGCTTCTTCGCTAGGAAATGTGTTGGCACAATTTATGAAAGTATTTCTGCATCACAAATGGTAGCGTGGACTGGGTCTTAGTAAATAAAATGGAACTTACGGTCAGCTTTTCTAAAGAGCTCAGCACATAATAGCTCACATCACTGTGTGCTTTTGAAAGCTGGACTGCATTAAGGTGCCTGTATGGGCTCAGGGTTTGAAATAACTCAAATCCAGTATTTATTCTGAAGGCGCCTTAGCAAGAATAGAGATCCTGTCTCTCTCACAGAGGGAGGAGGAGAACTGAAGGGCAAGGAGGAAAAAGAAAGGTGAGATTGCCCTGTTTCCCCAATAAACCTCATATCTTTTACACATATCCCCAAAGGAAGCAGAGAAAAAAGCAGAGCTGGTCTGCTTCGGCAGGAAGCAGCTGCTCCAAGATGAGGCAGTTTACATTATCTTTTTTACATCAAGACCCTTGGGAAAGCCCTGTCCTTCCCTTAGGCACAGCCCTCTCTACTACTCTGAAAATAGTTACCTGCTACCCCTTGCTTAGAGATCTGCCTCAGTCCCTAAACGACAGACAGGCCAACCCTTTGTAGAGCAGCACAAAACAAAACGAGGAGGACTGATTTCACTGCTGAATATTTGGTACATATTCCCACCCATTTTGACCTGAGGTACTGTGAAGCACTGCAGAAGCTTCTATGTAAAATAAGGTACTTTCCTATACTGTATTTGTCCTGTTTACGTTTTGATCCCACCAAGTTTACATACAGCAGATTTATCACGACTGTTTTAGTTCTGATCTGGTCTTGCAAAAGGATCCAGTTCACCTGTAACTTGGTACTATCGGAGCTGTCTGTTGCTGTAGTAACAAAGTAGTGTTATAAACCTTCAAGGATCAGTGCTGCAGAACTGCTGATTTTTCTAATAAGGTAAAAAAAAAAAAAAAGATAAAAGACCCTTTTGATTACATCTATCGCTCTTTGTGTTGTAGCGCTGTAACAATGGAACTTTAATGTTCCTTCCAGAATAAAAAATATGAGAAAGTAGAGCTTTCTCCATTGTATGAGGTTGAAGGAAGGTCTAAACTGTAAATCCCAGTGGCATCAACATATACTACTGCGCTCAGTTTCCTGTTGGTGCAGTCATGAAAAATTGCAATGAAGTCTACAGAGTTATGCTGACATAAAATGCAGCTGAGCAAGGCTGGAATCCAACCAGCCACCTTCTGTAAAACTGCATCTGCTATATATCCATGGGCTAACCTGAAGACGTATATCCTGTCCCACCCTGACACAGGACTCTGTGATGGCTCTGATGTTTGGTGGTGGTCCAGTGGTGGATATAAACACTTGCTTGTAACTGGAGTTTTGTTAATCAACAACATCTTCCTTTCGTTCCCCACTGCATACACTAGAAAACTGGATAACCAAGAAGTTTCCTACTCTTTAAGTGTGCAACCTCAAACTTACTTAAATTTAAGTAAATAAATATATACTACAGTGTGCTTGTCTCCTTCCTGCCTCCCACTGAACATACCAGTATGGCTACAGTTACAGTGGTATGCACAGGGGGTTGCATATGTCCTTAGGCAGCCACATGCTAGTACAGAGGGAAGATCAGTTTGAGCAGTAGTTGCTTTAGGAATTGTTTCTTTCCACATTTATGCTCACATAGGTATAGGTATGTTAGGAAAAGCAAAGCTCTCTATATAGCAAAATCATATTCAATAATGACAACATGCTGGTGAAGTTAATCTAGACAATTGTCTCATTTTTAACCAGGAAAAAAAGCTCAGAAGAAGAGACTTTCTCTCCCACCCTACTCGCACTAGCATTTCATACATTGTAAATACCCTTATTGTAATTAAAGTCTCAGGCTTTGTAGACTGGTTCATGTACATTGAGTGCTTGGAATGGACGCCACTGTAGCAACAGAAAGACTGACAGTATTAACAGGATTGTTGTTGGTTTTGGTTTTTTGATGGGCTTTTTGTGTAAATTTTCACAAGTTATTTTGAAACTCTGGTTAATTTTATTTACCATTCTAATGCTTAATTATTTGAAACCTATGCATTTGCATCATATAAGAATTTGAAAGATGATTACAACTTAACTCAAAATTGATATAATTTGATTGTTCTTCCCCAGCCTTAGAAAAAATACAATAAAAAAGCCACAAGGGAAAAGCATACGCAGTAGGAAAAGCACTTCTCTGCCTTTCAAAAATTCCTGGTGGATGACCATGGGAGTAGTGAAGCAATGTGGCTGTTTAGCAAAGACGACCCATTTGGCAGTGTTCAACAGGTATCTGAAGAAAGACAAGACTTCAGGAATCAAATTCAAGTGGAGCCCTGGGACCACCCTGCAGCAGCAATTGAACATGCCCCACAGGAATGAAATTGCTGGTGCTTTGCCACTTCCTCCAAAGAAGTTCTGCCCTTCTCCCTTTGGCAAATCCTGCTTTCCCCTCGCCACATCCCACAGGCCAGGTTTGGCAGTCACGGTGCATCACCAAACTCTGTTGTGAGCCTTCTGCCTGGGGAGCTGGCAAACAGGTCCGAGTGCCTGCACTGCAGCCTGCGTGGAGGTATCAAGCTGATGATAACCTTGCCAGCTGAAGCACGGGCTGCTGCACGTCAGCAGCACCACAGAGCTGTGAGAGCGGCTGGTTACCTACGCTGAACTCAGGGCTGCCACAGCCACACCACTCTGAATCTCCCTATAGCAGTCAAATTTGAGAGCACTGCAAACACCACCAAAATGTTTACAGAACCGAAGGCCTTACAAGAGTACAACAACAGCAAAATCTCATTGGTGCTCAGGGATATTCACAGCTGTTGGCTGCTTTCCTTCTTTTGCTTTCCTCTGTATTTTCCCAGACAGTTGCAAGTACCGTGGCTAGTGACCTTCAACATTTTGCTATTCCATCCTATTATCAAAGTCCCACTGTTAGATCTCTATTCCACTTCCGTTACATAGCATCTGCAGAACTTTTGAAAACAATTTTGAAAATTGAAGTGTCCTGTTTGTACAGTCCTCATTTTGTTAGGCTGCATTATTTACTGCTTTAGCATCAGGACTTTCACATCTCACCAGCCTGCCGAACTAAAAGCAAGTTATGAAAAGCCATGAAAGACTTTGCAAAGGTAAGTTATGTATCCACATCAGCCTACTGTCCATTTCAGGAAATCAGATTGGTTTTTAGGTTCTTTGTATTGGCTTTTCTATATTCTGCATTCAGGATTTTTGTGCAGGGCTGTATCCTTCCTCTCAATCTTGGTAGCATTTTCTAATATACAGATCTGCTTAGAGTGCTACACGCATAGGATGAAATCCCTGCTCACGCTGAAGTTAATGGGAGTTCTTCCTCAGAGTATATATTAATGTCAAGTTCTGCTTTTGAGACAGGGGCTTTGCTGGTGCGCAGCAGTGTCTGCTTAATGGCTCCCCCAGATGGGGAAATCACTGAAGGTTCTCATGTGGGGAGCAGAGCACAGTAACAAGCAAAGACCATGCTCACATGCAGGTCTGGCAAAGCTGCCTTCCAGAAAGGCAGCATGTGAGATCAGGCACTAGACTGTTGCCACAGCTTCATTCATGCATACTGAAATCTTCACCCAGGATGTGTGGTAACTCCCAACAAGATTCAGATGAAGAATAATTCTAAGTTTATTTTTGAATTTGAAGTCTCTAAAATTTCTAAATTAGCTTAGATTATACAGAGAGCTGACTTAATATGTCTAAAAAGCTTTAAAGTCATATTCTTGTTGCCAAATTGAACTGTTCCCAACTGAAACTGAACTGTTTCTGAACAGGCTTACATTAACAGAGAATGTTTCTTTCTATATTTAGCAATCAATTTTTGCTAAAATGTAGTAATAAAAATAGACATCTCAAGATGATTTTTGGAACTTAGGCAAAACTTATAAACAGCCACTTAAACACAAATATGGTCATTTACAAGAATTCAGGTTTAGAAATCTTTTATTATCCATCTGTATCGTCAGTCTTTGATGCCTAACACTTAGAAATCTAAAAGAATTAACGATGACTATTCAGAATACTTGTATGAAATGCTGATAATAATATGCAGTGTGCTAGAGGGAAGTGTAATCACTCTAGTTAAAAGCCGCAATGAAGTTTCAGTCTTAATGGAAATGGCAGCTTTCCTTTCTGCAGAAGATACAAGCAAAGATCTCAAAATGCAGCCCAATCTCTTGTGGTTTCTCATTATATTTTTAACACTGACTAAATCAGGAAACTGATTATGATTAATTCCCTTACAGGAAATAATTGATTTTTGGAGAGAACTAGGTTAGAGAAGACTCTCAAAACTTTGGTTAAAAACAGATCTATGTTGCAAAATCTTGATGTAGAGCTACCCAAAGACCAGGGTTGTTGAGGGCAGTCGTGTCTCTTTGAGCAGTGGCCAAACCCTGCTTTGCCCCAGCCATTTCTTCCAGTTCACCTACTCCACCCAGAGCTGCAGCAGCAGCTTTGTTTTCAGCAGATTTCCACAAATTAGTGATTGCCACTGTTGGTGATCTCAGTGTTGGTAACATGGCTTCCTCATACAGTGCCCATGTAAAAATACTTCTGTGTGTATCTCAACCTATTCAAAGGAAATAAGTCTTTCAAACCATTATTTCTTTAGGTTTAAAGAAAAGGGTAGAAGGGGTGCTAGGAAGTTGGTGATTAAAATGGAAGATGAGGACAGAATTGCAAAGATATTAAGTCCTGTAAAAATACTAGGAAAACCTCAGTGCGTAACAGCAATTTTCATTTGGGCGGGTGCACACAGTGTGTAGCAAAGCACAAAGGGTGTTTCAACAGGAACTTTCATTTAAGATCAGGACTACAGTGCTGGAGCAACTCCAGCTGTTCCTGCTTACTACACTTCAAGTAACTTCACAGAGCCCTCTGCTTGAAGGAACTGAACTCTTTCCAGATGAAACAATAGGAGCTCCATGAACACACCTAACGCCACCTAACTACTAATTGGGACCAGACTACAACTGGTTAAAAAAAAAAATAAAAAAAATCCTACCGTGCAATGTGGAGGTCAGGTCTGCAGCACCAACTGCTTTGCCCTGTAAATTTACTCTTTCTGGTGCGGATATAGCCTTAACTTTGAGTCCAGTCCTGCAACCCCTACTTAGGCAAAGCTATTAAAATAGATGAGAAAGTGGTCTAGGTAATGACTGTTATATTTGTGTTCTCAGCATTCTGAAAGACTTTCCTAAAAAGAGCCTGCAGACAGGTTATATAAGAACTCCCAAACAAACTTAGCCTTCAGGAAAGCTAAGCACAAACTTGCCTTTCCCAACCACCATCCATCAACAAACCAAGATTCAAATAAGTTAATTACCTGAAATTCTTCTGCTTGCTATATGGCAGTTTGGTGAACAGCATAAGACAAAGCCTGCTTCCCTTTTTTTTTTTGTTTTGTTCTTTTTCTTTCACTGGAATATGTTTTTGGCCTGTGCCTTATACCTCCCCTGTAAATGAAAGAGAAATCAGTAAAACCCCAAGAGACAGGGGAGGAAGTGGTTCTGGCCCTTAAATTCTACACTGATGAGACTCCTTGCTTTGTATTGGTTGCCAGCAATGCATGAATCTAAAGGAAAATCTTTGTGCAATTAGCTCACGTGTGGTGAGAAGGTTCTGGTAACTACAGCAAACTCTGCACTGCTAGCAGGGTAACCCTTCTGCCAGGACTGGCAGGCAGATATAACAAGCCTGCTACCTCTCCATGTGTAATCAGCAAGGAATAAAACCCACCAGTGAGCCTGAAAAGTGGAGTAGCAGACTATGGCAAGTGGAGATGAGTTTCACATGGGTGCTGAGGGCCTGTTAGTGTTGTTATTTTCATCCTTAAGGTTTTTACATATCTTTGTGCTGAAGCCTGTCCCTCTCCCTGTGGTCAACAAAGTGACTTCCTGCATCTCACCCTCAGTGAATTTTCTAGTCCAAATCTTTGAGATCTAGCGTTCCATAAAATTAGGGATACCTGCCTGTGGGACGCAGCCCCTGGGTGGCTTTTGCTGCCCAGCCTCCTTCCCCGGGCACAGGAGGCCTGAGTTTCTCCTCTACAGCATGCACAGGCAGGTAAAGCTCTAAAGAATAGAATAGAATAGAATAGAATCATTAAGGTTGGAAGAGACCTCAAGGATCATCCAGTCCAACCATTTCCCGCCGTCTCATTAACCACTAAACCATGTCCTTCAGTACCACGTCTAACCTTTCCTTAAACACCCGCAGGGATGGTGACTCCACCACCTCCCTGGGCAACCTGTTCCAATGCCCGACCACCCTTGCCGAGAGGAATTTTCTCCTCATCTCCAACCTGAACCTCCCCTGGCGCAACTTGCGGCCATTCCCC
>VWZZ01000397.1:172274-219973 GCA_013399095.1 Psophia crepitans
GCTCCAGGGCCTCGATGTCTTTCTTGTGGTGAGGGGCCCAAAACTGGACACAGCACTCGAGGTGCGGCCTCCCCAGGGCTGAGTACAGGGGGACAATCACCTCCCTGCTCCTGCTGGCCACACTATTCCTGATACAGGCCAGGATGCCGTTGGCCTTCTTGGCCACCTGGGCACACTGCCGGCTCATGTCCAGGCAAGCATCAACCAACACCCCCAGGTCCTTTTCCTCCATACAGCTTTCCAGCCACCCTGCCCCCAGCCTGTAGTGCTGCCTGGGGTTGTTGTGGCCAAAGTGAAGCACTAAACTAACTCCTAATTAAATTCCTAATTAATTTCCTTTTTTTGTTTTTTGAGGGATTTGGCATCTAAGGAAAACCTGGGCCTGTTCCCACGAACACCCACCTCAGCTTTGCTGAGCCATGAGCCTTGCGGCAAGTTGCCTGCCCAGTCCTGCTTGTGAGACCCTTGTGCTGAATTTCCCTCTGTTTCTGTACTCACACAAGGCCCCGGGGGCTTGGCCCTTGCATCTTCCCTCCTCATAGCCACCCATCCTCAGGGCATCGCACCAGCTCCTGAAACACCATCCTTGCCAGGGTGATGTGTCTCTAAGAGCCTAGGCCCTGAGACAGCTGTAGGGGCTGCAGGAGCAGCTCATATCTCTACATCCATGTCTGAAGCATTGGCTGGAGTGGTCACACAATACCACAGGCTGGCTGGATGCTGCCTGTTGTCCCCTGCTTGCTGTGGACTTGAACACAGCCCTAGTGGGAGTGAAAGCAAGGGCAGCCCTCTGGGGATAGCATCAGGGACTGTAAGCCCTTCCTCACATCCTGGCCCTCACTGTCCTTCCCTGGAGCACAGGCTGAGCCCGTCCTGGCGTGCAGGGTTACCCCATGCACCTCACCCAGTGCCCTGCCCTCAGCCACCGTTCCTGTAGCAGCAAAAAGCTGCTGCCAAGCTCCGGTGTCTCCTGCACCCAGTGGCCAGTGCCAGCTTGAGGTGGGACCTCTCATTTCCGGACCGTGCTCCGCTGCCATCCCCAAGGCCAGGGATCTCCTGAGCAGGATGGAGGTTTCTCCCCCAGACCCACAGCCACACTGTCAGCTCCTAGCCACCGAGTCTGGCTTCTCTGCCATACAGTGCAGCCTGTGCTGCGACATGTTTTGGGAGCCGCTTAGGTTGTCTCACAAAGCAATCTGCGGTACTTCTCCCAGAAAACATGGTTTAATTTCAAAGGGAAAAGGAAGGTTTGTCTGGAAACAGCCGACCAGCTGGCGTGCAGCAGCAGTTTGTGTAGAACCTGCCCCATCCCCCCAGCTGGAGGGTGCTTAGCAGCAACCGGGACCCCAGGCCTGAAAAAGCTGCTGCGGCCGTGCAGCCCCTGCCTGCCTTTTGTCAGCCTGCTGCTTCCCAAATTGTGACTAATAGAAGGATTTTGTTATTTATCATCCGATAAACTCTTCCTCGCTTGTAACTAGACTTGCTCGTAAGAGTCCATCCAACGCACCAGCGGTTATTTTTGGCTGCCCAAATTCCATTTTCCTGTGCTATTTGCTGCAACCAGACCGATGCGTTCACATTCTGATAGCTGTGTTGTCGGTTTCTGAGCTCGCTGACAAACGAGCTAATGTCTTTATTGTTTACCGAAAGGATGTTCTTGAGGATTACTGGCCTGGATTTTTAAACCTCTCAAGTGTATGCCGGCATGAAATTACTGTCCTTAAAGGCAATTTACTCACTGAGAATCCCACGGTCTTTGAGATAACTCTACCCCTTATGTCACCACGTTTTTTCTTTAAAAAACCCCAACGTCTACCACAATTCAACCCCACTGGAGACACACTGTCATGGAAATCTACTTGTTCTGAACAGCAAATAAGGACACTTGTATGGTAGTGAGTAACTGAGAAAGGTGAGGGGCCATACTTTGTCTTCCAGAGATCAGAGCTGATGTCTGAAGCCTGTCAAAGACCTTGAGTAGGAAGCCTCCAAAGTAAGCGGGTAGAGGTTTGGGTGAGTTCTGACCCTGCAGCTCACAAAACTACGCAGACCCATACTGATGACTTTTTTTATTTTATTTTCTGGAATTTCTAGCTCAAAGCTTAACCTGCAGGAAATGCTTCGGTTTCGTAGCGAGCAAGGACCAACCAAAGGAGGAACAGACCACCCAGACAACTAAGAGGCTGGCAGGCAAGAAATTTTATCATTCCCAAGCATCAATTCACAAACTGATTTAAATGCAGTGTAGATTTCTTTCTCCCCACCTCCACGAGGGTCAGAAACATTTTAATGCTGAAATACTATCAGACTCTAACAAAGTGGGCTCTTTAAAATAAAGCAAATAGTCTTCATTCCAATTAAAATTTAATTGACAACTGTGTCTTACCCCAGGACAATGCTTCCAAGCACCTCTAAATGGGACTGTATTGAACTTAGAAGCAAATTTCTGTAATCAATATGAAAATCATACCTAGATACCCAATTTAAAAAGGCTTTGTTGAACTATAAACAAGTCATATTGGAGAAATTAACAAACAGTTGTCATTTACAGCCTACATGTGTGCTCTGTTTCCCTCGGTCTACGTTGCATTTGGCGGGTGGAGGAGAAGGTGGTGTTTAGTTTTTTATTTTTTTTCCTCATCTTGTGAAGGATTTGGCTACAGTCATGATTGACTATGGAGGCCACTCTTAAAGCAGTGAGCTGATGATGCAGATACTGAGAGGCCATTAGTATTTTGGTGAACGGGAGAGCACAGTACAGATGTAAGAAAATAATGAACAAATACAGTGTAGAATTAAAAAGTGTATACTTAAATGTGGAAGGTGGGGTTTTTTTCATAGCAGAACAAAAATCACTGTTGTTATAGCTCCTTTAAATCTGTATAAACCATTTACCTAAATGGAATGTTCAGTATTTATTTTAAAACACAAAAGTACTAATCCCACTATAAAGCAGTTTAGAGTGTAAGTTTAACTGTAAACCATTTTACACCAATGGAAGATAGGGGCTGTTTTCTCCAGATATTCCCAAATTTAAATTATCTAAAATACTTCAGTCTATACCTAATTAAGCAGAGGAATAAATCCCATTGAAGTCAAAGAAGCTACTGATGTGATTAAAGAAGATACATACTGAAATTCTATTTGGGGTTTAGATCCAAAAGCTTAACTCCATCCCCATTCAGCAATACATTTAGGCAACTTTAGACACTTGCTTAAATCAATCGGATTAGATGTTTGCTTGAAGTTAGCCATGAATTTAAATGCCAAGCTAAATAGGAAAGTACTCATGTAATGGATTAGCTCCGGTTGAAATTTTGTAATTATTATCTAGGAATGTTTTAAGGACTTGAAATATGTTCATTTTTGCATTAATTTTTAAACCGTCTTCCAGACAAGAGAAAATATTTTCAGTTTTCATTTTTCATCCCGTTACCTTACCTTATGTCATCTTCTTTCCACGAGAGAGTAAGAAAAAAGGGGTGGAAAAGGAAGGGAATTTTTCATTCGCAAGGGCAGGGAAACATCAAGTTTTAACTTCTTGATTTTTCTTTCAAAAATAAAAGCTAGAAAATTTCAAATTAGGAATTTCTATGCAAAACCAAACAATGCATTAATGTAATTCATGCTTTTCTAACTGGGCCTGTTGAACAGAAGACTTCTGGAAGGTTTTCACTTAAGCACAAAGAGCTCTGAGGTCACTTTTTCCTGACATGAATATTTGTAACTTCATACCAATTTACCATTTTTTTTCACTGTTTTAAGATGAACAGATACTCTAGATCTAAGAGTAAGAGAAGAAACAAGCCAGCATTTGTATTAAGAAACATTTTTATTAACAAAACAGTAAATTCCACTTGCTTAGCATTTCCAATAATGAATAAATTGGCCTTGCAACAAATAAAAAAATCGTAAATATCTATCACAGAAAGCACTATAAGGTTAGGGGCATTGGGCCTCTCTTCGATGTCTTAGGGTTGAAAGTTTCACACGTTATTTAGTGTTTTGTTAAAAAAGGCAACACAATACAGTCATAGAAATGAAGCCATCTCAGTCAAACAAATTAGGTTATTATAGAGAAAGGATCCAATTTCATGTTAGGTAGTCGGTTTATGTCTGTTTGTTTGTTTGTCTGTTGTTGCTGCTGTTTTAAACAAAAAAGGAATTTTAAATCCACTTGCTGGCACTTCTGATACATCCATATTTGTTTTTTGTTAAATTATGAAATTAAAGAGGAAAAATGAGAACCTTCAGAAACAGTGTTAAAGTCGAGTTTGCTTATTATAGTAGTAGCAGATCTTTTTTTCCTTGATGTATGGATTTAGTTAAAGATTAATCTACCAAACTGCCTGGAAGTTGACCTGACCATGCTATTTCATTAATGCAATCAATGCAAAACAGAAAAGACCATTGCATCTCACCCAAACCATATTCCATCCTGTCCAATCTCCTGTCATCAGATTATTCTCATTCTTCCATGTGTCTTTAAGCACTGAAATCTGAATACCACCTGGCTTTCAACAACTTCTTTCCCCCCTCCAGCTGAAGCCTCTTGCTTCCAGCAATGACCTCCAGTATACCTGACCCTGCCGTTTTCTGAGTACAGCTGTCTTGTAAAGGTGGGAGAAATTATGAATGCCACAGGTAAATTACAATCTAAGAAATGAACGTCAGATGGATTTTGTGAGCCTCTTCTCATTTTTGTGTAAATGTTAATGAAAATTTAAAAAATGTTTTACAAATGCAACATGACGTATTTCAATGTGGTTGGCAACCTTCAAGAGAGGTGTTTTCATGTCAGCTACATGTATTTTTAAAGTGCTCTGACTCCCAGATAAATAGCTGTACCAGTTTCCAGCCTTTTTCATCAACTACAGTGCATAACACACAACAAAATGTTTTGTGCCTGCTGTTTAAAGCTAATTTTAAATTCCTCCTTCCTGCCTGTAAAGTGTGAACATCTATATCCCTCCCAGGGGGCCTTCCAATGATTTGGTTGATTTCTATTGAACTACCCTCTTTCTGCCTAATGTATTCCCTTTTAACTTCTGTGTAAATAAAATGTTACGCTATGATTTATTGCTGTGAAACTAATGAAATAATACTAGGAAAAAAACCTTAACATGTAAATTACAGCATTATATTTAGTATGTTTAACTAAAATGCATTAGTGTTTTATATATGCAAGAAAAGCTATGTGTTTCTTTAAAACATGATGAACTTATATTTGTCTGGTTATGATGTCCTGCAATACTACACAATCAACTTAGCTAAAAATACTTTTCCATACGTCAAAATGCCCACCATTGAAAAATATTATCGTGCACCTCAAGTTTATTTCCTTCTTGGAGAAAGGGGTAAATTCTGCAGTAGAATCAGCCTGGATAATTAAAATGGGTCTTTTTAGATCTTTTACCACCCAATGCTGTAGTAGCTGTCGTTCATATAACTGAATGCCAGATAAACACTATATGATACTCCCTAAGATTCTCAAGAAACTCATCATTCTCATAATTTCTTAAGAACAAGGTTTCTGTAAGGCAAACCATGCTCTCCAATAGTGAAGCTTTGACTGGAAGCCAAAGGCCAGTTTATGTCACTAAATATTTAGCTAATTAAAGAACGTATTTTTCTAGGAAAATTGGCCATTCTGATCAACTTCATTGATGCATATCAGGAGCAAGAGATAGGGATAGGAGAGAGAAGACATTACAGTAGAGATATATTTTTGCTTTCTAGTCCACTTCTTTCATACAAACTACTAAAACTTAATTGCAACAGAATAGAGGCTGTACAGGTAAGAAAAAAATTAGCTGACTCTTATATACATTCATACACATCCCCCTTAGTATAACCACTACACTGTAAAAAAAAGAAAAAAAAAAAAGAAAAGGGGAAGAAGTGTGGGACAATTCATAATGGCTGCAAAAAAAATGAAGTATGTCTGTTGCTCCAGATGTCATAAAACTCTCTATACCTAGCAACACTTATAACATTGAGTTTACCAAAAATGGCTGAAGAGCAGATATAGTTTGCATTTTCTATACAACAGGCTATAAAACATCACTTATCACAGTCCAGAAAGCACATATAGATGTGTTTTTATATAAACATATGTAATAACATATTAAGCGTGCATGAAAATTTCCCAATGATTGCATCTATGCCCTCTTGTTTGCTTTTTTTTTCTTTTTTATTTTTGTGGAAATGTGCCTTATATTCCAGATTTTTGTTTTTGTTTTTGAAAATAAGGCCTCCGTACTATTTTCCTCACAACCAGAAAGGGGCTTTTTGAAAGTATTTCTACGTAAGTCTTCAGAAAAGCCAGCACTTTGTTTCAAATGCATGTTTCCAATCACTGCTTCACTGCACCAGTCGGCAAACTCTTTATGTTTGCTTGTTGAGTCACCATATATAATGACAGTCTTCTCTGACAATAAGACTAACTTACTTCTCAAGAAAGCGCTAGCACTTTGGCTAAATCCAGAATCATAGGTAGCTTCTTTTTTCTTTTTTTTTCCTGTTTTGTTTTGTTTTGTTTTAAATTTGTTTTGTTTCATATTGTGCCTCGATGTTGTAGTAATACTCCTTGCTTTATGAATGCGTGGTGTCATCATTGTCTTTCAGAAATGTTCCAGCAACATAAAGACAGGCAGAGTAAATGAAAACACTGTGAATGTTAGGGAATTTATCAGCTCCTGTTTCTGAAAAACAAGAGCATGAAATGCTTGTTTTTAAAAACAGTCTTTCCTTTCTGATTGCATTCCCTGTCTTTTTTGTTTGTTTTTGAATGTGCTTCATAAAAAGTAAAGTAAATAAGTTTGTATTATGTCTCAGATAAAATGAAGACTATTTCTATACAAGCGTTCTTTTAGATGTTGAGATCAGACATAGTACTCCTTATCCTTATTTTTCTTGTTTTTGTTGGAACTTTTAGCGCTGTTGGGCTGTTTTTCCTTGATCACAGCCCCATTGGATTGTGCTGAGTTACTGATGTAGTTTCGACTCTCATCTACGTGATACGATCCTTCGTCTCGATTCCTGTACTTGTACATAGCATACAGGAGAATGAGGATACACAGCGCCGCTGCTGCCACGATCCCAACTACCATGCCGGTTGTGCTGCTGGATTCACGAATCACCTCGGACGAGCCAGGGTACTCCCTTCCTCCTCCTGCCCTGGTAGGATTTGCTGTAGGTAGATAATGAAATAAGGGAGAGGTTATTATTGAGTTTGCACATTGAGGAATTAGTCATATCTACCTGCCATAAACATGCATCTTTCTAATTGCACTCACTAGGTCAAGACTGCCTATCAGTGTACCCTACTCTCCCGGTCCAAAAAGACTTAGATTTGCACCCATTCCATTTCCATGTCCGTCCGCACAAGTAAATTGGCTTTTAAACAAGGAACAGGAAAGCAAGGAAAATCTCATTTTAGCCTTCAAAAAGTATAATTTCTCCAAATGCTGTTATTAAGCAAAGCATGACTAAATAATCTGGAATAACAGGGGTGCCACAATTTAAATGCCAGAACACGAACACCTAGGAGAAAAGGATCTCCCTTTCCCACTCCCTTCCAATCTCTTTCTCTCCTTCTGTAAAGAACAAAAAGTGACACTATAGTACTTACTGAGAAGACAGTGACAATAAGAAAGACTACCAAACAGAATGGGGGGGAAAAAAAAGTATCAAAATTCTCCCTAATAACAAATGATAGCAGCCAATAAGTTGTCTACAAATAAGGTATCGTGAGGTCTCCTTTAGACTTTCCTCAGCAAGCTTCTCAACTTCTTTGCTTCTAATATTTTTTTTTCAAATTAATTATGTTTACTTTCATTACTTTCAGAGAATTATCCAACCCTACCTTCTCTTTTCTAATGCACAGAGTCCTCCTTGAACATGGCTGCACTTTAGAGCACTTTTTCACTTGACTTCTCCCATTCCCTCTTTTCATCACTGACGCCAACATCAGACACTCTTTCAGGCAAAGCTTTATGCCCAGAAAAAACCTCTCAAGTTGCACAGAGCAAGGGCTCAGCCTTCTAAGAACCCACCTCTCAGGCCAGACTCTCCTCTTTTCAGTTGTGATATGAATTGAACTGACCTAGGTCTTCAGACTGTAAAGTCTTCTTGATAGGAACTATTGTGTTGTCTGGCATGTTTTCTCCCCTTGGACAGCCAAGTGGAATGAAAGCCTAATTTCAGGAGGAATTTCTAGGTTAAAAGCTCACAGCACACACAATGGTTATGCATTTCCCATGTTCTCCTTTCTCTATTGCATTTTGCAGAAGGAGGAGAGAGAGATCTTTGTAGAGAATCACTTTAAGTGGCAATAGCTGAGATGCATCTTCTTCTATAACTTAGCAAGTGTCACGGATAAAAATGAAGTGACCTGGGTCTACGCAATATCCGTCTGATTATACCATAATTTCTGAACTCCTGAGAGGCTGTGTGCGCTCCGTACTGCCGGCCTTGGCTGAGCTCAGGAGCAGGAAAAGAGCAGTGAGTGAACCAGGGTTTCCCACTGAGCAGTGCAGAACACTCTCATTAAACATCCAGGCTGGCTTATAGCAACTATATTTTAAATCATTATCCATGGCTAAAAATGCAGCCAGTAAAATATGAATGTTAACTAAGAGTATTATTAAACATTACTTTTCATAACGTTAGCTTTATCAGGCCTTGCCTACCACTAGCATTTTATTGAAGTGTATTAAAGAAGTGTCTTGCTCAAGGTGCGCGAAAGCACACCATGCCCCATAGTCACTTTTTTTGCCCTGTAAAGATACTTTAGAGGTAATGCCACTCAAACGATCAACACTGGTCCAAAAATTGCAACAAGTTTGGACAACCAGAATTAAAAGCAGCCAACAGCTACAGACATCTACAATTGGCCTATGCATAATAAAATGTAGCAAAAAAAGCCACAAAGCTCAAAAAGACCTAAGTTCCCTCCCCGCGTTGGTATTACTCATTATTTATTTATTGGTGATTTGTGTTCTTTCTGTTGAAACACCACTTCCTGAAGTTATCCCACACATGTTTAAAGGAGGTGACATTTTATTTGGCTGAAAGAACAGAGGCATCACAGTTGGGCTCAAGAAAACTGTCATTTGTGTTCAAACAGTATTTTCTACGACTACACAAGAGATCATAAAATTTTGCTTCAGAAGGCTCTAGGATTTTTTTCTCATTTCAGGGTAGATGCCACCCTACTAAGAAACATGGTCTGTCTCAAAGTAGTCAGTGACTGGTTTAGATCCTGTTTCTTCATTGTAGCTATTGTAGAAAATGTAAGTTCTTTTACACATAGGGTGTCATTTATTGTTTTACAAGACGCAATGCATTGTTGCAGAATAAAGACTCCTGAGTATTCCCATAGTGAATGAAAATGAGGCAAAGCCTTATCTTCCTGTATGTGATTTCAGGAATTAATTTCTGTCTGAGAAATAATAGAAGCAACTGAATAAACTCTTGTCAATACCTGATGGGACTAACAGCTGCTCTTTCTCTTTAAAATACAGACATTTGGGCCAAATGCCGTCAACTAACTTTACAATTAATGTCTATTAAACGACACTTAACAGCTTGCTCAGTGGAAAACATTCTTTTAACACTGCAACATAAAAAACCACATAAAGAATATTTTTCAGTGTTACCTAAACTCCTCCCTTTCACCTGATGGCATCCTTTTATTTTTAAGAATGTTTTCACAATTATCTCATTTATCCCATCTGTCTGATGAATATTCAACCACTACATTGATGTTATTTAAACTTACAATATTTTCAAAGCATCTGTTGTTACATTTGTTTGGACTTCTGTAAAAGGAGCAGTTCAGCAAGGGAAATGACTCCTTCCTATTTTTCTTCTGTTGACATTAAAATATGCTTTTAGCCTAGCAGGGCCTTTCATGACAAACGAAGGAGGAGGAAATAAGAGGAAAGTTTTACAAAGCACATGGGTTTGTCTGTGAGCATAGTAGGTAGGAAAGGCTAAAGCACAGGCTAAGGCAAGCGTCCTGTTATGAGACAGGGAGGAAAAGGCCACTGAGAAAAGGCCAGCCTACACTTCTTTTGAAATCTATGTGAATAAACAAATCCCCATCCATAATGTTGCAAAACAGCTGCCTTCTATTTAAGTAGGACCTTTACCTAAGACTGGCGTACCCAAGGGGAATTTACCTGGATTTTTTCTTCCCTGCAAGACAGGAACTATTGCAAGGGAAAACAGATGATCTCACTAGAGAGCAAGTGAAGATTATAGGGTTACAGAAATCTTGCTCTTTGCTTCCCAACTCTTTGATGCAGTTTTCTTCCTGGCATGTTTGTAGCTGAACCAAGCAGTGTCGCTGGCTCCTGGCACAGCAGTAGAGGTATGTCTGTAGGTAACCTTGTCTAATACTCAGCTGCAGTCTCTGTTAGTGTCTGCAGCATCATAAAGACACAAACTTCATCCCGGGTAAAGTTTCTTATTGTCAATGAGAAGCAAAATACCTTATAGGTGAATGTTAGGATTAAATGTCGTAAAAATGACCCCAATTTTCAAGAATAAAAAGTCATCTCCAAAAAGTCCTGAAACAATCTATAATACGTTGAAGATGGTTTGATTGGGAACAAGAGAACATCATACTGTGATTATGCTCAGACCATGCTGTAACAGTGAGAGGAAATAAAAGTCATCTTGTGGTGCAGTGATCCCTTCTTCTCTGATGCACAACTCTTCCTCTCAACAGCATACAACCAGCCTTTGTGTCTTGCCTCACAGACCAGCTTAGAAGCGACTGACTTTTAAAAGCCTCTTCTACCACTTATGAAAAACTTTGCATGAAATAATAGCAATTGAGCACAGTTTTACGTTGTGTAATAATGGATTAGCAAGTTATTATTCTTGCCTGTATTTCTAAGTGGTTTAAAATTTAGAGGGAAAAATCTGACTATTTTCAGTGCCCAGTTTTCATTAATACTGTGAAAAGAAAATTGGAACTACAGTCTCCCATGGTGTTTGTGAATTGAAATTAGTAGACTTAAAAACAAAACAAAAAACCCAGCAAAAGGACCCCAAGCCTGTTTTCTTTACATTTATGCCTCCCCACAAACTGTGAATAGGAAATTACTCACAAGACAAGAATGTTTAACTACTGCATTTGCAATGAGGCATGAAGGCAGTTATTTACAGGACACATATTCATTTTCACTCTGTGTGTTATCATTGTACACCTGTTTGTGGTCGACTTTCTGGAGCATTGTTGGATTCTGGTGAACTGGTTTCTGAGCTCACTGCAATTTCAACATCTGATTACGACACATACATCTGGAAACTAAATCTCAGTGTTTCCTCTGTTTAACCCATGGGACAGATGCACCCCAACTGCAAAACCGGGATGAGGATCTGCTGTAAACTTGCGCAAAGCATTAAGCTCAAATCCACCCTGGTCTGAATACAGGGGTATCTCAGCCTACTCTCTTCCTACCCAGCCTCAAGTGGCTCTCAAGGGCAGGCAAGAACTCACTCCCCAGGGAATGTCCGTCAATGACTGAGATGCCATGGGAGGGAAAGAGCATAAGGTGGCTCCACACGCGGCTGCTATAGTTCACTAACAAACTTTCATCAGCCTTGGAACAGTCTATGTCCAAAGCCACGATCTAATCCACGTGACTGAGGTAGCACAAAACAAGCTGCATTTCTGAACACACGCTCTACGCTCCACGATCATAATGGCATCATGCTTCAAAGGGAATGGGAGCTGAGACCTGCACAAACAATGTGCAGTAGCTACATTTGCCATCTTTCACTCACGCCACTGCATTTGTTCTAAGAAATGTCAGATGCTTACTGAATTTGAGGCAACAAGCCAATACACTACTTTCAGATGTGTTTAAGAGAAAATTATTAAGGTAACTGTTCTACTCCTTGGTGTGCAAACCCAGGTTCTTTACTTCCTATAAATTGAAATTTCAAAGGTTCTCAGAAAGAAAGATATAATGCATTAAAATACCTCTAAAGTGACGTTAACTAACTTAGGTAGCCATTAAAATAATCTAGCAGTGAAACACCATCCACAGCTAAAAAGGTTGTTTTGCTAAGAAGCTAAATATCGTGTCTGCACAGAATAGAGTGCTCATTTCCAAGTGCAATGATTTACCATATATTGACTTCAAATCATTAACAAATCCTACCAACTCCTTAGGACTGCAGGTTTTGCAAGTGATGTTTTTTTGCCCGTGGTTGAGAGGTGGAGGGGTTGTTGTCTCAATCTTTTTTAAATGTCAACATAAGTCTAACGGGAGATAGGTTTGTTGGTAGCACAGTGCCAATTGATAGAAAACCAAATCAATGGGTTTTATAAGTTAATAAGCTCTGCAGAGCTGAGGGGTATATTGCACACAGCTTAATAAGAAGCTTTTGTGAAAATGTTTTCCACAAAACTAAATGTAATTTTAGCCAAAATTGAAAAGGTAACCCAATATATCACTTAATGTTTTTAGCAGTCTTCATCCCTGTCCTCTTACTCTTTTTATTAGCACACTTTAACATTTTCAGCCATATTGCTCCTCTTTTAGTATTCCATCCCTCTAAAGAGGGATCTTTTCTCCTTTTACCAGCTCAGCTGTCAGTCCTACCTCGCCCCCTTTCTACATTTCTCATTCACCTTTGCACCTCTGCTTTTTATTTTCTACATGAAGTAATTTATCCCAGTTTTGTGTGTGTTCTGGGAAATCTTTGGGAACTTGTTACTTTGCTTCAGAAATTTTGATTTATCAGCAGAGCCAGTGGATAGACTAGATTTGAAATTGAAGTATTCCTAAATGAGAAAAAAATTAAATGCTTTTGCAAATAAAATAACATAAGGAAGACAAAACACAAATATCATGCTACTGATGGCATGCTTTCAAGCTAGAGCTAAGCTGCTGTAATTGTGAGGAACCAGTTCAGACAGCTAAACCAATATCTTTTGCTCAGTTAGTTGCCTGCAGTTCTAGCTCCCTGAAGACTTGGATGAACACCAGTATTATGATAAGAAAAGGGCAGGGACACTGGAAGCATAAATTTTTGGTGGCAGCTAACTCTAAGATTGGCTTCATTGTACCAAGAACTTAACAATGTTAGCGACAGTGACATTTGGGCCCCACTGAACTTAGCAAAAGCTTTGCTACTGAGCTTCACAGGTCCAATGTTTCATTGCTTGCTATTTTTATCATTATCATCTCATTTTTAAAAAGCAAAAAAAATTCCAAACCACCAAATCTAGGAACCATTTTTCTTCAAGAGAACACCAAAATGTAGTTGTAAAGAGTGAGGAATCTGATGGCTTGGTCTGCAAAGCAAGGAATGATTCTTGCCCATGAAATGAGCTGGAAGTGCAGACAACCAGATATATCTTTGCAACTGTGGGTGATTCTCTGACTGTCTTCCTTCACTAAGCAGCTGCTACATAGAGAGATAAATATCTGTGCCACAAACATTATATGTATGGCTTGAATGTTGGAGCTGAAAGTACACTGCATTCAATTTGCTCTAAATACTGTCATCAAGTCAGGTCCATTACTGACAAGGCTGATAATGTACCTGGGAAAAAAAGGGGCCAGGCTTTCAAGACAGCCAGATTATACACGCACACACACTGGAAATGCAGCCGCTACAAATATCAAACTACACCCACTAAAAAAAGGTTCAGATACAACTTGCAGATATAACTACACTTGTGCAGCCTGAACTGTATTACTGCCAAGACCTTACATGCTTCTCTGGGGGTGGGAAGAGAAAGGCAAATGAACTTCAGGGTTGATATATATTACTGTGTATGTAATTAACCTTCTTTTTCTCATGATAAAGTTATTAAAATGAATAAGACCACCTTGTTTTTCTTCGCTTCTCCCATCATACTACATAAAACAATTCTGGTGTCTCTGATGTCCCATAGAATCACAGAATGGTTTGGGTTGGAAGGGACCTCAAAGATCATCTAGTTCCAACCCCTGCCATGGACAGGGACACCCTCCACTAGACCAGGCCTTGAGCACTGTCAGGGATGGGGCCTCCACAGCTTCTCTGGGCAACCTGTTCCAGTGCCTCACCACCCTCACAGGGAAGAATTCCTTCCTAACATCTAATCTAAACCTCCCTTCTTTTAGTTTAAACTCATTCTCCCTTGTCCTATCACTCCCTGTCCTCGTAAACAGCCCCTCTCCAGCTTTCCTGTAGGTCCCTTTAGGTATTGTTAGGTCGCAATTAGGTCTCCCTGGAGCCTTCTCTTTTCCAGGCATGCCACCTCCCAGGGTTGAATCTGGGCTTGAGCAGAGTCAGACTGCAGAGCTTTGTCACTGACTCACTGGATGGGGATGTGGATCAGAGTGACACTGGCATTTGGATGGGAAATGCTTACAGATCTCTGAACTGTACAGACAAGAACTTCCAGAGAGCTGGGACAGTTACTGAAGGAGACAGTGGGCACTGTGTGAAGTCAGTGGCCTGGAAAACCCAGGCATTATTCTTCTTCATGGAACCTGATGCATTTAGCCTTTACTGATATGCCATCACTTTATGAGGAAAGCTAATGAGCTAAGGAAAACAGAGCATGGACTGCTACGGACACAAACAAGCTGAGAGACAAGACACCTTGGTGTGTACTGGAAGAACCTGCAGCTTGTTCAGGCACCCCTCTGCCGCTCAGTACTATCCACAGAGCCAGACCAAAACCACCGAGGAACCAAAGCTATACCTCTGCAGTGTGTGCTGCACCAGGCACAGCGAGCAGCAGACCCACTAAGGCCAACCTGACATAAACCACAGCAATAATCCCCAGGAGAAGGGTACTCTAGAAGTTGTAGGACATTTTCAGGATGAACCTGGCCTCTGTTTTGCTCCTTTCTAGAGTAATCCACCGAGATTATAAGCCTACAGTACTAAGCATTCAGCACAAGCTCAAACACCGAAAGTCTTGTAAACTTCACATAACAGCTGATGACAGTCTGCATCACCTGAAAGATGGGCACCAGACCTCATGCCATACTCATGTACATACTCATACATATGCCATACTCGTGCCCTCACAGCACAAGGAAAAAAGTTTGAGATATCTATAAAGCTTTGTCTTATTTCAGAATATGATTTTCATGTTCTCACTGCTTTCATCTTTCATTTATCCCTCTTCTGTAACTTTTTAAAGGGTATGTTCACACGCAAAGTGCGCTGTCTACATCAGAATCTGCTGTTTAAGCCAGCTTACATTTAAACTGTCAAGGTCCCAGATCTAGACCGCAGCTCTTTACCTCAGGAGAGGTGCTGGTTTTGCTATGGGCCAGAATAGCATGTCAACACAGCAGAACAAGGTTTCATTCAGGTCTTTATATAGTTAGAAGGAGATGGCCTAAGGTTAGACTATTTCAGGTACATTCATCCTCATTATAGGTTACTTTTGCCTGAATTTTCCCTGCTTCCATTTATGAGCAATATCCTTAGAGAATACCTAGTTCTCAAACTTGTCAGCATCCACCTGCCACTCTGCAGGCTGTCAAATGACTAGTCACACACTAAAAAACCCCAATGTTTCCGCAGAGGTTTAAATTAGGTGTTAGCAAGTGGCTGAAAATTAGCAGCAACAGTCCTACTAATAGGTATGCAAAAGATAACGAAAATTCACACTGTACTGATCGCTAGAAAACATCAGCAAAAACTTTATCATTTGCCTTCATCTCCTTTGTCTGGCAGCAGGGTAAGCAGCCCTGCTCACTGCCAGCAGTCTGTTAACACGGTTATTAGTCGATAAGCTGCAGCTGGCATACATCAACTTCTTTGTAACACCATATTAATTGGATTTATCAGGTATGGCAAATGGTTAGCTAGAAGCACAACGGTTTGCTTGCACACCTGTAACTGCCCTGTCTGAATGCAGAAAAACTGAGCTGCAAAAGAGCACTGGACTAGACAGTGCCCCGTGTCACTTAACTCAGAGAGGCAAAGCACTGGCCCTGTGTGTCCTGCGTGTGCTGCAGCCGGCTTCCCTCTTCCTTAGCCAAACTGTATTGTCCCCGTTTGCCAGGGGGTGGCTGCCTCAGATTCCCATCTTTCTGCCTGGTCCTTCCTCCAAATAGCAGCTGAGGTAAAGCAAACATCTTCTAGAATTTTAGGGACGTGATTGAACATTGCATTGTTCAAACTTGGTCTGAGAGAAAGCCTCGGCAGAGAAGTTGAGCAATATGATGTTAATTCAGGCCAGTATTTTGGCTATAAAGCTTTTATATCATTGCAAAATATTGTCTGTCTTCTACTACCATGTCCATAAACTCAAGGATGATAAACAGTCCTGAGAAAGTGGTCGTATTTCCCCACAGAAAGAGGCAAAGTCAATGCATATGCATATGCAATGCATAATGCATATGCATTACAAAGTGACAAGAAGTGGTTTCGGTATTGCTAGTGTCTACAATACAGTGTACAAGAAAATATGTGCACTAGATGTAGCAAATCAAACCAGAATGAACGGTAGCTCAATGAACACAATGGGCTTGCGTTCATCAAGACACCAGTAGCACATCATCTAATTTCCAACAAACTAGGACAACTAATTTATTTATGTCAACAATCTATGTACAGTCTTGGTTCTAAGTGTGATTCAAAAAACCAATTTTTTTTTGGATTATACACTTTAACTTAGGATTTTTAAGCAGATTGCCGTGAAAATTAATGGAACCTGTTCCAAATTCTTCACCCCTGCACAAGCAAAACCTCTGCCTTTCCAGAATTCCTTATTTAATCACACAAAAGTCTCACTCAAGTCAGCAAATCATTTTATGAAAACCTCAGTTTTGTAATTACTAATTTACTTAGTTTCCACATGCTTCAACCAATGTCAGTGTGTGAATTCCACCCATGGAAAATGTTTTGAGAGTCCACATAACCTTTATTTGGCTTTATTTCATCGGTTTCAGTAAATCAAATGTTTACAAAACAACCTGAAAACCAAATTGCTTTCTCAGGATGCAGATTAGGGACAGGTCAGTTCTGGTTTTCTTACACATTACTTGTGTATTGTGCTTCCATCCCAAGTTGGAAAGCCCATACTTTAGAAGACAAAATAAGAGATTTCTTATTTTGAAGATAACTTCCCTGCTGGAGTTCAGAACACTTCAACTGGCATGATCAATATAGGGCAAATAATGGATGAGATCTGACTTGCTATTTTAAAAATGAAGATTATTAGCATCTAAATTAATAATATTGTTTATCTACTGAAATATATATAAAAAAATCCTTCATGATAGTTCAAAACCATATGCATGCAGTGTGTATTGTACACCCTGTTCTTCATTTAAGTGATTCTTTAATTCTGGATTTAAAAGATCTATACCTTTTTTGAAAATGGTGGCAACATCTCATAGTGAAGGCTGCCAAAGCGCACACATCTTTATTTCTGTGGCTGACAACAATCTTTTGAATCAAAAAACATTTAGAACTGCCTAGAACCCATTTTCACATATTAGAGATACATGCACAGAAACTGGGATGTAATTAGTTGTATTATTGAAAATCTTGAATATCAGTCTTGAAAATCAGGACTGTTTGGTTTAAGAGATCACAGTCATAGATCCAATTCCATTTTTTTTTCTTTTTGTGTCAGGCAAAGCTACTGCATTAGCAGCCAATAATTCGTTAAGGTCCATGTGATATCTTATTCAGTAATTTTGTACTTTGTTAGATTTCTTTCTTTTTTTTTTTCTTTCTTTTTGGAGTTATTCTGGATGTATCTCACTGTCTGGTTAATGCTGGAATGGTCTGTAAGGCAGGTTCTTTATCTGGGAGTACCAAAAAAAGTATGTCAGGCAACTGCTTATATGCTGGCAACCATGCTTCCTGCCAACTTTTCTAGGGAAAGTCAGGAAGATAAACCCTAAGAGCACATGCACATATACTTGCGGGGAGGGAGAGAGAAAACAAGAGAAAATTAATATTAAATGGATTGTGAGACAGATTATTTTCCCAAAATAACCTCAGCATCGAAACGAGACCATGTTCCTCCACCTCGGTGTGTGCTGCACAAGAGCAGACACCTCCTGCTCTGCTCCAACCCTACCCACAGAACTGCGACGCGTATCGGCCGCATGCGTTTCTGAATGAGTGATGTGGAGTGCCTGCTTTGCTTCCCTGCATTCATACCCAGGCCTGTGACCGCAGCAGGGTCATATGCTTCAGCTTTACCTGTAAATACCTTCAGAACTGAGTCACAAGCAGTGTTTTACATCTTCAAAGGAAAGGAAAAAAACAGCCTTCTTTCATTGGGCCACTTCTTCCGGAGCATTGAGTAATGTGCCCATTTTTCTTGAATTATTGTTTATAAAATGACTAAATTTCTTCAAACTACTAGAAACACTATCATCTGGTTTTGTTTGTGCTGTGGAGATGCCTAACTCCAGACCACTGATCATGTAACAGCAGTACTAATAATTGTCACTTAATAAATTTCTCTGAACAAGAACTGTCTTTTCATGTTGTCAGCATATGCCTGAAGCATGAAGCAGAGCTTTAGGCACTGCCACACAAATAACCCCTGTAGTCACATCATGAACGTTTGCTATTCTTACACACGTTATAGAAGTGAGAATGTCCAACTTTAGCAAGACTATGAGCGGAATATGAATGCCCCCTCAAAGTTCACACGCAAGGAAACCCGTTCATCATTTATGCGCCAGTGGAGAAGGTCCTGTGCAATTTAACAGAGAGCTTTGTATGATTTATAGCAACCTGATGTCGATACTCCTTACCAGTCTGAGCATAGTGAGCCGCTATTACATTGATAGAAAACCACTACGCTCAGGAAAAAAGGCAGCTCCCCAGTTTCCATCCACATTCTGCCTTCTGATATGTTCACATCACTGTGATTGCAATTAATACATTCCAGAAAGCATTAGCCTGGGCTGTCATCTCTATATTAAACCTCTTAGAAATACATATGTTCAGCAAGGAGTATCTACTTGAATTTTTCCACATTTAAAGTGTTTATTTGGCTAAAAATAGCTTCATTTTGTCTTAAACTTCAAAAATAATTTCACATTGGTCACAAATCCCCTGTACCAGTTGATGTTACACAAAGAAAGGATGTTTGAGTGTGAACATCACCACCACCACCAAAATTACACAGAATGCATGTGAGGAGTCAGAATTCTCTAAACTACTGAAAAATGGTTTGTTAGGGTGAAAGAAAACATTTCCTTTCAACATAGGCTATTGTTTGCAGCTGCTCCCAATGCTGGGAATGTATGAAAATCCTTAGGACTGGCTGGAAAGCTACAATTCTACTTAGTATTCCCATGTTTCAGTGACATGGCTGGCAAAGAGTAGAGATCAGTGTTGGTACAATGGAGTAATTACAATTTTTAAGCTCATTTTCTTACATAATTTAGGAAAAAAATATTTTTTGTCGAATTCAAACAAGAAATGCCTTATTTGTAGTTCACAGTGACAGACACTAAGAGCTCAGTCTATTGACAAAAAGGTGGTTTGGTTCACAATAAAATAATTTGGAAAAATGCAACCTTTGCTTTCTGTTGCTTTGGGGGGGATATATGATTTATAAAAAAATATTAAATATCCTTAGCAACTACTTTAACTACAATTATAGGAAAATTAGCCCCTCAGTTCCTTTATGTAAAGACATGGTAAGTGCTAACATTTGGAAAGTTTGTAAATAAAGCATAATTTTCACCCTGCAGTAGCTCATACTGACATGTCTATACGTATTTCAGTTAAGCATTTAAAAAGGCTGATTCAAGGCAACCCAGCGATCTTGCCAGCACTGGAAATGTGTATAGAACTACAGGATAATTGGACTGAGGCACGAATATTCCCTTTATGTCTCAAGCTGTAATGAACACCATAGCCCTATGAACTAACTGTAATTGTATTTTTCTTTGTTTCAGCTCCTTGCACAATGAGTTCCATGCAGTGCATCAAACAGGGCACTTGCAGTGATGTATAAATTACAGGAGTCACTTCACCGCCTACTGCAATGTCTTCTTCCTGCCAGATGCGCCAGGAATACAGTGCAATATTTTATGACAGGAAAAGAAGAGCAAAGCTTCTAATAATGAGCTTCAATCATTCGCAGTCCATATTTCACAGCTCTGCCCATTAGAAAAACAGGTGTCAATTCTGGGACCAAACCTAAACCATCACAAAGCTTTTCAGAACATATGGTTCCTAGCCATCTCCAGCTATGCATTAGACATCATCACACAGCAGAGGACATACGCATGCAGGAAGCGGTTTGCGTGCGAAGCCCCGTACTCTTCTGCTGACAGGACAAAGCCTTCCCCACAGCAGTGGCTGAACCCTAACAGTCATCTTAGGCGGTGGCTTGTTCACTCTCTCTTGGCTATACCGACACTTTGGAGATTTCTGATCATCGCCAGCTGTTTTCTGCGATGCAATGAGCCTGGCCAAGGTCTAGGAAAATCAACACGTACTCAAAGATCAGTCCATAAGCATCTATTCTATTATTGGTCCTCACTTAATACTGTGGGAAAATGACTGATCTCATTTCTCCCTCAGAACTGAGGTACAAGTTGGTATTCGTCACTGAACTCTGTCCTGACTATTCTTACCCTATTTCCCTACAGAACAAGTACAGGACAAGATCTGATACCAATCACACGCTGTCCTGGGAAGTGGAACCCAAGAGCTGCCAGCCAAACGCTGATCAAGAGATGAAGTATTTTATTTGTTTGCAACGTGGGAACTTGTGTTGGTAGAAAAACACTTGTTTGAACCTGAAAAAAGCTTGTTTCTACAAGACCATTTTTTCACTTTAAAAGCTATCCTCCGCTAAGAGTTCCAAGACCAGTGAATACCATATATTCAGGCTTTAAGACTGCTAAAACTTCTATCCATCCCATTTCTGCTGGGGCCATCAGGAGAGGTTTTGAATCTCATTTCCAACTTAAACCTTTCTCAAGCCCCGAGTTTGAGAAGGATGTAACTGTAATGTGCACAGAGAGAATTGTTTGTGTGCATGCTAAAAACTGTAAGACTTTTTCCCGGTTCTAGATTTCCCTGCTATTAAGCTCAATGATTTCACTTCATTTGACCCAGTTTGGATCTCTCTGTGTTTTGAAATATTTCAATAGCTACAGAAGTGGCAGATAATAACTAACAAATAAAATGCCAGCCCAGTGTAACAAACAAGCTGTGTAGCACAAATGCTCTGAAACTCAGCAGAAATCAGAGCTCTGTGCAGAGCTCAGGAAAGGCTGGAACAGCAGTCCATGAAGCTGAGGAAAGATCATTATAATTATTATTAATAATTATATAATAATATATTATTATTAATGAATGTTATCATCATCATATTTCATTGTTTTATTAGTATTTAGAGTTGGAGAGAGGAATGCAGAGAGGCTGCAAAAGTAATACGTGTTGCCTTACTATACAAAATATAATGCAAACAAAATATGTTGTCTAAGTTTTGCATGCTAATAAATTTGTTATGACTTCATCCAATTACAGCACATTTAGCAGTTTGTATACTACAATGAAATCTGCAATTATAATTTTTTGTGATTTCATGTTCCAGACAAGTTGATGGGATTACTGCTTAGCAGCTCCTAATCTGGTCTACATTTTTATGTCCCATATGAAATTCATTGCAAATTGCATCTTTCCATTTATTATTTAGAAGACAGGTGCACAGAAAGCGAATCTGGTGGTGGCAGACCAAGACTTGTTAGCCACTACAAACTGCAGCATATTTATCCTAGAAAAGAAGCTCTATTTTAAGCATAACTCTTACTAATGAGAAAAATCTAGGTAATCAGTATTTTCTACGATATATAGGTTTACCATATCCAAACTGTTTGCTCTCATTTTGAGCTGAGAACTTTGGTTAGAAATAGGCATATTATGGGCAATCATTACGTAAACATAGAGTTTACATGGCTCTGGCAATGTATTCTTGTGAGAAAAATGTTGATCTGAGAGTTCTGAGAGCATTATCTCTTGTGCTGTGGTGGACCTGCTGGAGCACGTCCAGAGGAGGGCCCTGAAGATCATCAAAGGGCTGGAGAACCTCTCCTATAAGGACAGGCTGAGAGAGTTGGGCTTGTTCAGCCAGGAGAAGAGAAGGCTCTGGGGAGACCTAACTGTGGCCTTCCAGTACCTAAAGGGGCCTGCAGGAAAGCTGGAGAGGGACTGTTTGCAAGGGCAGGGAGTGATAGGACAAGGGGGAATGGGTTTAAACTAAGAGAGGGGAGATTTAGATTAGATGTTAGGAAGAAATTCTTCCCTGTGAGGGTGGTGAGGCCCTGGAACAGGTTGCTCAGAGAAGCTGTGGAGGCCCCATCCCTGGAAGAGTTCAAGGCCAGGCTGGATGGGGCTTTGGGCAACCTAGTCTAGTGTAGGGTGTCCCTGCCCATGGCAGGGGGGTTGGAACTAGATGATCTTTGAGATTCCTTCAAACCCAAACCATTCTGTGATCCCATGATTCTATGATCCCTTTGTTGGCTGACCATCAGGAAGCAAGAGAAGAAATCTAACAGGATCTCAGGCTACAGCCTCTGAAGTTAAAGCATAATAGTAAAATGGTCCTAATAATAATTTATTCTGCCTCCTAGGAGTATCTGTTAGGAAAGAAAAGCTTCACCAGCATCAGTGAGGACACGGAGGCGTGTCTGTGGAGAAGCAACTCTTATTTGTGGAAAGGGTTATGGCAAAAAGCTGAACTGAGCCATGCAAAGAATTTAAATGGAGGAACGTATCCTTCTGCATGTCCTATCCCAAATGAAAAGGAAAAAAAAAAATCACTAATCTGTCACTGTCAACAATATTATGCTTTTCTCCCTTAAGTTCCAGCCTAACATTAGGTGTGGCTCAAATCCACATGGAGACTGCAGTATTACTGAGATGGAACAGTGCCTACAGGACTATTAATGGAGAAAGCTTATTCATAAGACTGAGACACAGATATGCTAGAAGTTACGACTTCAGTAACCCCTTTGGTTCATGTTGTTTCAGATATGAGAAAAGGACAAGGCCAATGAAGAGGGAGGCAAATTAATAGCTTTTAAGAGTTGAGAGTGGGAGGACAACTGACATTTTGATGTGAAGAATGACAGATAAAATGATCCAGACAATTGGGATTATGGAGAACATAATTCCTGTGCCAATCCATACTTCTTTAAAACAGCAGTAGCAGTTGCGATCCAAGAAATGAAACAGTAAAATCATTCTCAAATAAACAAAAATGAGAAGCGTACCTGGGTGGTGAATGATAAGTTAAAATAGGAAAGCTTAAACACCAGGATGTAAAGCTAATGACAAGGCTTTGCAGGAAGACTAGCATCCACATTCCTCGTCTGGACCATAGTTTGGACAGAAATGATAACCTGTCAGAAAGCTTTATTTCAACCCTCCCATTCCTGCACCCACCAGCTAAATGACTGTGCATGGCTGCAGGACTGCTGAGCATTGCAGCCCCAGATCTGAAGTGCAAAACAACCTCAGAGAAGAATTATTCTGAAATTTCATTGGCCTTCGGCAAGCTGTAAGGTCGAGACAATACAATGACATTTCTAATACAACACCTGCATTCTAAGAGACCTTGGGAAAAAAATTTAGTCCTAGGTAACTAATGTATTGGTTTACAGTTGCCTTACAAAATAAAAAAAAAAATTGAAATTATCTACATTTACAGTAGATAAATGTCAATTTACCTATTGAACAGCGCTGCCTGAGTTAACTAAAACAAAGAAGCAATTGGCATGGATGAGCTGAGAGCCGTATGACCTATTGCATTGACTTATACTGGACAAGGCAGTCTTATTAAACTTAAGAATTTGTAAATGAGAAGGAAAAAGCAGAAAAAAGAAATCCTGGAAACCAATTTTCAAATTTTCAAAAAATGAATTCTTATCACAATTTCTAAATATCTTGCTCATGATGTCTGGGAACTTCTGCAAGTAGAATGTTTTTCCGAGAGATACAAAAATGTGTAAGGTGTGTATATCTGTTGCTGCTCAGTTTTAAGAATGGTCATTCCATCTTGTGGCATTTGGAAAAATGCTCTGAAATCCTTTTATTGCAAAGCAAAAGAAACTAACACCAAACTTTTATCATCAAATCTATAAATATCTTGGTTCCTGGAAGAGCTCTAATGCCACCCTGCAGGTCCCTCAAACACCGAGAGGTCATAAATGTCTCTGCCTTTACTTAACTTCAAATAAATAATTTTTTCATGTGGGTAGTATGCTACGTGACTTCAAAAAGAAACCATGCATCTGCATTTGAGGCAAAATCGCATTTGTCTTAAGGCGACGTATTCCCTGCTTCCTGATTTGGGTGTTGTACTAAGAAGGGTCGGGTTTGATTTGCATTGATACACAGTCCAGTCCTAAATTTCCTTGATATCTACTTAAACTAAATACGTTAGTGCACAACAAATTTATCTTAACTGTTTTGTTATTAAGTCTTATAGCAAGTACCAAAGACTACCAATTTACCTAAAACAACTGACAGTAGGCGTGCTACCCAATAGCACAGAATTCAAGTGAATTAATGAAACTGAGACACATGCGGTACCACAAGCTGTTCAATCAGAAAAGGTAAAAGCTAACCCAAGCCAACAAAGAAAGCAGGAGCAGTTCATTTGACACCTTGGAATTTTTAAAGGCTATAGAGTAACGTAATTCTTCAGATTGCCGTTATGAAGTTTTGCATTCCATTCATGTCTGTGATAAACATTTGGATTTTTAGAGAAGGTATGTAGTGTTTAATTGAACATGAAGATAAGTGGGAAATTATATCAGAGAGAAAAATTACTACCAAATCCCCATTATTTATAAGGAGTAGGAAAGACATTACAAATTTTTATTCCATGGAAAATACTAGAATGTAAAAATTTTTCATTTCTAATCATAACTGAAACATACATTTTGAATAGCTTTGGCTTGGAGAAAAGCCATAAAACCATTTGAAATGAGAGACTGTTGTATTCTATGTCTTCGGGTTTTTATCATTTATACAGTATTTCATACCACAAACAGTAATTCAAAATGAACTCTGCTTCTACTACTGGCATAATATGACACTTGAAATATTGTACTTTTATCTTATTTGGGGAAAAAGCTTAAGGCACAAGCAATTGCAACATTTTTCTCCTAAATGAAGTTGTCCCTTCTTTATCACGACAACACAGCTGCAGGGGCCCCAGAGTGCCCTTCCCAGTCCAGCCTCAGGTCCCCAGTCGAGCTATAACCTTGCTCAGATCATGACTATCAACCTGCTCTCATCCGTTGTGTTTCAAAAACATACAGCAAACTCCACCCCCCCTTCTCCGCTGGCACTGCCATGTATAGAAAGACCCCAAATCAACGTCCCCCTGCTCTGTAAGAAAGGACTGCCCCGCTAAGTGGGATTCTGGGGAACTGGAGCATGCAAATATGAAATAAAAGAAAGTAATAAAAAAGTTGACTAACCTAACCCACCTGAGCTCGGCTCACAGGGATCGATGTCCTCGTCATCGCTAGGACATTCAGCCGAGGCCACCAAGATGTCATCTGTGGTCTGCAAAGAAAATAAAAGTCAAATAGATATATTTTAATTGACTGAACATGTTGTAAGATTCTCACTCACTGGCATTTCATTTCTTTTATTGCTCGGATTTATGCAAGGCCCAGAGCATTCCAGACTTAATATTTAATAGCACAGTGACACTCTCCAACTCCGTATTAATGGGACTTTGCTTTTCAATTCGCACTTGTCAGGTTTTAGAAGAACTGTGTTAGATATCCAGTGCAGGCACTTAAACATTTTAATATTTTTTTGTAATAAGAACAGAAAGTGGAAGGATAGAATATATATATTGAGGCTGCTGGGCTTCTCTCTTTTTCTCCAATATCTCTACTATAATATTGCTGAAAACACTGAGACCATTAAAAAAACTGAGTCAAAATATTGAACTGCCTGCAGCTATCCGAAATGTAGTGATGTTTTCTCCATTAATTGCACTTGCTCTCTCAGATGTAGAGCCAAAAAGAAGGAAGGGATGCAAGCACAACTTTCATTGAGTTGAAAACTATTAAATGAAAAGAAAGTCAAGGAAAGAAAACAATAATAAATATATGCAGTTTTAGAAAGTATCTTCCTATTTTCATAAATAAGGGAAAACATCCTATTTTTTTGAAGAAGTGAAATATTGCCCGAGTGAAATCTTGCTGTGTTTAGGCCTGAGGGGCTCTAGGAACATCTGTCCAAAATGGGCTTGAACAGTTCTTTATACAAAGAAATCAAATAAATCAAGACAAAGGAGACAATCCAGGGGATGTACGATACAACACGCTATAAGGAAAAGAAACCAGGGATTCCTATCTACTGCTTCTTACAGTGCAAGAACAAGGAGACATTCAATGAAACACCCAGGCAATCAATCTGAACCTGATAAAATGAAATACCTTCTGTTCAAGCCACCTCTGAGAACAGTCATTTAGAAATGTAATAAGAACATCCACAGTTATTAGGGGAAATAATAGCAGGGAAATATAAACTGTCATGCTTCTGGTCATTTCTCAAGCAATTACTAATGAGGTTAGGAAGAAGCTTTTCCTATGGGCAAGACGTTTCATAACTGTCCATTTCAAGCTTCTGTTCACCTCACTGAAGGAAATACAGTGAGAGAATAAGAAGACTACAAGATATTGAAACAAGCGGCCAAGGATACAGCAGGCAAAACACCGTTCCTGGATGCCTGTATGGTACATGTGCCGACGAAGAGATACAGCCCATTTTGGTCAATGTGAATTTTTGGTTTTAGGTTGAGTGGGTTTTTTTGCATGATTATAGGAAAGGGAGATTACAATACATCAAAGTTTTGCTTCATCAATTTGAGTGTGAACATGTAAAAATTTTATGGCCAAAGCCTAACCAAAGTTGTTTATCATTATTATTCTAAGTGAAGTTTTAAAGCAAAGCATATTACAGTAATAGGCTTTTCTTTGTCACGCTTCAAGAATATTAATGAACATAGGCTTTCAGCACTTCTGTGAAGTAGGAGAGTGATACAGGAATACATTCATTAATATGTGAGGCATAACAAAGAAAAGCCTATTATAATAATATTATATTTTATAGGCAGAAGACTGAGACATAAAAGAATGAAGTAACTTGCTGAAGGTAACCAAAAAGGCTATAGACAACAGCTATGTTATGTCACAGTTTGATGCCATAATCACAAAAATGATCTTTCCTTATAGCTGAGACAATTTATAGTTGGGGAAAACCACTCTGTAGATCTGTAAGGCTGCCAAAATGAGCTGGCAGATTTGCAATGAGAGTTAAAAAAAAAAAACAAAACAAAAAAAATAGTCCAGTTGTTCATTCTTTCTGCCATGTAGAAAGTTACAACAAAAGCCGCCTGAAAACAACCTCTTGAATTTCTAACGTCCGTTGCTTTTCCTCAAAATACAAACATTTAAGCTTTAAAATCAATATCTTAGCCCCTTTGTGGAAAAGCACCTATGTTTTTCCTAAAGCGTAAAGAAAAAATAAACAACCAGGTAACCAATTAAGCCTGCACATAAAATGTTAACTCTGAACTGTAAACAGCAAAACTAATAAGTATAAAAAGGTACTAATAAATATTAAAAAAATCTATTATGCATCTCCCAAGCAGTTCCAATTTGGTCAGTAAAACCACAGTACCGTATTTTTCCTTCTGGCCACGACACGGTAGAAGACACTATAATTTTATGACCTGCAGCCAGAATTCTGAATGTTTACCAACTGATCACTGGGGAATTGTACGCAAATACCATTAAACAGAGAGCATCGTATGCACACATAATAGTCACGGCAAGAAATGGTGTTCTGTGAGATCTACTGGTCTAACTGGAATTTTGTTTAAGGGTGCTTTGGTACATGCGTGGATGAGTAATCCTTGTAACTTGAGCAAACTGAGGTGAAATGATCAGATAGATTTATAGAATTATTGCAGTGTCTCTGACTATTCTTGATATAGGATAGTGTGGTCAGAGTTTTAGTAACTCACACTTTTTGTACAGTTTGCACTGTGTTCAAAATTACTAGAAAAAAACTATGGAAGAATCATGCACTTTAAGTATCTTAATGTATGAGAGATACATTAAGCTCAGTTACTTATAAGAGGGAGTGTCAAAACTGTCTTTTATAAAGTGACACTAATTCCAATCTGTGGAAAGAATATTCACACTTCTACAAGAACAAAGGGATGTTCTTGACTGATAAAAGTGCATGTATATTATGCGTACAGAAATGAATAGTACCTTAAATAAATGTGAATACAGCATGTCAAAAAAGACCTCATTAATGTCTCAGCGTATTAAAGGAAATAATGTATGTTTCAAAATCAATACTAGATATAAAACTAATTTTGTTGCAAGCAATAAATCAAGTATCAGTATTTGAATACGAAGGGAAGTGGCAAGATGGTGTGAAAAATGTTTTCTTCATAAAAATATGTCAGGAAGAATTCCACTTTAAGTATCAATCAACAGATGTGTCACAACCTCCCTCTATCCTCCCTCTTCCCCAAACCCAAGTACCTCCTTTCTGCTAGTCGTACATATTTTTATCAGAAAGAAAGGCAAACGAGCTGTGAAAGGCAAGTGAGATGGCAGTGACCAAGCTACAAATGAAAGCCGCTGGACAATTTAAAAGTGGGATTAAGAATTAGCTAAAACACTAGAGACTATAAAGAATACATAAATGAAAGCAATGCTTTGGGCCAAAGGCTTCTTTCTCCAGAAGAGCTCTGACTGATGGGAGTTTACCTGAGCAGAGACCAGGATTTAGACCTGAGGGTCTCAGACAGCCATGGGGTACAGATAAATAATGAAAGACAGAGTAATATGTTTTACTTACTGCACATTATCTTTTCCTCATGCTTTTTAATTTGGATGGGAAGATTTAAAACAAATCAGTTCTCCTAAGTGAATTGCAATTGTTGCTAGCACTATGGCTAATTTACAGGACACTGCTTCGAGCATTCTCATTAATCAAGGATTTAAAAGTCAGTGGAAATCCCTTATTTACAGTGAGTGCCTAATAGGATAACATCCAACTGGTATCATCATAATACACGATCGGATTAGAATGTCTCTTGGGCAAGTTGTTCAAATTCATTTAAGAAGCGATACTCTAGTTGTAAGAGATTAAAAAAAACCCCAAAAACTAAAATAGCAGGTGTACAACCTGGAAGACCAGGCAGAATTTCTTTTGATTGTATCTTCTTCTCTTTCTGTGTTTTCAGAGCTTTTCAGATTCATTCTGCGGATGTAGTTGTATGATTTTAAATGCAGTTCATTGTAAAATGTGGCTTCTTAAAAAGTTGGACATCTGTTCACATTTCAGAAAAAAAGGATGGTACAAAAAGCTTACAATTAATGTGCCAATATAGAAAATGGACAAAAAAAATTATCAGATTTTTTAGAGGCCACTGCATAATGTAATTTCTGACAATTATTCATGGGTGTGGCCCCTGCAGAAACAGGTCTTGCTTACATCAGTCAGGTCTGCTTGCAAAAAAGAAGGACTTCAGGATTTGTCTCTTAGCCAAGAGTTTAAAATATCACCAATTTGCCACCTTGCCTGAGGAAGGATATGGTGACTATTTCAAGAAAGTCCCTGGCCAGATCAAAAAATGATGCTCTAGTTAAATACAGTGACAGCCTGTAGCTGTGGATAAATATCAAGCTGCCCCAAAGGTTACTACCGCGGGTTCAAAACAGGTATCAGCAATTACGGTTGTGCCTTTCCAATAGTGCTCTTTGAATGCTATGCCATTAAAATATATATATATATGTAATTGCAAATGAATAAATGATACAGGAAAGTAATTTTTTAATTATTATTCTGTTTTTGCATGACCAGGCATAAATGGCATCTTACTCAGTTTTTATGTAGGAAGCCTGTTATACCTGAGGGTACCAGAGAAATATGATCTAAAAGTTAAATCACCAATCTGAATTGTGCATTCATTAACAGTATAATGGATCCTGAGTATTTTCTCCTGTAGTATTCCACCAGGTCTCCTTTAAATCATAGCACCCTACAGCTACTCTGAATATAGTTTATTCCTTTCTGGTTCAATAATATGCTTTATCCCATGAGAACTGCAAGTAAATCCAAATTACACAAGTTAAAAGGTAGCAGCCCTAAATTATTATATGAATTATAAAAAGCATAACTGCTTGTGACTACTGTTTAAATTCTTTTAGATGAGAACTTCAACTGTAATCAAAACCAGTATTTGTTTGTACAGCTGTTGCGCTTAATGATACCAGCCAGGCACCATTGTGCTGGGTGCTAAAGGCAGCTGGAAGGGAAAGGTTCTGCTCTGAGGAGCTTACAGTTTGATTTTGGCCCAGATGCAACAAATGAGTGGGAGAGAGGGGAGCAGAGGATGAGAAGGGTCAAGTGAAGATGCTACCGATAAGCGCTAGCGCTTACGCAGGCTCTCATCTAGCAAATTCTCCAAAATGATGCTCCAAGATGGCAGGAAGAGAGGTCAGGAAGAAAAGAGGTAGAGAAAAGCCAGGCAGGAGCCTGCGACTGGCCAAGGAGGTGCTGGGAACAGATGGTTCCTGGAGAGCACTGCTGAGGCTACAAAGCCTCTCCGAGGAAAATCGGCGTATTTAAAACCCCGTGCGGTGAGCACAGAGGTGAGGACAGCCAGAGTGGTGCAGGCAGCACCGACAGCCCGATGGATGGATGGAGCAGGGTTATCCTGGGAGAGGCAGTAACGAAGAAAGTGACAAATTAATGGGAAGGTCACAGGAGCGAAGGGAACACATCGGTAAAAGGGGATGGCCAGGATACAAGGGAGCTGATATCCACAGACCTGATAATGGGAAGATTAATGGGTAAGAATTTAACGACTGTTAACAAATGACTGCCTAAAAACATACTTTCAGACACCAGGAATTTAAACCTCTAATTCTCCTTCTCCCCTTTTCTGAAATGGTGGGTTATCATCCCTGCTTACATTACTCCATTCTTCCTCCTGAAAAAAAGCGTATTCAGTGCAGAAAGCATCAGCTACCACTGATATTTAAACACAGAGGTCTGCTTCAGCTTAGCAGAAGGGTATATAGCTAGAGCCATGGTATAAACAAAGGCTTTGGAAAACCAACAGGTATACACTACTACCTTCTCCATTAGCTGTGCCAAATTTTCCTTTAAAAATACGGTTCATGCAATGTTTACAGAAGGGAGCTTAGAGCAGTCATTTTGTGCTTCTGCACTGGACACGTTAACTCCTGAGACAGTGAGGGACTTTCCTAAAATCAAATCCTTAGTATATATTCCTTTATCCTCGTTTCTATTTTAAAGGAAGGAATAAAGTAATGCAAACAATGGGGATGCTGGCAGAAACCAACAGGGTAGGAAAAATCACGAAATAGTTCATGTGGAAAAAAAAAAATCAAATTTCATATTTTGGGACAGGATTAACTGCACAATTTTCTAGCCAAGACTGTGTAATTTAAATTTAATTTTCTGTGTATGAAGCAGATCTCTATGACCGGTGTTGAGACAGCTGTAGAGAGAAACTGGACTATGTCACACTAATCAGTGGTACTCTGCAGCTAGCTTCTCCCTGGTGTTAATAACCTCCCATTGGATGAGGCAGTTCGCTGAGAAAGATGCTACAGTGATCCAGCAGTTATATCAGCTCTAGATGACACGCTGTTTGGACAACTGCCTCTAAAGTTGTATTTAACCTGCTATAGGTCAAACAAGTACATGTGCATCAATTACTGCTCGTCCACCCACATACAAAAAGTATTTTCTCAGTGCCGTGCTACAGAAAAATGTTATTTCTGGGCATGGATATTAAAATGCTAATATTTCAAGCACATACACAATATTCATTATATCTTTTATTATCTGTTGACATATTATTACTCTGTAATGTGAAAATACAGTAACTGAAAATCTAAACACTTTCTCAAAATGGGTTTTCATCTAATTAATACAATCATTTTATTTTTTGAATTGGTCAGTGTTTGACAGTGGGAGAAAGCGAAAGCCTTGATTAGCAAGTTCCTCTCACAGAAGAAATGTCTAGAATATAATAACCAAAGACAGTCAGGCTCTTCAGTTAATGAAATGAGTGTTGCAGAAATTAAACATGGGAACGTGGCTGCTCCACACAGCAAAGCAGAATAACTTTATTTCTAGCCTTCACCTCTCTCCTTAAAGTACAGAAAGTCCATCTTGCTGCTAAACAACCTTAAAACCCATGGTATTGTTTCCATGCAGAGTAGCATTTGCATTACTTCTCCAGCTCCCCTCCTCCTCCCAAACATCTAAATTCTCATGGGGAAAATTACTACAAATAGCGGAAATATATTTGAGAAAAGGATTTATGGTAAAATAATGTCAGCAGAACTGTGTGGCTTTCCTTTAAGCCCTGAATTTGAAGTTAACTGTTTGCGTCAAAGTCTTAGAGGCATTTATCTCATGTGGAAAAAGGCAGAAGCAGAGCTGAGAAAATCCACATGCTTTTTACCTGGACAGCTAGCCATGCAGCACTCTGCATTAATCTTTAAAAATACAAATATTACTAATTAAATAAGTAAATAATTTAAATCTTTTCCTATCAGGTCATGTCTCTTACCTCCTGCAGCATATGAATAATGTCAGTCTCACAGACGTAAACCAAAACCAATTTATATATTAATTTAATTTATGAATGTCTCTTTTCTTACCCTTTTGTGAAACGTTTTGGGAGCTGCTGTGTGGAAAACTAACCTACTGTTTTTTCCTCCCTGCTTCTCTCCCTGTTAGGCAACTTCTGAAAATGCATACATCTCCATCAATGTATTTTTCACTGTCCACTGTTCCCTATTCAAAGGCCTTGCAAGGAGATATTTAACCCCACACTCACTGCATAACAGCAGGGGCTATTTTGGAGTTCTCTTTGGGAAAGCAGCTGATCCTGTACTCACTGTGGTTCTCGGAAGCACAGCAAGCAGCGATCACACAGCGACAGAGTATCAAGGACAGGAGTCACCATTTCTCAGTTTTCGGCAGAAGGTTTATTTTTTGGAGTAATCACTTCATTACCTGACCCAAGTCTTAAGTTATAGCACAGGGTTTGGTATTTATAAAGGGAACAACTGATGTTTACCATGAACGTTGGACTAATGCTGCAAAATGGTGCTGGCTATAATGAAGGGTGAACCGTGCATCTTTCACACCCTTCGCGTCAAGGCCAACTCATTTCACAAAAACGCAATGGCATGTTTTGCACAAGGAGTCACGTCATCATCGTGCCCACTTTTGCATTGATAAAAACCTAAATTTCTTTTGCAGTGCCAGAGGAATGGACCAGCATTTGACTTCTTTTCTGAAAATGGTACGACAGTATTGCTCATGATTGATGCAGAACTACAGGGACAGGAAAAAGACCAAACTGTTCCTACCCTTCGTGCTGGAGGTATCGGGGAGGGGTGTCTGGCTGGGAATAACGAATATATGAGCTCTGTAGCTCTGAGCTACGTTGCCCTCTTTCCTACACATCTTGTTCTCTCCCTCCCTTCCGCAGTGGGGCTGATGGAAATGGGATGTCATGTTGCTGCTCCTGGAAACCACCGGTTGACCCCACAGCTCAGTCTGCCCGCAGAGCCCCAAGCAATGCACGTGAGGCTGCAGGCAGAACTACCACAGTGGTTTCTCATGTTGGAGGAAAACCAGAAATGAATAGACATGGCCTGAACTTTATCCCTGAAAGTAGATCTTGAGATGCAACATGGCAAGAGGACATATCAGTGGCACCTAACTGCATAATACCTAGTATATTACTTATAGAATCATAGAATCACAGAATGGTTTGGGTTAGAAAGGACCTCAAAGATCATCTAGTTCCAACCCCCTGCCATGGACAGGGACACCCTCCACTAGACCAGGTTGCCCAAAGCCCCATCCAGCCTGGCCTTGAACACTGCCAGGGATGGCGCCTCCACAACTCCTCTGGACAACCTGTTCCACTGCCTCACCACCCTCACAGTAAAGACTTTCTTCCTAACATCTAATCTAAATTTCCCCTCTTTTAGTTTAAACCCATTCCCCCTCATCCTATCACTCCCTGTCCTTATAAACAGCCCCTCTCCAGCTTTCCTGTAGGCCCCTTTAGGTACTGGTATCATTTGTTAAAGCAGTCATGGTTAGGATGAAGAATGAATGAATCATCACGTTCGTTCTTTCTCATCTATCTTTTAGATTCACAATGGTGTAACACTTCTGTTTCCAAAACCCATCTCTTTTTTTGTTTGCTTATTAACATTCTGCAATTACAAATGCTTCTGTCATGGATCATGCTGATCAGAGGCTGTTCTCTTCAACTAACTTTTCATCCATATTTCCCCCAGGTAAGTAAAATAGCTTGAAAACAAGGGACAGATAATATGTGAATTGATTAAAATTAGTCACCTGTGCTTCCTTTACAAGATTCTCTTCAGATCATGCACATACTTCTCTCATAAACACCATACTTCATTACAGAACAAGAACAACAAAAATGCAGTTTGATTTTTGTTTTCACATTTGCACGAAACCTAAAATATATGGAATGGAATGTGATTGATGAAATGCAATCCTATTATTTTCTCCTAGGCAAGGGAATAATTGTGCCTCTAAGTATAAGACAAATGTTTCTGGGTATTATGCTTGCATTTTCTGATATAATTTTATTTTTAGCCACCTCTTTTGCTGAAGTAAACATTCTGGTCTCCATTAATTCTCAACTCACAAAACACAGTGGAGACTTTTGCAGGTTTTGTTTTTTTTTGTTTTTTTTTTTTAAAGCCAGAGACTCTGTGCTTATTCAACTGCAACATTACAACAATGATAGCAAACCTTTTAATTTACATTCCTGTATTACTAATCACATGTACAGAGATTGCTGAATTTTTGGAATCCGAGACTTAATTGCATTTGTATTCATCTCAGAAGACTCAGGCACAGTGTTATTAAAGACTTCAAAAATGACTATTTGAGTTTTTGGTGGGAAAGTGACGTTGTTTTTAATTGACCAGTGAGCTGATAACATAGGCTAGTATTTTGCAATTTAATCACATGGCTTAAGACCATTCTTAGCAAAATTTAATAAAATGAGAGAAAAGACTGGAACCACTTAGTTACAAAAATCTCCCTTATACAGCAAAGTTAGGAAGGCACTTACGTTGAACTAAACTTCTGTCTTTTTTATACAACTATAGTACTACCAGTTTGACTTACTGTGAGCATCCATGACTATTAAATTGTGCCACACAAGAGTATCCTGCTCCACTAATATCCACAGGAGTTTTATTACTGGTCTCCAACGACAGGAAGGCAAGAAAAGCCCTTCACAAGGAATACCTCTTGCAGCTAACATACAGTATCTGTTCTCACTCACCTTATTTGCAGGGTGGATAAAGCTTTCCTATCTTGTTTCAAAACACAGAGCACAAAATAATAATTTTAGAAGAAACATAGAAAACTGCATAAGCTATCAGACTGCTTTTTAACCATTTGGGTAAAACAGCCATCTTGTCTTACCCCAGAGGGAGAAAAGGGAGGGACAGGGGCAGAGAAGAGAAAACAGACAATCTTCTATTTAACACCAACCTACCCTACCAAGTCCTTCAGGTCCATTTGAGCATGTCTTTGACTCAAGGCAAAGTCAGTCAGAGCAGGTAAGCATCTGCTGGTGTCCCTCTCCCAACCCTAGCTTTCCTCTCCTCAAGGAAAGATGAGCACCAGTACCTCTGCTAACACTTTCCTTCCTTGATTTTTATAACAAAGACAATAATTTTAAAATTTTCAAGGGGCTAAGAAGGCGCATTATTCCCTCCCAGATACTAGCTCCTTTGTCATATTTTATCCCACAGTATCCCCAGGTTACACAGGTTTACCCAAAGCAGGGAAAGGAAAATTGAAGCTGGCTTCCCACTGACCTGTCTTTTAAATATGGCCTTTTCAAACATTAAGCAGTTAGTTCCCCTACTAAAAATTTGTCACAGTACCTTATTTTAATGTTTTAATCTAAAAACTCAAACAACATTGGTAGGACCAGGGAAAGTACTGAGGAAATAACCTACTAGTTTTGCAGGGCAAAGAAAGGTCCTACTGAGCTTTGTCCTGCAAGTGCAACTTGTTAATCCTAACATGAGTTAGATACAGATGCATTGGAAGAGGACAATGCCTAATTGCCTTTCAATTAAAACAAAACTTTCATTCAAGCCACTGTTTTGGAGATACAGTTAATTAGATAGTTTCTGAAAGCGTGTATTTGTCACAGAGGTATTTGGGTTTGTTAATGATGCCTTCATTTCATAACCGTGTAACAGAGGGCACTGAAAAGTCAGGTGAGAAACATGCTACAGGAAAGCAGCAATGCTTTGCAGGCCTGGGAGATGCTCTAGGTGATTGTGGTGGGAGTGGTACATACTTCAGGTGGCATCATTTAGCCTTCAGAAACCATTAATTGTTTCCAGGCTTCAACTTACTTAAGTACTCACTTTCAACAAAAAGCAGGAAAAAATTGAAACTTGTGTTATTTGGATAAGAAGACTCTTATCTTGTTACTTCAGTGCTGTGAATTCAATATACATCATCGAATAGTATGATACCTACTCTTACGTCTCATCATTTTCCATTTTGAAGATCTTGTTTGCAATTGCTCTTAGTTTTATCAAATTAGCTATTTAAAGGCACATTCCAACCTGCTGGTAGTTTTTTAAGCCTGGGCTTAAAAAACTTGCAGGGACACATATTTTTTAATGAAACAGTCCCATAACTTCTCAGACTAGGTTTTAAGTAAAACAAAAAAGGAGGTGGCAGGCAGAGACAGGCTTATTTACAAGCAGACATTCTTTACAACCATTTTTTTAGGCAGGAACCTTCGCTTTCATCACTTGTATGAAAACCTGCCTGAAAGTGCCAGCCTAAGAAAAACTGCACTTCACACAAGAGGTCATTTGGGTTTGGGACTAAGACTCATGGTTTTGCTTCAGAGTGTAGGTAGTGGTTTTCTAGTACCAAAGAGAGGAACCGAGACCTGGGAGATAATTTCTCCTGTGCTGTCCATAACGCTGCTGACAGGAGTTGGCCAGAGTTGAATTAGAAGGAGCTAAAAATCAGGCTTGGAACAACGGCAGGATAGGATACTGAGATGAAGGGCAAGAAATGTGTAAAAGATGGCTGAGATAAGCTGCTGGAGGATCTGGGAAGAGAAATGAAACGCTGTGCTTAATGTAAAGCTTTGAGGCAAGGGAGACCATTACAAAGCGAGAAGACTTGGGGACAAAGTGTCACAGTAAATCAGCAAAGTAGAGCTAAAAAGAGCAATGGGCATGGAGACACTTGGGATGAGAAGAAAGGATGCTGGACCAGCCATCAAGATTTCATCTTTCCATCCACTGTCAGCAGTTATCTGCTAATCACTGCAGCACACAACTTTTTCTGCAGATGTGTGGTGCATGAGGATCCATCATCTTGACGGACATGAGCCTCTTACTAATCACTATTATCTCAGCCTCAGAGGTCTGCAAGGTAGATCCACAGGCTCCAGCCGTGCCAGCTGTCCACTCTGGAGTGTCAGTTTGATAGTGCATAGGGGAATATATTTCTGTGGTCAGATTTTAAAGCAACTGAAAAAACCTACAAGCGAAAGATTTGATTTGGAACATTTTAAGTGTGCAAGGGAACAAACACCGAACCATTAGGGGATGCCAGAGCTCAAGTCTGATGTGAAGCCTTAATGCACATGCTTTGTGCCTCCACAGTCTGATGCCATCTTTAATACCATGATGCTACAGATTAATAATAACATATTGGAATGTCAGCTGGTGTAAAGCTATACAGTTCCAGAGAAACAAAATGTTCACCCTTCAGTTGTTTATTTGGTCCAGCATTTCTTGGGATATCATTTAAAACTGAAAGCTGAAGCCCATAGGGAATTATCTTAAACTTGAATCTGCTTAAGGCTACGTACTAATCGCTGTTCTGACTGCAGCATGGCACGCTTCTGAGACATACTCCAAAGACATTTCTGTTATGAGGTAATCCAAAAAGTATACATTAAAATGATTAAGTCACATGAAGTCTGATGTTTCACCTTCATTATTACACTATAAGCAATTACTAGGAATACGGCAGAGAATTTAAAATTGAATGCAAACTGAGAAATTACCCTACCATGTACACCCTCGTTATTCAGGACGGCATTATATTTTGACAAGGTCTTTCCATTCTCTGTCAAGAGCCTATAAGTTATCTTTTTTTTTAATGTCTTTGCATAAGACCTCATAATTGTATTTGTTGAAATACAGTACGAAAGCAAGGAAATTTCATTTGATTGGAGCACAAACAGAAAGACAGTGTAAGGTCACTCTTTAATAAAAACAAGATTATGTAGGACCTAGGCTCAGACTCAGATGAGAGTCTAGAAGAAGTTCTTGTTGGTGCAACTGAGACATTCAGTTGGCTCCCTAAATAGGCACGCTATGCCAGGAACGGCTATAATTAAACTCCCTGAGTCTGTCAGTCTTGTCTATATGGGATTGTTATTGCGATATAAACGAAGTTAATTAAAACCAGTATAACTCCCAGGTGGATAAATATATGGGGAAAAAGAGCAGATGTTTTCTGCACAGCTTTGGAGGGCAGTGTAAGGTGCCTCCAGCCAGCCCATGGTTTTACTCATCAATAATCCTCATCTCCTCCTCCATCAGTAGGAGTTGAAGTGGTCAGACTGTGCTAGTTCATGTATACCTGTGTGATGGCAGCAATGTGGTGTGTCAGACCCTTCACAGGGCTGTTACACTCATGCTGACATGTTCCTTGTGTCTGACAGCGTAGAAATCTCCACTGCACCTCAACTCCTCAGGCTTAGTTCGCTCTCTTCTCTGTAACAGCTACGTACTGCTGTCAGAAGAGCAAACTGCACACGCAACCAAAACAATACAGACCAACATATAAGAAAATCTGAATTAAATAAAACTATTTCAGTCCTTCTCCCACTGGTTCAACATCAAACATCCAGGCAGTATGATTGTCAGCAAGCCCTGAGTTCCTCATGTAGGACAGCCATCGAAGGGTCAGGGTCATGTTCAGGTCTCCTAAGCTTTTATGAGTCCGAGAAAGCTTCGATATTGTCTCTTTCCCTTCAGCAGAGTAGCACAGCACCTTAGTACAGGGAGGTGGTTTTTTCTTTCTTCCTTTTTTTTTTTAAAAAAAACCCCTAACCTTTACAAAACCACATAATGACTAGATGCCCCAGATTTCTTAGATCTGAGCAAAACTGTAAAACTACCTTTGCACATTGCCCATTGTTGATTTCTCACATCTTTAGTATTCTTTGGCTTTACACAAGAGACCCAACCTCTTCCTCCACCCTGTTCTCCTGAGGTCTCTCCTTTGGAGCGTAGGACCTCTCTCTTTTCTCTAATATCACTGCCAGATCAATTTTTTATAACCTCTGCTCACCTTTGTCTCCCTACTGAAAGACTTCTAATTAGCCTGCTTGGATGACTGAAGTCCTCTGTTGTCCTCAGTACTCTACCTTTCGCAGTCATTGTTCAGACTTCACCGCAACCCCAGGTTAAATTATTTAATCTGTTGCTCTCTGTCCATCATAATGATAATGGAGTAATACTCTTCACTTAACATTACCCATGTATCATGAACCTTAATATCCTTAATAAACTTCAACACAGAGGAACAGATTTTGGGCTATTTGGAATGGACTTTGCAGGAGCTGCCTTCAAAGCACTGTTCATCAACCCCTCTCCTGGATGAGCTATCAAGCAGAAAAAATAGTCCTCAGAAGCATATGAATCTATACGCGCGTTTTACACTACGACACCGAACAGGCGAGTACTCCTTGGCTGCTCTCTGATGCATCCATTGCGATTCGGGGCATCCCGTGCTAGTTTTATCCAGCTGCACAAAGAGGGAATTGGGACCCAGAATCCGGCCAAAAAAATACTACAAAAATGCAAGTTGTATTATTAAGGTCCTTCAAGAAAACTATACGTATGCAATGATGTATTTCAGTGCTTGGAGTCAAAGAGCTCCTAATAAGCAGAGACACAACCTACATCACAATGTGCAGCAATTTGAAGTAAGAGAAATAACAACTCTGAAATGTTATTTTGATTGATTTTTACAGAACACTAATGTAACATCTAAGCGCTCAGACAAAGAGAAGGAAAAACTCCACAAGTTAGGTGAGACCACCCACAGAGAATTTCTTCACCTGAACACATCAATTTGCAGAGATTAATTGTATGGAAGGAGCCACACGATGTTGAATTTCATGATAAATGGACACTATGACAGCAAATGATTTCCCCTAATGTTCCATTATGCTTCTCAACATTTGAAATTTAATTACTTGGAAAAAAATAATTAAAAAATGCAAAAGCCATCAATATCCTCACCATTAGACAGTATTTTCAACTTGAGAAGGCATTTTGTTTCACCATAAAGAAAACTTCAGGTGTGAACCCAAGGGAGGCAGATCTCAGACATTATGACAATGTTGCTATAGCAATTATTTGTGGGAACGAGCATCAGCCGCATTTTAGCTCTCAAGCCTACTACTCAGCTCAGGCATGCTGTTCATAACCAGAATATAAACTGAGTGATGCTTATTGTATCCTAATATCATTTGTAAATTACTTACAGTGATGTACTTTCAATAACTAGGAATGGAAGAATAGTTTTTGTTACTAATATTTAATCGCGTTCAGAAAACCCCTTTATATCTACGCATTCAGTGAGATATTTCAACTGCTCTTTTCCATGAAGTCAATGTTATATAAATATATTTTAAAAGCAATCAATTAAATTTTCTGAGTTATTGTGCATAATACGTTATCGAAATGGGGTCTGCTTTGAATAGCAGTTATTTAAGGTCAGATCAATATTTGGAAGCGAAGGAAGAAAAATTTAGATGAAGATAAAATTTTATAACCATTCAGCATAAACAAGGGGTGTGAAAACGCAGTGTTCAAATATTCTCAAAAGCCTAAGCAGCAGATAAAGCAAAAATATCTGAATCACTCTTGCATGTACTTTGTCCACTTAATAATACTTCACTGCTCAGCTAAACTAAATTTTCTGGGCTACATTCATTAAAAATAAATACAATGTGCGATGCTTATGATATTAACGGACAGCTTCAGGCCTCAAATCAGAACCTCAGCGCCAAAGTATCCCAGGCTTTGGGATAGTTTAGGTTTGAATTTAGTTCAGTCTAGCAAAGCAATCTATGAACATAAAACTCACAGACAAGGGACAAACTACCTCCGCAGACCAGGCCCTCCAGGGTGCTTAAGTCATACTCAGCCAGCTAGAAGCACTTTCGTCAACCTACTGCTCTTTAATCCCCAATTAATTTTATTAATTGATCTTATACTTTTAAAACTGCTTCAGCAGCCAGAACAGGACGAGCCCTAGGAGTGCATAACGCTTAATTTCGCAACGAAGTCTTTGGTAATGAAAGATCCATCGTGGTACGAAGTGCCCTACATAAAACAAGGCCACAGGGGACCTGGCTATGTTCTGTATTTGCTTACCGAGACGACAAAACTCACTAAACTCTGTCAGATACACAGTGAGGCAGTTCTTTAACATTTCCTTCCCGGTATCTGCAGCCTATCGACTTCATATACACATATTTCAGCATGTCTTAATATTTTGCTTCAGCATAATGAAAACGTTTCAGCCTCCCTCCTTTGTTCTTTCCAGACTTCTTCTGCAGCAATGTCTGAATTAAAGTAGGTATAAAATATATCCTTATGCAAATTACACTCAGATATTTGAGGGGATGAAAATCCTAGCAAAAAACTATGTATAACTGAGTGCTCTCTGAGCAAAGCAATAATTTCTCTTTGTTTTTTTTGTTTCAAAATAAAATCCACATGAAAGTCATACTTTTCAACACATGAAAGTCATACTTCTTAACTTCATTCATCAACGTGTGGAGCAGGCTAGCCACTCCCCATAGTATTTTTATAGGTACCAGGGCAAAACCATTTTCTAAAACGCACTTGACACACGCTAATGTTCAGCCTGTAAGTACCGGCTTTGTTTTCAGTGCATACAGCCTGCCCTCTCAACCCTTGGCTTTTTTATTTTTTTTTAAACACCAAACAATAAAACAAGTGGTAACTGATACTAATAATTAGCAGTTGTGTACAGAGCTGCTCTTTAGCTTCCCTATCCAATCCTCCACATTAAAAGTAGATGAGGGGAGGATGAGGTTGACATTTAAAAGTACGGTTCTCTTGATAGACGACAGAAATACGGATATCTACACTGTCCCAGGGGCTTTACTGACTGGAGAAAAGATGTCTAGGAAACTCATCTGTAACTCCCACCCCGTAAGACAGGGGCCGCCCTGACACAGAAAAAAGAAGGGAGCCTGACATCCTCCCCAGAAAGCTGTGGACTGGGGAGGCATGGGCTCTGCAGAGCTGAGATAGCCTCTCCCAGGTGACACCATACCCCAGGACGCAGTCCGCCTTATTTCTCTGAAATTGAACCCTGCTGATGTAATTCTTACTCCTTCTGCAATCTTGAAACTTAGCTCCTGGTTTCTTTATTAGCCACAATACCAGGTAGCTGTAATGCTGTAGACCCAAGAAAAGCCTACTGTCATGCCCTCTCCTATCCTACCATTTACCTGTAAACACACAAAACCTCCAAATGCCCCTCATCCCAGCTTTTTAATATAATGCAGAACTCAGAAAATCCCTGTTTTCCAGGATAGCAATGAGAAATACACATTTTCGATTAGACAGCTTCTATCTGCCTAACTAATATGGGTTTTATCACTGGAAAAAGAAAGGAAATGAAAGCCTTCCCTGTAGTCTCAAATCCTTTTTTGGTTCTGGATTTCCTTCAGGAGAAATGATCACCATGGTGTGCAGAGCTCTGCACTTGCAGCTTTTTACAATGGCTTCCAATTAAAACAGCAGGATGGAGAGCAAACGGCCGGCTTCTTCCCCCTCACACTTTCCACACCCACGGCTCAGTTTTGATAGAACAACATCAAGATGGTTTTGCATGGAAAGCACCCCAAGGAAAAGGCGGGCACTAACCCACCATGAAGAGAGGGGTGGCTGAGAGTCTCCAAACAGGTAATCAGAGAGGAATAAGTATTTTGCTTCCTAAAGGCAGGACAGGGGTCCCAGCCAGCAGCTCCCATATGCTATTGAGCAGAAGGCACAGCAGCACCGCTCCACCACACCATCTCTCCTCCATGGCTGGGTGTCTCCTTCAGCTTAACAGATGGGGTGTTTTCAGTAATTTTGCTCTGAAAGCTAAATCTGCTATTATAAGATTATGTCAATTTGTACTTCGGGAAGGCTGTTATTCCCTGCATCAATTTAACAGGAGCGGACTGAGCGTTAGGTGGTTCTGATGTACATAGAAAATGTACGTACAGCAAGTGCCACCACTGCATGGATTTATGGATTCACAGATTGGTAGGGGTTAGAAGGGACATCTAGAGATCATCCCAACCCCAAACCCTGTCCAACCCCCCTGCTAAAGCAGGTTCACCCACAGCCGGTTGCACAGGATCATGTCCAGGAGGGTTTTGAATATCTCCAGAGAAGGAGACTCCACAACCTACATGGGCAGCCTGTGCCAGTGCTCTGTCACCTGCACAGTAAAGAAGTTTTTCAACATGTTGAGATGGAACTTTCTGTGTTCCAGTTTGTGGCTGTTGTCCCTTGTCCTTTCACTGGGCACCATTGAGAAGAGCCTGGTCCCTTCTTCTTGACATCTGCCCTTTAGATATTTATAAGTGTTGATGAGATCCCTTTTGGGTCTTCTCCAGGTTAAACAGACCCGGCTCTCTCAGCCTTTCCTCATATGAGAGATGCTCCAGCCCCCTAATCATCTTGGTAGCCCTCCGCTGGACTCTCTCCAGTAGTTCCCTGTCTTCCTTCAGCTGGGGAGCCCAGTACTGGACACACAGCACGATGCCGTAAATCAGGAGTTCTGGAAATGGCAGAGCAAAGCCTCAGAGAGGCGATTATAATCCCCAAATGCTGACCTGGAGATGGCAGACTTCTCGCAACAGCATATGCAATTATAGTGAGCACTTGCAAAATTTATTCTCCATTAAACATGTAGCATAAGTATCAATAAAGATCATTTGTCTTCTTTTCCTTTACTACCAATCTGACCTTGCTGTTAATAAAAGTAAGAAATAGCTTTTTTCATCAATACAGGAACACATGTAGATTGATATTTGTCACTACACAGGCTGCTTAGAGCCTTTCTAGTTTTCTTTGAAGGATCACAAATTATTCACAACACAGCGTGGTTTCTTCAGTGATCACATCTGATGCATTTTATACAACATCCTTGTTTTTGTATCTGATATCAAACCCTATAAAACACATCATTTTATGGGGAACCTGAAATTGGATTCCTCTGCAACAGAATATTTCCTCCCTTGACTGTCTGCAGCACTTTATAAAATATTTATTGATAGGATGCCTAAAAATACACATAGGCCAGCACAGCTTTAAGACGGATAACTATTTAGCAGCCATAGACTAGATTTCACACCACAGGGTTCTTATTAGGCATAGTTGCCTAGAAATCACACTTATTTTCTGACATGTCATTATAAATATTTTCATCTAAAATGAATAATCCAGTTCACTCAACAGACAGAATTATATAATTTTTCCTTCTCCAAGGTTCCCCAGCAAATCTGTGCTCCAAAAAGATACGGAGGACCCAGGTGAACAACCCTTGTGTCTTTCTGCCAATTTCTCTTTTATTTGAAAACAGATTCTACTCTTTTTGTGACACACATCGCATATTCCTGGTTGAGCTTCAGCACAAAATGCGGAGACGCCGCTTTGAGCCTGGCACTTCCCAGCGCGACTTGGTGTGATGCTGAGAACTCCCAGCCCCTGACTCCTGGGCTTGGCTGCCTGCATACGAACGAGCCGGGGCTCCCCTCCGTAATGCAAACGGCAAGGCAGCCCTCTCTCCCGGCTAATGAAGGCAGGGACAAACATGCTCTCGCCGCGCTTGGGAGACACATGACTTCCCCAGGGAAGCATGGCACTGGGTCTCACAGCAGCAATGGAGGCAGGCAGAGACGCCCGTGGTGGCTGTTGCACCTCGCTTACTTTCTGGCTGGCTCATGCCATGACGACGTTGTGCACGTTTCCAGCAAAACATCAAGAAATCACCTGCTCTTTCCATAAGTTTTGGTCCGACTGGCTTCCCCAAGTGGCAAAGGAAAGCTGGACTCAGACTTGGAGAGGAGAGGAGAGGAGAGGAGAGGAGAGGAGAGGAGAGGAGGGCACTGTCACGATGCTCCTTTTTTTTTGCCATGAGCGCCTGCGATTTGGGGACCTTTGCTTGCCAGAGAACGATCACCCCAATTCCCAGTTCTATTATGGATGCTGGGGGATTCATCCTCCTCTGTTACTTGTTAAAGTTACAAAACCCTTACCTTTCCATTAGCGTACCCTTTTTAAAAAAAAAAAAAAAAGATAATGAATTCCCCTGTGACCCAGGGATCCCCTCCCAGCACTCAGGTTCTCCACTCTCAGTGGGGTTTGTATGAAACACGCTGAGGTACCACCTATTACTTACAAGACTGCAGTAGGCTGACTCTGGCTCTGCACCGTCTCTCAGGCTGTACTGTACTTTCCAGAAAAACATGCTCCGTATGCTAAAGACGCACCTTAATATTACACAACACAGGCAACCCGAGCGTGCCTGCAATTAATTTGCTAGAATATTTTATTCACAAGCACATCTGTTGCAGCATATTTCACCGTATTCAAGGCACTACATAAAAGCCTGCTGTCCACCGTCTGTAGGCGTATAATGCGTCCGCCTCATGCAAAACAGCAGCGCTGCTTTCCTGAAAGCAATGGCTGGAGGAACTGAATACTACTGAGAATTTCTGCTTGATGAGTATAGCAATCTTAATTGAGACTTAATGTTTACTTTACCTGGTTGAGCACAGAGCAAACACCAGAGAAATTATTGTGAAACAAAACCAAAACAAAACAAATTGTTCAAAAGCTAATTAACGGTGCTTGAAACTTGCTGGGCTCAAATAATAACCTGCCCAAGCAACAGGCATTCTCCAGCACGGCAACGCTTAGCCTCGCAGATAAACCTTCGAACTTGCTGTGTTGTTTCAGGGACCCGAACCACTAATTAAGAAAGAGTAATTTAAAAGAAAACGTAATCTTACCAGCAGAAGAGGAAAATGACTAAATTCTCTGGTACACAGTGAACTAGAAAATAGGCGGAGTGAGCATGTGTGTGTTTGTGGGAGACTCTTGTGTTTAATCCACGCATTTCATAATGTTTAGAAAGATAGAATCACCGTTTCACAGCTGCTTTCACACAGGTCATTGCTGTATGACTCAAAACTTCATTAAAGCATCAGTTCAAAGAATCTGCTGAATCTTTCCACAGGGAAAGCTGTATTCAGCTTCAGATCAGATCCTAACTTCAAAGTTCCAACATCAAGAACGGTACAGTTCTGGAGATGCCACGCACTGCACGCAATGGTTTTAACCTTGCCACTTTTACTCACAAAGGACTACACATCTTTAGAAGCACCAGAGATTTAGCAAACTCATTATTTCCGTTCCATGAAACTAATTTAAGTCCCCCCGCTTCTTTTTGCATAGGCCAATCACCCATGATCTCCAAGGGCCTTATACTGTGCTTTAATTTTAGCCTCTCGTGCTCTGCCTGATGTGGTAAGAGAGTCACCTTAGGCAGAGAAGCACGTGCTGCAATACTTCAGTGCACAGCTGAGAGCTGGGACCAGTGCTGGGTATACCCAAGAGAAAAACAGTACTTCCACGACGGCAGCAGCAGCAGCAGCAGCTCAGCATTAAAACACAGACATATGCAGCAATGAATAGCCCTAATTATTCTAGATAAGAAAATTATCTGCAAAGTGGAATGCCACAATCTCAGAAATACAAGCATGCAATCTTCTTATCAGACATGGTATCTCATCTTCTTCAGCAGTCAGGACCTCCTTTGAGGGCCCATTCTATTTCTCATGCTGGTTGGTCTACTTTTCTCATTCTCTGTGGTTTTAGCTACTGGGCATAATAAGCATATGGATTAATGATTTATTTGAATGTCATATAACACTGGTAACATACATGTAATGCAGTAATTATGTAAGCAACTGTCACTATAATCACTCTTTAAGGAATCACTGTCTACAAGTCTGCCACTTTGCCTTTAAAAGCACAACCCTAACCTACCAAAATCAAATTGGATTTTCATTAAAATACTGCAGGAGTTAAGCAAATAAGGTACAAAACCATGCCTTGCAACAAATCAAGATTTCATGTCATAATTTATACTGTGGAGACCCAAAGGAGAAACACATTTGTGTAAACCAGGAACTTTCATTTTGTTTGGGGTTTTTTGGGGGGGTTTCTTTTTCTTCTTCTTTTTCTATCCCAGAGAAATTCAGTGAAGCTTTGGAAGTGCCAACACCTATAGCAACACCTACTGTGGGCTAAGCTATACTGGGCACTGAGAAGATTATGGGTGTTAATCATGACAAATAGGAATGCCTACATTTGACCTATGCCACTTCTGCTGTTCATCACAGGGCAGCTATTAAAGCACAAAGATATGTAAAAAAAAAAAAAAAA